>OY992895.1:44813470-45235970 GCA_963921405.1 Cepaea hortensis | reverse complement strand
AGATGTCGTAAACCTATTGTCAAAGTAACACACGATGAAGAAATATGAAGCGTTTATTTATCTGTCTATAAGTCCTTTATAAGGCAATGGAAACTTCTGGTGGTACTTCTGTATTGATATGGTGGTTTTTACTACTTGAGATCAAAGGATGTTTGCAGAAGAGCACGACAACCACTGCGTCATGGAAGACTGTCAAACAAGGAATGTGCCAAACCTGGAAGAAGAAACAAAGAAGCAAAGACAAAAACTATTGGAGCATTACGGGGTCAATAAATCTAGTGATAACATTAGGTTAAGAGGCTTAGTTATTATAATAATAGCTTTATTAAACACAGTTCTGACGATTTTTAAGCAGACTGTCTTGCGTTAGCTTTTATGCAATAGTATGATTGCTGGTCGTTTAGAATGCAATGGCAAACTATCAAACGTAAACTTGCCAAGAAATCACAAACAAGCCCAACAAAAAATCCTCGGGTTTACTGCGACGTCCTGTAAATGACAAAAAGGGTTGAACTAAATTTGTTTCCTACATAATGCCTGCAGAATGAGTTGATCTGAGTGCAGAATCGACATAGCAGCACTCTGGATATTCCCATGCGTGCTCCGTCAACATCTTCAACAACCAGCCAAGAGTCCCAACTCTAGTGGCACGATTTGTAGTCTGATTGTGTGTCATTCTGGTCTTTTATCGTAGAACTGAGTGTCGGTCAGATCATGTGATCACTCCATGTCGCACCATTCTCTCCAGGCAAAGATGATCTGTTCTTCCACACTATACACGTGATCCCAAAGATCCCAGAACTCATCTGCCTTATCGTGCACCAATACCCACCCCATCGATGCAGATCCAGCTAATGTGTCCGCCTGTTCATTACCCAACACACCAGCATGCCGTGGGGAAAAGATTCAGCGGATTCTCACTATCTTAGATTTTGTTAATTGACTCACGCCATTCTGCACGAAGCGTACCTGTCTCCACCCTGCTCAGCATGCTCTGTGAGTCTATTATAATCACGACATGTCTGTGCTGTTTATCCCCCAGCCAGTGTAATGACACAGTGACTGCCTCCAAACCTATTCTCAGACATGTCGTGGTATCATATGCCAGGCTCTTCTGCACTAAACATAGCCCAATAGCCTTCGCTATGAAACCCAAGGAACTGCTTCTGCTTCTTAGCACAGCGCCATCCGTGTAGATGATGACATCACATGGACACGAATTGTCGTGTATCAATTGTTGTACCTCCCATTCAATGCTGCCTGCTAGCCAGTTCGTACATTCCCGATCCCATACGATTATAACTTTGCACAGGTCTGATATTTATTCTGACATTCTGACCCATTCCTCTCCTCCTCCAATGGTTTCGAGCATACTCTGATTATGACCTCTACCTGAACCATCCATGATTTGCCTCATATGAGCATAAGGCTCTTATCTGTGTCCAGGGGTTCATGCAGGGGGTGTTCCTTGTCCGCGGTTACTCAGAGATGTGACATAGCCTGCTGCAGCTTGAGTCTCTCCTCAATTGATGGCAAAGCCAGGGTGTATCTCATACGCTTTATCGGGCTGACCCTTGTGCATCCCAGAATCACATGCAATGCTTCCTTCTGAATACACTCTAGTTTCACTATCTGGCTCGTTGATACTGTTAGGGGCGTTCATTTGAAATCCGTTAGCGCCGTACCTCGTGTAATTGCGTACGTTGAACATGATCATGTTTAGTCATGTGATAAGTACTGATCAATGAATAACAGAGCACGTGCTTATCGTCCCATGATGCATATGTTCTTTTTCTGACCGTTGAGAAAATGACCAGGTTGATCCAAAATCCGTCCAAAGAAGCTGAAAGAGTGATGATTCAGTTTTTTTTTCATTTGAAGGATGTCGACCAGTGGACATTCATCTAAGAATGCAGGCAGCGTACGGTAAAAATTGTGTCGAAGACAATAGTCACAGACTGGGCACGAATGTTTCGGAAAGGACGTCAGTTCACAACAGATCTTCGACGGTCGAGTCAAGCGCATATTGTTGCAAGAGAAAAAAAAACATCGCCAAAATTGATGCAGCAGTACACATGAATCGTTGTCGAAGTATACGTTCGCTAGCGAAAGAATTTGATGTGTCAACTGGGACAATTCAAAAGGTCGTTCGTAAGAAACTGCAAAATCGAAAGGTGTGTTCACAGTGTGTACCATGGATGTTGACCGACCACCAAAAAGAGGAATACATGGGATGGTGTTTGAACCACTTGCTGCTTTACCGAGTGGAGGGTGATGCATTTCTCTTCCGCATACTGGCAGGCGATGAATCATGGTGTCACCACTTTGAGCGGAGCAGCAAGAGAGAGAGAGAGAGAGAGAGAGAGAGAGAGAGAGAGAGAGAGAGAGAGAGAGAGAGAGAGAGAGAGAGAAGAGAGAGAGAGAGAGAGAGAGCATACAATGAAAGCATGCTGGATCACCAAAAGCCAAAAACTTCAAGTTACAGGTTTCCGCTGGTAAGTTTACGCTGAGTGCATTTTCTGACCATGAAGGGCTATTGTTGGCCGACTTTGAAAGAACCTGGTGTCAACATCAACACTACCCATTACTTGCAAACACTAGACAAGCTGCAAAAAGCAGTCTCACTCCATATTAAATTATTGAGATAATCACATGTTGATAGAGTATGAACAACATTCTTTGATCCATGCCTGTTTCTGCCGTAGTCTTCAGTGTACCGAGTCCCTTCTTAAACCTGATAACAACTCTTTCCACATGTCCCTTAATGATATGCTTCTGTCAAAGGTGATTGCCAGGTACCGTAAGCTAATTTTTCTATTAATATTTCTGTCATTTATTGTGAGATCTTGGAGGTTAGCCTTAACCCTTAGCCTTAATCACTGCTGATCTTTTCAGTAGTCATGATGTTTTCCAATGCCTCTTTTCTCCTCTTGTGTCCACAGTTTGTCTCTTTTTCATAGTTTCAAATCATCATCATCATCAAGTGCCCTGCCAGCTGACGTAGGCGTTCATGGCTCTCTGCAGATTTCGGACCTTACTACCTCTGAATTGTGTTTTGCCATGAAGTCTTGGGAAGATAATGTGGTGGTTCCCACTTGCCTTCCACATCCACATTGTGGTATTTTAACTCTGCCTTCGACAGCTATTTCTGATTGTCACGACAAGTGAGTGCCCTGCTCTGCTCAGCTGCAGAGTTGTCCATTTATTCCGGTGGATACTCGGTCCCCAGGGCTGAGTTTCACATACTCTTATATTCTGAATAGCTTCTGCCAGGCAATGGTTGTTGGTTACTCTGGCAATCCAGAATATTCACAAAAGACGTCTCCGAAAGCACATCTCTTTCTTATAATACAAGCAAAGGATCCTGTTTTGCACTTTGCAGCGTTTTGGATCTAATGTTCGAACCCATTTTACGCGTACTGAGGTTGAATGGACCCATGGGATTAACTCCTTACTGTTCTAGTTTAAAAATATTAGCTGAATACCCTTGCATATTTTGGCTATTTATGGTCTCTTGTCAAGTTTATATTCAGTAGTTTACCATTGCGCTCTGAACGACCAACACTCATACCATTTTATAAAAAATCAACGCAGGCCAAATCGCCTGCAGCAGTATTTCGAACGCGGTATGCAGGATCACGAACTGCGTCAGTAACCCCTTCGCCACGGCACCTTCGTGTACTAAACCAGTGGGTATTTGAGGGTTGACGTGGTCAATATCACACCGGTCACTTTTACTTCTAGAACATTTCCCAGTACCTTTTTCAGACCGTGTTCACCTGAACGTCCAGATCTACGTGTTAAAAAATGCCCGCTTCGAGGGGTATTCCAACACCGCTAGTCACTGCGCTATCAAGTCACACACCCCCACTCCTTGCGCTTTCTTATAGTCTCGTATACTATTCTACTTTCACTTTCTACTGGAGGTCTAAGGTTATAATAACTTTCGTTTCAGAAACCGCATCTCCGCTGCCCACAGAATCTTCCTAGTTTGTTCCTTCACATTCCACGATCGACTGCCATACGACGGAACAGGTTCGACCGGGTGTTTGTCAAGTCTCTATACACTTTGTTAATGTCAGGTCTTAGTCAGATATGACTGAGTTACCGTACGACAGTAGACGTTACTACCTGCTTCTGTTGGCGCAGAATGTTGGGTGGCGCTTACCAAATCCGACACCCCATATTGTGCCAAAGGCTTCGGCCGGAGGAGCGCAATTGGGAGGGTACAATCCTTATCCTAGTGCGAGGAAATGCAACCCAAAGACTAAATGTCATAGCAGGGCAGACCAGGCCCTAAGCCTTGGTTGGCGGCTGGTCTAGGATCGAAGCTCCAGCAGGCGGACAGTTAGAGCATTGCTTTGCTGATCCAGCAGCTTCTGCAGCTTGTCATGTCCCAGACGTATTGGTGTTACCTTTCCTCTGGAGTACACTCGACAGGCCGAGAGAGGGATCATGCTGCATGGAGAACACATGGTCTCTATATTCAGCCCTGGCTTTGTGCTATGGAGAGGTATAACTCTATTTTACAAACTATCGTCTGTCAAGACGGCAAGGTGCCAGTCATACATTTTGTATGTAGAACAAACTGTCACTTTACTACACAAAGCAAGAAATTGTACATTACGAATGTCGAATGTATATTGTTAAATCAAAAGTATGAAATGGTACATTACAAACTGTTACAGTTGAAACAAACGTAAGAAATTATACATTACAAACTTGAGTGGCACCTTACAGTCTTGACAGACCAAAGTATGTGAGTTGGAATGTGACCAATATTTCATCACAAACTTATGCACATATTTTTTATGACATCGTGTTCTTCAATTTTCAAATTTGCTAACATACAAAGTGTATTGAGACTTTACAACACCCTGTATATAATATGTCAGTACACATTAGACAATTCTCATCTTCTGAAATGTAACCTTTTCTTGGCATGTTCTGCTCGTGTCCTCTGTTATACATCTTTTAAATGATGTTATGTTTGCTCCACGATATTTCAATTTATTGACAAGGTGAAGCACTTTTACTTCAGTTGTAATAGCATACTATGCTCTCCTCCTTTTATTTGGTATATCCATTGTTTCTGTTTTATGGATACTCATGGACAGCCATTTTGGTATATCCATTGTTTCTTTGTTTGTTTGTTGTTGTTTTTTGTTTTTGTTTTTGTTTTTTGTTAAATATTCATGGGTAGCCATTTTGGTATATCAATTTATTATTTCCTATATTCTGAATATTCATGGGCAGCCATAATGCTTGCGCTTTCTATTACTACAGTATCCAAGAGTCATTGCATGCTTTTTGCATTTTCAGCTGTCAGCTCTGTGTAGTCTTGTCTAGAGGACTTTTTCTTTTTTTTATTCGCACATCCCCTACAGGACATCGCTGTCAACAGCAGCATCCTTCAGGTGTCTGTTGATCTCCTGGCAAGACCACGCTCAGTAGTTTGCTATTGCTTTCTGAGCGGCCGGCTCAGTTATCCCGCAAGTCACCAGCGGGGGTAGAACCGATTCCAGTTATCGCCCGCTACGAGACTCTGCGTGATAAACGGGATTACGGAGAAAGTGGTGTAACCCCTCTGCCAGAGAGACCGGCCTAGAGGACCTACAGTGGTAAATTGTTAAGTAGGCTAATTGCATAGCAAGTTTCTGGCAGAAGAGTTGACTTGAGTATTAATATTATTGAGTGAGTTAAGGCAAAAACAGCGCTCAGGGCATTCCCTTTCGTGCTCTGTCCTCATCCGCTACAACCAGCGAAGAGTCCCAATGCTAATAGTACCAACAGCAGTCTGATTATGTGTCCATTTGGCCTTTCCTCGGAGTCCTGAGTGTCAGTCAGATCCTCTAGTCATTCCCTGCAGCGCCATTTATTCTCCCCAAGCCGTGATGAGGATGATCAATCTGTTCTAATAGAAGTTTATAATCGCAAAATAAAATTACTTAAGCGAACAGAGAAAACATTGATCCTGTAGTTATGTAACGAAGAACAAAGGACGATTCCAGAAACATACCTTCTAGCAAACATGTTGGCAGCAGGGCAATCAATAAAGAGAATAAAATGTGGAGACATTTATGTGCACTGACCAATGTCATCCATGTTACTTGACCTCTTCGCGCGGTGAGAACACGAACAGTTCCTTTTGTGAACACAAAATATGATGACGGCATCTATTTATGCTCTTGACATTACATCATTGGAAGACGCTGTCTCGATCTTTCAGTGGCAGATTAAGTTAGTTTGCTCTTTATGATTTTTTGACTGTCTACGTCTAATACTTGTGATTGACAGATGTGCGCGCCCTCATGGTCCGGGCTCGTAAAAGGCCCTGACCTGTGGGACATGGCTGAACGTCTCTAAGCCGGGTCCCTTGGGTGTCAGGGTCTGGCCATAACTCGCCACCGGCTCGTGGTGGTGAGGTCTCGGTGGATTGACGCTGAGCCGCCAGCGTCTGCAGCCTACCTTGTGCCAGACGTATTGGTTACCCATTCCTCTGGAATACACAAGACTAGGCCGAGAGAGGGGTCATGTCGTTTGGGCATCACATGATCTCTGAAGCTCTGCCCAGACATTGTGATGGAATATTGGCCACATTCCACTCACATACTTTAGTCTGTCAAGACTGCAAGGTGTCTACTACGTCTAATGACGCTAATCAGTTTACGGTCTTCATTTGTTTCTTGAAGGACTTGTTCATTGGTTTTTCTGTCTGTTTATGGTATTCTTTGCATTTTCCTCGGAAACCACATTTCCACAGTCATTAGATGTTTTTCAGCTTGTCTGCACATTGTCCACGCTTCATATCCATACAAAAGTAAAGGTTCTATGTAGCACTTCAACACTCTTTTTCTCGTTTCATTTGATATCCTTTTATTGGTCAGTATGTTTTTCATCTTGCAAAAGGCTACCTTCGCCACCGCAATTCTTTTTCTAATCTCTTCAAGGCATCTCCCATCAGATTTTATGATTGTTCCGGGATAACTGTATCGATTAACTTGCTTAAGAATATGCCCATGTACTCGTATATCACATTGTGGTATTTCCTTCTTCCCAGCGATGACCATAATCGGTGTCTTCTTACTATTCAATTCTAACTGTAGTTACTCACTGTGTGCAACAACCGCATCTACTAAATGTCGCAGGTCCCGTTCAATGTCTGCAATCAAGACTGTACCATCTGCAATCTAATGTTATTGATGTATCGTCCCCCAATGTCGATTCCTTCGATATCTTCTATTCTTCTTCTTCTTCTTCAGCGTTCCGAGCCATTGAGGTTCTTTGCTGCAAATACAATCCGTCTCCATTCGTCTCTCTGGTGGACCTTCTCTTGCCAGTCGTTGATTCCAAGTGCTTGTAGGTCTGTACATGTATTATCTCTCCACCGCCTTCTTGGTCTACCTCGGGGTCTACGGTCATTTATTTCCTGAGTGTAAGCGAGTTTTGTTTCCCTATTATCTTCCATTCTTTCTATATGCCCCAGCCATTGTAGTCTATTAGCCTTCATGATACCAGTGATTAGAGGGGACTTAAACAGATCATAAATGTCTTTGTTACTTCTTCTTTTCCACTCTCCACTTTGTGTATCCCTAATGGGTCCAAAGATGCGTCTTAAAATTTTGTTCTCAAAGGTTTGTAACAAGGCTTCGTCTCCTTTCGTTGTACTCCAGGTTTCAGAGCCATACAGCACAACTGGTCTGATCAGTGTTTTGTATATTGTGATTTTGGTGTTACGAGATAGCGCCTTTGATTTTAGTAGATGTTGTAGTGCATAGTATATCTTATTTCCAGAGTTGATTCTAGTTTGTATTTCTTCCCTTATGATGTTGGAGCAGTTGAAGATCGTACCCAGGTATTTGTATGTTTCCGTTCTTTTAATGGTCATATTATTTATTTGTATGTGGCTAGAGTTTCTAGCCATTCCGTCTCTTGAAATTACCATATATTCTGTCTTATCTTGGTTGATAACCAGCCCCATCTGTTGGGCTTTTTCCTTTAAGTGAGTCAATATTTCCAATGTCTTTTGTTCACTTTCCCTATAATATCTATATCATCTGCATAACCAAGCAGCTTGGATGTTCCTCCAATATCACATTCCTCCTTTACCTTCCTTACAACTTTCTCTAGAGCCAGATATCTTCTATATTTCTGAAAATATTTTCACTGTAAAGGAAAAAAAAATTACACATCCCTGTCTCACATCTCTTTTAATAGGCTGGTATTGACCTACATCATTGTCAATTCTGATGGCATCTTGTTGTTTCTAAAGTATGTTTTTACAAGTCTAAGGTCTTTTCCATCAATTTCTAGATCTTCAAGCATCCTTATCATGTCGACATGTCTAACTTTAGCGAAAGCCTTTGTGTAGTGAATAAAGCAAATTTATAGATCTTTGTTTACTTCTATAGAACGTTCAATTACTGTTCTCAGTATATAAACAGCATTTACTGTACCCTTTCCTTCTACAAACCCACATTGTTCTTCTCATATTTTTTTTCTAACTCTTTGCATGATAATTCTCAACAAAATCTTCGTGATGTGGCTCATTATACTAATTGTTAGATGTTGATCACATTCCAAGACTCCTGATTTCTTCGAGATTGCACTAAATATAGAATTACATAATTCAGGAGGTGTATCTCCAGTATCATATATTGCGTTCAGCAGTTTGGTGACTTGGTCTATTTCATATTCTTCTAAGGAATTGATCATTTCTATTGTGATGTTATCTGTTCCCGGGGCCTTGCCAGTTTTCATAAGGTTAAGAGCATTCTGAACTTCCATCTTCAAAATTGATGGTCCTTCATTATTATTCCGATGATCATACTGTTCTTCTCCTGTATCATCATAAAGATCTTTCACATAATCTGACCACGCATGTAAAATCTGATCTTTTTCTATTATGATTTTGCCATCTTTGGTTTTTAGGCCACCCGTTGATGTGTGTGTTCTTTTGTTAGTGATGTCATTAATTCTTTTGTGCATTAATTTGGTATTCCGGGTGTTGTGTTGGTTTTCAGTTTCCTTGAAATTTTCCTCAAGCCATGTTTATTTTGCATCTTTACATGCCTTCCTAATTGTCATGTGAATCTCTTCATATGTTTCCTTGTTATTTTTATTATTTCTTCTTACTTCCATGAGTTTTAAGATGTCTTCCGTCATCCATTTCTTGCGTCCTATTATCTGTACTTTCGGGATGGTTGTTTCTGCAGCTTGGTTGACTGATTTCTTTAATATTTCCCATTGGTCGCTGACATCTTGAAATAATGTTCATATCGGACAATGCATTAAATCGGTTCTTTACCTCTACGTTGAATTTATCATTTATCTCCTCACTCTTCAGTGCCCGTAAATCAACTTTTGTGTTTCTTGATGTATATTTGACTTTCTTTAATTACATATGTATATTGCTTACGATAAATCTATGGTCGCTGTAGCAGTCTGCGCTTGGTATAGTTTTTGCGACTTTTAAGGCATTTTGAAATCTTCTGTTGAAGAGAATGTAATCATTCTGATTTCTGATCTTATGATCAGGACTCTTCCGTGTCCATAATCTCCTTGGGTGCTGTTTATACCAGGTGTTCCCAATAATCACATCATGCTCTTTCGTCCACTGTACAAGTCTGCAATCTCTTTCATTATATTCCCATAGTCCATACTTGCCTACTATGCATCCGTCCCGTTAATTTCCAACTTTGGCATTCCAGTCACCCATTAAGCTATTTACTTCAGAATTCTTACATTTCTTGAAGGCATTATCTAAATCAATATACAATTCATCAATGCTGTCATTACTACTATTATGACAATTATGTTAATTGTTGTGTAAAATTATGTTAATTGTAGTAACATAACATAACATGCAGTAACATTATGTTAATTGTTGTGTAATTCTGTTAATTGTGTAAAATTATGTTAATTGTTGAGTAAAGTTATGTTAATTGTTGTGTCAAATTCAGTTAATTGTGTAAAATTATGTTAACTGCTGTGTAAAATTATGTTAATTGTGTAAAATTATGTTAATTGTTGCGTAATTTTGTTAATTGTTGAGTAAACATATATTGATTGTTGTTTTAAATTATGTTAAATGCCGTGTAAAATTCTGTTATTTGTGTAAAAATCTGTAAATTGTGAAAATCTGTAAAAATTTTGTTTATTGATCTTTCAATCAGTTTTGGTGCATTGTCTTCGCAACTGTCATTAATGATTTTTTTCTTACTATTGTTACATCTTCATCGTTGGACTCTCAGGACGGCCTCCAACTCTTGAGAGCAGCAACTTTTGAACGCCACACCGCCGCTATCTTCGCCACTCTTTTACGGACGCATACAAAGGACAGGAATACTGAAACATTAATTCCATATCTACGTGTATTTCTGCCATTGTTTTCCCCTGTAACCTCAGGAAATTTATCACAACCCTGGTCTGAGACTTCTCTATTGTTTTGTCATGTCACTGGAACAGCAATTGCCGTTAATACGGTCTATCGTGCTGCGCACTGTACCGCGAGAACCTGTTGAAGAAACAAATGCATACTTTACTTGCTCGATTCAAATAACAGGGGATTTGAATGTGTCCAGTTTCAATCTTCTCCTCTCACCCCTTCATAGCCAGACCAAAGACGTATGTGCATTTCTTTATTTAAGTTCACGCGATGGCTGCAATGTAATTATTGTGCTTATTTGTGGGGGATACAACAAACAAAGCGAACCTCTCAAGCAAGTGGTTTAAAGACAGACCTATTCTACTAGCGAGGCATGCATTGTTTTTCATTTCGAAATGATTCGCAGCACAAGAGACCGACAGTTGTAGACGGACATAATCACCAACGCCACGCGGCTTGGACTACAAGAAGAAAATTATTCCATTGATCTTGCAATTTCAAAAGTAAAGGAACCCTCTTCTCTTCGAATTACGTAATGGGTATATGGTGTTCCCATCAATTTATTATAGATTAATCGGTACCCGATGAGTGGTGTGATCAATATCACACCGATCACTTTTATTTCTCAGTATGCTTCTTGATTCACATTTTAGGGTAGCTGAAACTGAGAGCCCGGATCATTGGAAAAAAAACGGCTATTCGAGCACTTTACTGTCGGGCAGACAAGCAAGAGTGCTAGTTACAGTACCACCTCGGCTGTGTTGCTATTACAGAGACAGTCTTCATGCTAAAGTCTTTTGTTATTGCGTGCCAGCTATAGTACTACTTCAGCTGTCAGAGACAGTGTTTATGCTAGTGACTTTTGTTATTGCATGCCAGCTACATTACTACTTCAGCTGTCTGGCTATTACAGAAAAAAATAAGTCTTAACAGTCGAGAGGATCGACTTCATTGCACCGGGTAGTATCCCATATAGCTCGGTCTCTTTTCGCAGGGTGAACTGCCGAAAGAGTCGCACAAAGTCCGTAGCTCCAGTGACGACTCCTAGGATACTCCGAGAAAAATACATTCGTGAACCGACAGAGGAAGTCCGGAATCGAACCCACAACCTTCGGAGCGTTAGGCACGGAGACTCCCCAAATTTCAGAGACAGAAATTGCGTGCTATAGTATGTCCCGCAAAGAATGCCTTCATTCACGATCAATTATTTTGAAAACTGTCTGTTGCATCGCTATGAAATGTTTCCAGCCGTCTTATATTTACTTCCACCCAAGGAATATGTCTTTGATAAGTCCAAAAACAACTTAAATCATCGAAAGCGACGACATTTCTTTGATGTTTTGCTTAAAAACTAGTGATTTCTCGCTAACAAATTTATGGTTACAGTAAGGAAAGCCCCGCCAATTCAGATGACACACAAGGCGTATCCGGATTCGTATGGGAGTGGGTGCAATGAAAGAACTAGCTTAAAAGTCGACAGGGTCGGCTGCATTGCACCGGGTTTTTATCCCATATGGCTCAGTTTCTTTCCGCAGAGCGGAAAGCGTCGCACAAAGCACGAACTCCGTAGCTCCAGCAACGATCCTCGGGAGTCCCCGAAAAAATGCACTCGTTAAATGAAGGACGCGGCCCGGAATCGAACACACAACCTTCGGAGCCCGAGTCAGACGGCTTGACCACTTCACCACGGAGGATCCCGAGAGGGGTGCAATGTGTAATATTAGTAAAGACAGAGAATTTACAGAGGCATGGGGTAAATAATTCGTAAATTAACAGGAAAGTAGAAGGAATATATTTTTTACCTTATTTTTCAGTTCCTTCTTGATTCTTCACCTGCTCGTTAATAAAGTGTACACAAGTATTGATGTTAGCTTTTTATATTGAGTTCGTGAAAGCTTCCAAATAGCTGTGCGTTAATGTGCGTATGGAGTGACCAGAAATGATACCGCAATTTAGTCATCATGTTTCCATTTTTAAGGATCTGTTCAGTTGTCTGTGTAGTTTGTTCACACATACACATGGGTGACAGACCCGCTTTGAGTCTTCGTGAAAGACTGTCTACTCTGCTTTTTACCGTTTCGAGATGGAACATGATTACCTGTTTTGCACTATGAAAATAGTTGTCAGTGTCTCTGTAGTGGGCTTTCTTCTTAACCACCAAGATGTTGGTCCTCTTTTCATTGAAGTTTATAGATTGATTCGTATGCACGTGTGTTGTCCCCTAATTTGACAACGTGTTTGCTCTCACGTTTCTTGTTATGCCACAATATGTCAGTTTCCACCGCAATATTACTCTTCTGTTGGCATTCGATGCGTTTAGTGTGTGTGTGTGTGTGTGTGTGTGTGTGTGTGTGTGTGTGTGTGTGTGTGTGTGTGTGTGTGTTTCAATACAGTTGTTTGTCACCGCTGAGGGCTTGAGGAATTGAAAATTCATCACTGTGGAATATACCTTAATCTGTGTCGGACGATTCCAGTAGGTTGATGATTGCTCTCAGTTGCATAAAATTCAATTCATCCTGTCTCCAATAGTCCTCTTCCTCTTTCAACACATGGTCCTCACATTTTTTTCCAGTAACTTTTATCAATATTTAATAGCTCAGACGGGTTGACAGACAGACAGACAGACAGACAGACAGACAGACAGACAGACAGGTAGGTAGGTAGGTAGGTAGGAGGGAAGGTATGTAGGTAGGTAGGTGGATTGGTGGGTGGATGGGTGGGTGGATGTATGGATGGCTGGCTTGCTTGGTAGGTTGTTAGATAGATGATCGATAGATAGATATATAGATAGATAGATAGATAGATAGATAGATAGATAGATAGATAGATAGAAAGATAGATAGACCGATAGATAGATAGATAGATAGATAGATAGATAGATAGATAGATAGATAGATAGATAGATAGATAGATAGATAGATAGATAGATAGATAGATAGATAGATAGATAGATAGATAGATAGATAGATAGATAGATAGATAGATAGATAGATAGATAGATAGATAGATAGATAGATAGATAGATAGATAGATAGATAGATAGATAGATAGATAGATAGATAGATAGATAGATAGATAGATCCCCGCCAGGAGCTGGGTGAAACCGGGCCGAGTCAGCTAGTTTATTTATATAGTCACGTTTCATGAAAGAACCCCCATTGGAGACACCTCTGAACAATACCATTTAACTTCGCGGTGTCTGTGCCAAAACGAAAACCGCGAGACAATTTAAAAAAAAAAAAAAGCGGGTATGTGTCTTGCTGAAGCTGTAATACTTTTAAAATGATGGAATTAATCCCTGAGCCGTAAATTATTTACCGCATATAAACAAACATTGAAATTTGCGTACAATCTCCAGAACAAAATTTTTTTTTGTTGGGTGAACATAATGATAAGGTTATATGTTAAATCTCATCATTTTCCCTCAGTTGGTTACTGAGATATTGCATTTTATATTGGGGCAACAAACAAAAAAACACACTATAGCTACATTACAACTTCAGCTGTCTGACTATTAGAGAGACGTTTGTTATTCCATTGAAAAAGTACAGTTAGTATGACGACAGATACTACGGTAGTGATGTGAAACGTCTTGACATATTCTAGGCAAAGATGTATTTGGTTTGAATGACTAGTGCCATTTCACCCCGTAGTTCTTTTCCATATAATATCTCCAGAAAACTATATGGAATCTCTTGTACATTAAAAAAAAAAATAAAGTATATGGTGTATTTTTAATGACTTTGCAGTTTTTGCAAATATTGCCGATCAAAGTTTTGCATCCACCCTCTGTAAAGTTCATGCAACATAATAGGTAAATACAAAACTTTGACCAGCAATATTTTCAAACACTGCACAGTCATTCAAATACACCCTGTATTTGTACCCATGCATTGAGGCGTACTGGAAAGATTTTAAGTAAAGAAAATTACCCTATTGCACGCCTCAGGCTCTTTGAGCATATGGTGTTAGACCAATATTTGTGTAGACCAATCGACACTCGATGAGTGGTGTGGTCGTCGTCACGTCTTTACCTCCTCGGAGATTTCTTGGTACCTATTTCAGCCTTTTGCAAGATGGAAAATATACTGACAAATAGAAAGATATTTTCAATGAGAAAAAGAGTGTTGAGGTGCTACATAAAACCTGTTCTTTAGTATGGATGTGAAGCTGAAAAACATCTTATGGCTGTGGAAATGTGGTTTCTGGTGAGAATGCAAAGAATACATTGGACAGACAGAAAAACCAGCGACCAAGTCCTGCAAGAAAGAAATGAAAATCGTAAACTGATTAGAGAAATCAGACGTCGACAGTCAAAATAAAATTCTTTGCACATTTTATGAGAAGAAATAAATTAGAGAACTTGGTGATAACTGGCAAGATCGAGGGGAAGAGAACAAGGGGAAGACAGAGAAATAAATACCTCGATGGCTTGACCGCGTGGCATGGTCGAGACAGGAATACTGAGCTGATCCATGACTCTGGTGATCGAGTGAGATTGCGAATCATAGCCGCCCTCGCTTACTGGCATGGCAAATGATGGATGGATTTCATCTTTGGTCGACCTGTGAGTCCAATTCGAATGTAAACACCCACACCCAAAGTGAGATTCGACACGACAAAGGGCCAGCAGGCAACTATTGCATAAAGACAAATCACTTCCAAACCACTTGGAGAAGAGAATTTGAGAGAGAAATTAAGTAAAGTGGGTAGGAAATGTGTGCAACTGCATGAGACAGAAACATATATGACTTCTTGGAGTGAGTTGGTTGAGCGATTTTGTCCCAAATGGGGAGCGAAGGAATAGCAGTCAAACTGCAATCTACAGTTTATAGTACCTTGCGGTGTAGGACAGGAGGTGTCTTGAGCCTGAGGAATTAAGGCCGCCTGGATAGTGCAGTCACCGCGAACTGTGCAGATTAGGGTTTTATTTTTGCCCCGACTGAAAAAAAAACATCTTTATCTTACCCATGATTCGAACCCAGGTCTCCCGAAGCATAAATCGGCGAAATTAGCCACTTCGCCAAGAAGAGCGAAGAAGGTGAAGGTAAATCCGGGAGCTGTACTGGTTGGAGAAAATCAATCCTGCCGATGTGGGGTGTTGAAACCAGACTACTGACGTTGTTAGCAAACGCACTTAAAACCACACCAAAGCAGTTGTTATTCTAGCCAGGCCAGATATGACTGAACTACCGCACGACAGTAGACGGTACTACCTGCTTTCTATTAAAGGCCGAATGTTGGGCGGCGCTCACCAAACCCGACACCCTACATTGCGCCAACAGCTTTGGCGGAGGAGTGCAATTTGGAATATACCAGCCTTACCCTAGTGCGAGGTTCCGTCGCCCTGCTACTGAGTGAGTGCGTGGCGCGACACTGTGAGCTGTGAGTTTCATGTAAAATGCTTTTGAACGTGGACTGTGTGGGTGAACATCTAGGAAACATTCAGATAGGAAAATGACTGCCCATTCCATCAGAGATGAACTGGGTGTTTAGTGGGGGACTGGTGTGTTGACATTCTGGTGGCGGCATTATGCACAGTGTATCTGTTTCCAACACACTAACTTGACATCAGATACAGCTTGCTTTCAGTGTAACGTGTCCAACAGCCAGGGTTATGCATTCTATGATGCCTACCTTAAAGTTATAGGTATGTAGACTATTCCAGTCCCAATTGTTATTTGTATTTGTTTTAATTGCTGATGTTATCAGGTCTTAGTCAGATACAACTGAGACACAGTATGACAGTAGACGGTACTACCTGCTTTCATTTAGCGCCGAATGGTTTGCGGCGCTTAGCAAACCCGACATCCTGCATTGTGCCAACGGCTTCGGACGGTGGAGTGCAGTTTGAGAAGGTACACAAGTTATCCTGGTGAGAGGAAATGCAACCTAAAGACTAAATGTCATGGCAGGGCAGACGTGGCCCTAAGCCTTAATTGGCAAATATCGTTTGTCAAGATGGCAAGGTGCAAATTAATTTCTTAATAAGGGTATCGGTATTGCATAGAATGCATCTCCTTGGCTAGCGGCTGTACAGGGCCTACCGTGGTGAGACTTCGGTTTGATATGACTATATTAATTATATACGGATGTTTCAGTCGGTGCTCGAGGATTCTTGCATAGAACCATCCATCATGTGCCATATGCACAACATAATGCAGAAACTCCATAGCACACACGGGGAGATCTCACCAGAATGCAGAAACTCAACAGCACACACAGAGAGATCTCAACAAAATGCAGAAACTCCATAGCAGACACATAGATATTTAAATTGAAAGCAGACACTCACCAGCACACACAGAGAGATCTCAACAGAATGAAGAAACTCCGTAGCACACGCAGAGATCTAAACAGAATGCAGCAACTCAACAGCACACACAGAGAGATCTAAAGAGAATGCATAAACTCCATAGCACAGAGAGAGAGAGAGAGAGAGAGAGAGATAGAGAGAGAGAGAGAGAGAGAGAGAGAGAGAGAGAGAGAGAGAGAGAGAGAGACCAATAGAATGCACAAACTCCATAGCACACACAGAGAGATCTCAACAGAATGCACAAACTCCATAGCACATATAGAGAGATCTCAACATAATGCACAAACTCCATAGCACATACAGAGAGATCTCAACAGAATGCACAAACTCCATAGCACATACAGAGAGATCTCAACAGAATGCACAAACTCCATAGCACATACAGAGAGATCTCAACACAATGCACAAACTCCATAGCACATACAGAGAGATCTCAACAGAATGCACAAACTCCATAGCACATACAGAGAGATCTCAACAGAATGCACAAACTCCATAGCACAAACAGAGAGATCTCAACAGAATGCACAAACTCCATAGCACGCACAGAGAGATCTCAACAGAATGCACAAACTCCATAGCACGCACAGAGAGATCTCAACAGAATGCACAAACTCCATAGCACGCACAGAGAGATCTCAACAGAATGCACAAACTCCATAGCACATACAGAGAGATCTCAACAGAATGCACAAACTCCATAGCACATACAGAGAGATCTCAACAGAATGCACAAACTCCATAGCACATACAGAGAGATCTCAACAGAATGCACAAACTCCATAGCACATACAGAGAGATCTCAACAGAATGCACAAACTCCATAGCACATACAGAGAGATCTCAACAGAATGCACAAACTCCATAGCACATACAGAGAGATCTCAACAGAATGCACAAACTCCATAGCACATACAGACAGATCTCAACACAATGCACAAACTCCATAGCACATACAGAGAGATCTCAACAGAATGCACAAACTCCATAGTACATACAGAGAGATCTCAACAGAATGCACAAACTCCATAGCACGCACAGAGAGATCTCAGCCGAATGCACAAACTCTATAGCACACACAGGTAGATCTCGATAGAACACAGACATTCCATAGAACACACAGGGAGATCTCAACAGAACGCATAAAATCGATAGAACACATTGGGAGGTTTCAACACAGTGCAGACATTCCATAGCACACAAAGTGAGATCGCTACACAATGAAAAATGTCCATATCAGGGCGAGGGTCTCAGTGTGTAATTACCAGAATGCACATACAAATACACTTGTGTGGGTATGTTGAAGTGTGGAGGAAAGAGGAATATCATCAATGAACTTAATCCAGAAAAACCGCAGACCGAGATACTTGAATGTATATGACATTTGACAGAACACGTGATGATGATTGTTCCTTACGATAAATGAAATCAACAACTGAATTTCCAGATATCGTCATTGTTCTTTCTATCGGTCCTCGGTGTTCTTTTCATTCTTCTATAAAACCACAAACATGTGCATAAAAACACACAACATTTACAAAACCGCGATATGATACTCGTAGTTTATAATTAAACAAAAAGATATTTTACATCCTAGCGGACATGCGATCAAAGCAAACACATGTACTTACCTGATTTGGGCCTCAGTCCAGATATTGAGAATAATCAAATTAAAGAGGAAAAAGATGAAAATAATATAATAATGTAACAGCAACTGATGAAAATAATATAATAACAACTGATGAAGATTATATGAAGACATAATCACTACTGATGAAAATAATATAATAATAACTGATGAAGATAATATAAAACATATCAACAACTATTGAAAATAATATAATAATAGCAAATAAAGATAAAATAATAACAACTGGTGAAGATAATGTAAAAACATAATAACAACTGAAGAAAATAATATAAAACAACCTGATCAACATACCGTAATAATATTTTAAAAACTGATGAATATAATATAGTAATATACTAAAGCAATGATTAAAACAATGGAATAAATTTTAACAGCTGATTGGGAAAACATAATAATATATTTAAAAAACTGATCAAAATAATGTTGTTATGTATTAAAAACTGATAAAAATAATGTAATAAAAATTATGAGAATTATCAATAAAAAAAGCGTGAATAAAACACGACACAACTTGCCAACGTTTCGGTACTCAGTTACATTTGTCAAGAACAATACACAGATAATAAAAGTAAATGAATATGACATTAAAACTTCTAAGATTTACATTAAAACATACGAAATAAGAATGTTTACAAACGGGAAGATGAAAGACGAGTGAATGATTTAAGTGGATACAATAAAACGGAGAAGTTTTAAATGTGAAATCATGAATAATAGAACTATATATTTATTTTATCTATTCATTTTAGAATCAATCAAGATCTCCAAACACCCAGACTCTGTCAATGAGATATACAGACATGAAGCTATTGACCTCAGTGTCCATGCAACTGGAGACAGCTGCTGTACGATCAGCCACGTCTGGTCCCTCAATGGTGTCCGCTTAAGTCAAGACGAGCTTGACAAACCTCCGTTTAAGTAAATTGTTCAGTTACACTTGTGTTTCTTATCGATCTGATGCCTTGTAGTAGACATTGGTGATGTACAAGGGGGCTTCAATTGAAAACTACAAAGTTGTGTGTGTGTGTGTGTGTGTGAGTGAGAGAGAGAGAGAGAGAGAGAGAGAGAGAGAGAGAGAGAGAGAGAGAGAGAGAGAGAGAGAGAGAGAGAGAAGAGAGAGAGAGAATATATTCTGAAAATGTAAAGAATCAATGTATCATTTTTTTATATAGTAACCGCTGCGTTCAATGCAAGTCTTCCAGCGCCGATACAGTGCATGGCTTTCTGTAAAAAAAGAATTATCTGGGGTCACTACTCGATGAGTGATGAGCTTGACAAGGTCGTGCACAGTCTGTCACAGAAGTCACGCTGTTTTGAAACTTCCGACTCTACCCATACACTTACTGGACTGTCACGCATGCATCACCATACTGAACTTTCATTCGCCGATGAATTTCTACAGGTTTCACCCCTTCATTGATCATGAAACGGATAACAAAACGCCGCTCCTCTTTAAAGCATGTCAAAGGTGGGGCGGCCGTCTTTAAACTGTCCTGATGATGTCACCGTGTCCGTCTGCACCGTGACGTCACGTGCTTAAACTATTGACATCCTTAACAACAATATTGACAGGTTACAAGACAATGGCATAGTTATTGTAATTTATATCACACGTTTATGGTTCTCGTGTGAAGCCTCCTTGTACTTGGAAAAGCCAGTTGAGTTATATCAATAACACAGTAGCGGGAAATCCCGCAGCAGATATCTGCTGTGCGTATGTGATGTGCAAGGGCATAACATTGTTTTAGGCTTGAGTTCACGGGGGAATAGGTGGCCACTCGTTCACTCTTTTAGCTAATGACAACTACTTGCATATGAACATAGTAGGCAATAGTAGAATGACATTTCTGGCGTAATAACACATCATATAAGAAAGATTTACAGTAACAATTCCCTGAAACAAACAGGGGTGAAAGTAACAACTCCATCGGACATAAGACATATAAGTAATACATAGCTTGGGCAGAAAACATTCAAGTAACAAATACCACTTGTAGAAGTAATTGCAGCTATAAATGTCTTTGACAGAAGGAATTCAAGTAACAAATGTATGTGGCAGAAGGAATTTAAGTAATAAGTATCTAGGATAGAAGGAATTACAGTTATAAATGTATGAGACAGAAAACATTAAAGTAATAAATGCCTGAGACAGGAGGAATTAAAGTTAGAAATTCCGGGGACAGGGAATATTAAAGTGATAAATTCTGAGGACAAGAGGAATTTAATCAATAAATACCGGATATAAAAGGAATTAAAATAATAAAAGTCGGATATAAAGAGAATTATAGTGAAAAATACCTGAGCCAGAAGAAATTAAAGCAATACCTGTTTTTGGCAGGCGGAACTAAAACAATTATTTCAAAAACAATGTTTTCCAGCTGTGAATTTGAATAATGAGAACACAAACAATATATACTACACAATTTATTGCTTGGAATATTTCGCTGCATCTCGTCGTCTGTAGAACAACAGACACCACGAGACTCGGGAAACACCATTATTATCCCAATTTGGAAAAACAAAGGCAGCAAAAGAGACTGCACACAATACAGAGGCATTTCACTGTTGAGTCATACTGGGAAAATCGTTTGCAAAATTCTTGAGAAAAGACTACGAACTACTATAGAACCCCAGCTAAGCGAAACACAACTTGGATTTAGGAAAAACAAAGGATGCACAGATGCCATTTTGTTCTCAGACAACTTTTAGAAAAATCAATCGGATTCAATTAAACACTCTACTTAGCCTTTGACGACCAAGAAAAGGCATTTGATAGAGTAGACAGAAACAAGCTGTGGGAAATCCTTAAACAATATGGAGTGAGTACACATCTAACAAACTTATGTAGAAGCTCATACAACAACAGTGAATACATAATGAGAGCAGCTGGAGGACACTCATAACCCTTCACCATATGATCTGGAGTACGACAATGTTGTGTCCTGTCCTCTCTCTTGTTCATGTTTGTTTATAGACAACATATGTAAAGAAACCAGCCAAACAGAGACCGCAATAACATCGCATGACGAGAACACGGAAGAAGAAGCATCTGCAAATCTAACCATTAGAGAACTCCTGTTTGCGGACGACCAAGCACTAATAGCAAAATCAGAAGCTGAATTGCAAGACCACATGAACAGTCTAAATGAAATGTGTAAGGAACATAACATGAAAATTAGCACAAGTAACACAGAGGTAATCACTGTAACTATGTAACTAAAGAAGAAAAAGCAACAACGATTCACCTAAACGAACATCTCTTGAAACAAGAAAAGAGTTTCAAGAACCTAGTAAGCATAATGTCATCAAATGGCAAATCAGAAGACGAGATCGAAAATAGGTGCAATAAGGGAAACCACACATTAAACAAATGGCACAAGCACTAAAGAACAAACATGTATTAATAACTACTAAGAAAGCACTTTACAACACAATCTTCCTACCAACTCTATGTTACCAATGCCAAACCTGGACAATGACAGAAAAAGAGAAAAGAGAAATCACAACAACAGAAATGAGATTCCTGAGAAGGATACTCATTGTATCAAGAAGAGATAAGATCATAAATGAAGAAATCAGGACTAGTCAGGACTAAAGTGGGGGTTATAGCAGCACTAGATTGTATTAGAAGGCAGCAAGTCAAATGGTTTGGCCATGCAAGTAGGTTACCAACTAACAGTATACCACAACAAGCAATGATGTACAGACCAGAGGGAAGCAGAGGAAGAGGCCGACCACGTAAACGATGGACGCAGGGAATAACAGAGTTCATGGGAATATCGAAACACGAAGCCCATAAGCGGGCACTCTCTCTCTCTCTCTCTGTTTATACTTCACCTCAACACCGCAAGGTACAAGAGGAACATGATGAGATGAGATGATGAGATGAGATCTTGTCAAGTGCATACTATAGAAATAACATCAACGTATAATGAAGTAGCGTAATGAATACTCCCAACTGAAATAATCAAATCACATGCCAATGTCACCACTCTAGTTTCAAAGAGACTATCATATCTTTTTGTTTACATAAATGTGTTTTATCTGAGTGTATAGCAGACGGCTCGGCATATGTCTGTAACTTATAGTTGGGTGTATGTAACTGAAAGTGAATTCGTCATATAAGGGGCTAGTAATTAAACTATAGTGAACTCCTTAAAACATTATTATTTAAGAATCGGGCGATGTTAAGACTGTTGCCATTGCATTTATGATTATATTAATATGAATTATAGCTACAGTCTAATATGTAAGATACCATTTTGTCAAGCCAGACAAGGACAAGGGGGCTCACTATGGTTTGACCCTAGAAACGTTACCGACGAGATCCTGTCTGCCCGTACTGGCAGTTACCAGTGTAACATCTCCAATATCTACGACACAGCCACATACCAGTTTACTCTTTCAATCAAAGGTATGTTGCGATAAGCGTCGGATTGCCTGTCTGTCTGCATGTCTATCTGTGTATGCGTGTCTGTCTATCTGTTTGTGATTGTGATTAAGTATACGTGTATGCGAGGAAGCGTGTATTTGTGTGTTATTGAGTGGGTTCATAAATGTGAGCGTATGTGTAAATAATCTAAGTATGTATGCTGGATTTTATGTATATGTTTATGAACGTGCGTGTGTACGTGTCCGCCTGTCTGCCTGCCTCGTAACATGGCAATATGCATTCATTTGACAATTTGTGTGTTTTTTTCTATATGAATGTAAAATGCACAATTGATTCTTGAAAGATGAGTGATTGGAAGGGCAGAATGTAAGACGGGCCTGCATGCCCAATTTGTGACCCTTTGAAAATAAAATTCGTTCGTTCATTCGTTATGTATGTCTGTCTGTGTGTATATGTTTGCCTGTCGATCTGTCTGTCAGTCTGCCTCTCTGTCTGTATCTGTATGTTTGTACCTATATGTCTGTATCTATCTTTGCATGTCTACGTATGGTACTCTCTCTGAATATCTCAGTTTCTGTCCGTCTCTGATCAGAGCAGCGTTGCATTGTTTCGTCTAGGCCAGTGTTTCTCAACCTTTTTTGGCCAATGCCCTCCTTCACCATATGTTTAGAATGTCATTCCTCCCCTTTCGTATTTCCTCCCTATAAATTCCCTCTCGCCCCACCCTGCCCCTACATAGTATACGTAAAAATATAAGCTAACTTTAATAACACATACTAGAACAAGTTTAGACATCTATATAAAACGTGATTTGTGGGTCTACTTACGTTATAAGACGAGTATCAGAAGGGCGAGGAGTACAGAACCGTAAAATATGGAGGGAAAAACAATATCATGTAATCGGTTCTTGTATTAACGCGACCTTGAAATATTCGTCATCCCTCATCATGCTCCTCACTGCCACATTCCTTGACCTGTCTGACACGGGAGACGCTCCCAGTAACTACGCCAGAGTCGGTTTAGCTCTTGTAGTCACTGGAACACGCAAGTCTCTTCCACTTCAAGGTGGAGACACAGCTGAAGGCACCAGCATCTCGATCTTGTGAAACAAAAGCAATGTGACATAGTGATTTTCAACGATGCCATGTCGGTTTTGAAGACACGGGAAAACATTCTACATGAAAGCAAAGACATGTTATATCTCTAGTACAGAAGTTCTCAACCTTTTTTGGCCTATGCACCCCTTCACCGTATGTTCTGAATGTCATTCCCCCCTATCCAAAATGTTAACCAACCCCCCCCCCCCCACCTTTTACACACACCCATGTATATATATATATATATATATATATATATATATATATATATATATATATATATATATATATATATATGTGTGTGTGGGGGTCGTCGTCTTTCGTCATTCGCACTGCGAGCGCTAACAAGTCAAGTCGCCTGAACAAGTCAAGCAGCCTGATACGGGGGAAAATGTCACGTCGAAAGTCCAACAACAAGAAACACGCGGCAGCCAAGATGTGCAGCGTGGGAGCCGACAAGAACGCCAAGAAGACGAACGTGGAGTGCCTGCCTGCTAGCTGTACTAAAGAACCTGAAACTACAGCTACTACTGAAGCTACCACATTGGAGAAGATCGACAGACCACCACATACAAGAGTCAAGACAACAGAGAAGAAGGAGGAGAAAGACACCAGAGCCCGAAACACCGACTCAAATACAGTCAGATAGGTTGTCAAGCGGATTCAAGTGGAGCTGACAGGTGAAGAAATCCTGAAGCAGCTACGAGAAGAGAATCTTCACATCCGATTCTTGAACAACTAGTCATTTTTGGGACAAACAACACTAATAGATACTACTATGTTTAATCTGCAGACGATGCTGGCCCGGACTCGCTTTTGGTAGCTAATGGAGGTTTTGAACTGTGGTGGTTATTACTTTCTTGTTAACTGCTGGTGGTCCTCCTCATTGCTATCATCGTCTTCGTGATCATCAGGAGAAACTATCCCAGAGAGTCATATCCAGGTCAGTGTTGTTGTCTCTGGAAGTGTGCGGTTTGTTTGCCTGTCTGACATTTCCTACGCGTATTTTTAATATACTGCTGGCGTTAGTCAGTTAATCAAAACAATTTTTTCCCGTAGTGAATTTGAATAACGAAGACACAAACCATAGATTGTACGATTTATTGCCTGGCATATTTCGTTGCATCTCGTCAGGTACATACTGCAGAAGTCACACACAACATAGAGTAGAATAATTAGATACATCTTCCAAGCTGAAATATACACATGATCGCACAGTAATATCATTGTTTACCATGGTAAATGTAAATGGACTATCATGTATTTCTGTTTGCACAAAACCGGCCTATGTAGATTAATAATTATAGCTATATTATTATATTATAGCTATAATTAGCTCTAAAACCTCCAATTTCATCACCACCACTCGGTAATGATGAAACTGGCAGTATAAACTGTCTGAACCGATCGGAGATGGCAGCAACAGCATCAACAAACAAACAGTGTCAAGATGGTGGGATTGGGAGGTATAAACAGTATCGGGGTAGTGGTTGCATTTATAATGTTTGTGTTGTTGCATGCGTTCTGTGTGTTTAGTATTTGTGTAGGTGTGTTTACGGAGCGTTGCATGTGGGCGTGTATGTAACCGTACGTGTGCATATTTTATTCATTGGGCACATTTACATGTGAAGGGGTGTTGATAGGGAGAAGGATAAACTTTTCCATTTTTGTTTCCATTGTCACACTCTCACTCATTTGGACCTACCACTCTAATTTTCTCCATCACCACTCTCTGGTGATGATGGTAAAGGCAGGATAATTTTTGGAACCAAAGGGTGATTGTATCAGCAAAGGCAAACAAACAAACCATGAGCAAGGGAAGGGAGGGGGGGGGGGGTCACATGGGAGATGAGGTTATATATTAATAAAGGTAACTATTCAAAACAATGTTTTTCCGTGATGAATTTGAATAACGAAGACACAAACAAAAAAGCACAAATTGAAATGTTGTTAGATCAAGTGTCCAAGTTATCACCTACTTCTGCTGAGTCAGTCGGGTTGCTGAAGGCCAAACTGGTAGATTTAGAACACCAGTATCGCACAACCCCCTCTAAACAGACAAGTCCGCTGACCAACGAACACCTTACTGCCTTAAAAGCGTTAAAGGCCAACAAACCCTTGTAATATTGAAACCTGACAAAGGGAGTGTTGCAGTACTTATGGACATATCAGACTACCAGAGAAAAATGGATGATATATTATCAGACGCATCTAAATTCAGAGTAGAGCAAACAGTCAACAAGTCGGAGGACCTGGATGCAAAAATGAGGAAAGAAATCCAGTCACTTGTGAATGCAGGACTTATCAGTGAGGCCACTGCAAAAACGCTCACACCGCGTGGCTCCCAAACACCTCAGATGTACGGTCTACCCAAGCTTCACAAGCCCGGCATCCCACTAAGACCGGTCCTTTCCATGGTTAACTTGGCACAACACCGAATGGCGAGATGGCTAGCTGAAATTTTAAAGCCAGTACGACTGTCCTTCGATCCAAGAACACTCAGGGATACATTCGAACTGGTGGAATTATTGGATACTATGGACATAAACAACAAACACATGGCATCCATGGATATTGCCTCTTTATTCACCAACGTTCCATTAGATGAGACCGTGAATATAATAAGTGAACGCATTAGAGACAAACAACTAAAACTAGGCATACCATCAGCTATTCTAAAGAGGCTATTAAAATTATGTACTGCCAACATACAATTCAACTTTCTAAACAAGTCATATCGCCAAATTGACGGAGTGGCCATGGGGAGCCCACTTGGACCTATTCTAACGGACATCTTCATGGCACACTTAGAAGAAAAGAGATCCTCAGAAATCAATAACTTGGCCTTTTACCGTCGTTACGTGGACGATATACTAATTATCACCACAGACGAGCTACAAGCAACGTCGTTCCAGGCCACATTGAACGAGACACATAAAAACATCTCTTTATCTATGGAACACGAACACAACGAAGCGTTGCCGTTTCTAGATATCCTAATGAGACGTAGAGCAGACGGCACAATTCAAAGATCGGTGTACCGCAAAGAAACATGGTCTGGCCAATACTTAAATTTTCAGAGCTTCGCACCTGTCCAGTACAAACGGGGCTTAGTACGGACCCTGTTTGACCGTGCTAGGAAGATATGCACCCAGGACACACTGACAGAGGAATTTAAAACTGAAGAATGCCTTAAATCTGAATGGGTACTCCACAGGATTTATAAAGCGCCACTGCCAACAGCCCAAACCGAAATCAGAAGTAACTACAGTCCCTAAGCTCAAAGTATTCATCCAGCTAACCTTCCGAGGTGATGACGTAATGCAACGTCTGCGGGACCGGCTCACCACAGCAGTCGAGCGAACATTCTGTGCTGCAGCTCTAGTCATCAGGTACCGAAACACACCGATCCCAGTCCCAGCAGTAAAAGAACCTGTAGCTTTGTACGCCAAATCAAATTGTATTTACCAATTTACATGCAGATGCAAGGCCATCTACATAGGCAGAACTGAGCGACAGTTACACTGCAGGGTTTCGGAACATATTCCGAATTGGTTGGACAAGATACTACACACAGAAGATGGTAGCCTAGGCAGGCCGACACACCGGAAAAGTCTGGCTTCATCGGTCGGGAGACATGTGCTCGAGACTGCCCACGTGGTTGAAAGAGACAGTGCCTTCCGTGTGTTGTTCAACACACAAAGTAGTCGATTGTTAAAGTTTGCTGAAGCTATACTAATCAACCTTCATAAGCCGTCCTTGCGTAAGCAGAAAGACATGTTAGTCAGTTTAAAATTACCGCGGTAGACAATCGAAATTACTGTGCGAACATGTGTATATTTCAGTTTGAAGGATTTAGCTAATTAATTCACGTAAGTTGTGTGATTTCTGCAGTATGTACCTGACGAGATGCAGCGAAATATGCCAGGCAATAAATCGTGCAATCTATTGTTTGTGTCTTCGTTATTCAAAGGTAACTATAATAATAATAATGCAAATAAACCCAAATACATCAATAATAATGATGACAAACAAAAATCTACTGAGGGTGATAAACAGTACTGATAGTAACAGAAATGATAATAATAGTTATGATAATGATCCCACTTTCCAAAACTGATTCCATTTGCTAGAATGATTTTCCTAGGAATGGTGTTAGCATAGCATAGCAGGTACATATAATTGCAACATGCAATGTTCAATAATAGTAGAAGTAAAAGGAGTTGGTTATCTGTTTCTCTTTGCTTATTTTTTTCCCCCTTATTTGTAAGGGTTCATTCATTTCCCCCCCCCCCTTTTTTTTTTTTTTTTTTGGTTAAAAAGTAAACAAGCATCTAAATTTGCACAAATTTTTACAATCTCATTAGTGATATTTTGTGATTACAACATAGGAAATTTTCCATTAGCATATTCCATTTCTTGAACACATTTACATGTGAATGGGGGTTAAAGGGAAAAGAGGAATCTTTACATTTTTGTTTCCATTGCCACTCTCTCACCAATTTGGTTCCACTCCACCAATGCCTTTACCACTCCTCTCTGGGCAATGATGGTAAAGGCAGGAAAAATATTTGAACCAAACCGGTGTGGGTGTCAGCAAAGGCAACAACAAACCATGAGCGACGGGGGGGGGGGAGCAATGGGGAAAGTGTTTTTGTTTATTACTAATGATAACAATAATAATAATGACAAGAAGAGACATACTGAGGGTAATAACAGCAATTTTAAATAAAAAACAGCAATGGTAATAATAGTTATGAAAATGATAACATTTTTACAACATGTGATTCCATTTGCTAGGATGATTTTCTTTGGAATGGTGTTAAACTGAATAGCAGGTACATACAAATGCAAACTGCAGTTTTTAGTAATACTTGGAGTAAATGAGTGGGTTATATTTTCCTCCTTGTTCCCCCCCCCCCCTAAATGTAGGGGTTCATTCATATTTTCATCTTTGCTATCTCTTTCTTTTTTTTTTTAATAAAAATTAACCAAGCATTTGTATTAACACAAGTGTTTACAGTATCATTGGTTTGGTAACCATTTGTGATCTTGTATTTATTCATTCAACATTCGCTCACATGATTCAGAGGGGGTGACAAATAGAAAGGGAAATCTTTACAATTTTGTTTCCCTCGCTACACTCTCACCAATTGGTTCCACTCCACCAATGCCTTTCCTGACCACTAATGATGGTACAGGCAGGACGAATGTTTGAAACAAACCAGTGGGGGTAGTAGCAAAAGCAAACAAACCATAAGCAAGGGGGCACAGGGGAGATGAAATTGTAAATTACTAATGATGATATCAGGAATACTTATAAAATTAATGATACTAAGGATAATAAGGTAAGTACTGACTACAAGGAAAAGGGGGAAGTCTTTACATTTTGTTTCCCTCGCTACCCTCCCACCCATTAGTTTCACTCAACTATTGTCCCCATGACCACTCTAATGATGGTACAGGCAGGACAAATGTTTGAAACAAACCAGTGGGGGTAGTAGCAAAAGCAACAAACCTTAAACAAAGGGGGGAACATGGTAAATGAAGTTGTAAATTAATAATGATGATATCCTTAATACTTTTCAAATTAATGATACTAAAGATAATAAGGGTAAGGTAATGATAGTAATAATAATAATAATGATCATAATAATAGTAGACATAATCATAATAATAATAATAATAATAATAATAATAATAATAATAATAATAATAATAATAATAATAATAATAATAATAATAAATAGTATAATAGATATATGATTCTATTTACTAAAGTGATAATCTTAGTAGTGGTGGTAGTATAGCACAACAAGTGCATTTAAAGCAAAACATTCCATAAATAGTAATTTGGAATGGGAGGAGTTGATTTCTTTTCTCCTTTTTCCTTTTCCCCTTATCTATAAGGGTTGAAACCATCATTTTGAAACAAATAAAACAAGCATTTATATTTCCACTATTCTTTACATAAGGGATTTTCCATTGGTCTTTTGACCATATGTGATCTTTTTAGTCATTCACTCTCCATTCACTCACAGTTTCTTCTTTCTTTCTCGTACTCATATATACCAAATTTGTAATACAATAAAGAAGAATACATATGATTTACTCTGGAAATAGTTGTGAGATTTTGTGTGTTTACATAAAGGAAATTAAGTGTGTGTTATATGTGTGGTGTTTGTATCTGGCAAAGTTTCTGCATGTCCATATAAGTTGTCTGTAGTAAGAAAGTGCTACCAGTAGTTTTGTATGTATGTCCTTAGCTGTCTTTGGTATAGTGTTGAGAAAAATTGCTTTATATATGTCGGTTTGTTTGCCTGTGTGCGTTTGTATGAGGTGTTTGAGTGTTGCGCGTGTGGCATTAATTGTTGGACATGTATAATAAATGTGTTCCTCTGTCTCTTGTGTGTTGTTTCTACATAATTGACATTGTTTGGATATGTATGCTTCTACCTGTGTTGTGGGGGTCATATTGTATAGCAGTCTATATGTGATTTCTCTAGCTTTTGGTGTTATGTGTTTGTTGTGTAGGTTTGAATATTGCATGTGAAGTCAGTTATGAAGTATTTGTGTCCACTTTTAATCCTAAGCCTTAGTGATGGTGCTTGTTCTCTAACTAAATGTTTGTATATTGTGTGTGTTGTTTGCTGTATTAACTGTTCATGTCCTTTTATTGCCTGTATGCATGTCTGATAGAAAGTTGGCAGTTTTCCCTGGTAGTGTGCAGTTGCATTGTTAAGAGGTGTGAGATGTTTGATGTTGTGGCCTATGTAGTATAGTGCTAGTCTGTTCTGTTCTGGGTGTCTGATGATTTTACCTATGTGACTGATTCTAAGTGACAGTATTTTTGTCTGGATGTCCTGTAGTGTAATCCCCCCTTGTCCCTTGTCTTGTATGAGAGTTCTGTGCTGAATGCTGTGTATTGTGTTGGTGAAGATGAAGCGTCTGATTTGTATGTTTATATTTGTGACGGTCTGTTTGGAAGGGTCCAGTACTGTCGCTAAATATATTATTTTGGGTAATATGTATGTGTTGACTATTGTGCTTCTGCCAAATATTGTGGATGTCTTGTACCTATACCTGTGTAACATGATCTGTTCGGTCAGTGCGTGCCATGTCTGTCTGTGTGTTTCTGTGGGATCACATGGAAATGTGATCCCATACAGCTTCATGATGTCTATGTGTTTCAGATCTGGAGGGAAATCAGCCTTTTGTTTCCACTTTCCCAGACCCATTATCTGTGATTTCTGTACATTAATTTTGGCTCCACTGCCTTTTCCAAAATGGGTAAAGGTGTGGAGTATATTCCTTATTGATGTGTTGCTGGTGGGAAAGAAGGCAGTGTCATCTGCATAGGCGATGAGCTTCTGCTCTCCTATCCCATGCAGGAAGGTTCCTTTAATACTAGTGTCTTGCCTTATCTTCTCTAATAAAGGTTCTAGGGTGAGCACATACATGAGTGGTGATAAGGGACATCCCTGTCTTACAGATCTCGTGAGCCTGAAGCTAGCTGTCAGTGAATGGTTCACCAACACTCTGCTCTCAGGGTTTTTATACAAGATCTGTATCCACTGCCTGTAGTATTCTCCTATGTTACAAAATTCTAGTGTCCTATGCAGGTATGTGTGGGAAATTCTGTCGAAGGCCTTTTCTTGATCCAAGGATAAAATGGAGGATGGACAGTCTTTCCCATGTGTGTAGTTGATTATGTCTCTAATGAGGTGTGTGTGGTTGTGTATATTTATGTCTTTGACACTGCACTGTATGTCTGGGTGTATTAGTGTTGGCATGAAAGATTTAAGTTTGTTGGTGAGTGACTAACGAGAACGGGAGAACGTGAACAACGTGAAAATGGTGAGCGACAAATCTTAAGTCAATGTCAACTAGTAAACTAGTTTACTTAAACAAATCTTAAGGCGAAAGATGTATACGTTGTGAAGAGAAACCAGACAATGGGTAACTGATCTTTAGACAGACGTGGCCTAGCAGATAAAGAAATAAATAATTTACTAAACATTATTTATTATACAACAACTTGGTGCCTAAAATTTTAAATAATATTCAAAACTGTATATATCTTTATGATGTTAACATTCAATTCATACTTCCTAGAATATGAATAAAAGTGTTACAGGAATAAACATATACTTCCCTTGCAAAATAGCTGTCAGTACAAATATAGTGAAATCTACAATTGTTGCCCTTGAATGCTAAAGAAGTAAATATGCACTTATTTCTCTTGAAGTAAATAAAATAAAATTAGGTGAATATCCTTGAGAAGGCCGGCATCCCTGGTCTAGGTGTTACACGACTTTCTTCGTAATCCCGCACACTCTGTAACGTGACGTGACGTGCGCGATAATTGGTAACGGTTCTCCCCGCGTCGGTAACTTACGGGGTATTTGAGCCGGTCGCTCAGAAAGCAATGGCAAACCACCGAGCGATATCCTGCTAAGAAATTCAACAATCAGCTAAAAGATGCTGATGTTGACAGCAGTGTCCTGTAAAGGATATGTGAAAAAAAAAATCCTTTACAGGGCGTTGCAGTCAACACCAGCATGTTCTGCTGTTGTGATCTCTTGGCAAGCCCACGCTCAGCAGTCCTCCATCGCTCCATCAGTTTGGCCAGACATTTATTACTCCAGTGGGAGTCTTCCCCACAGACTGTACACACCGTACGGCGCCCCGGAACTGTGATGAAGAGACGGTGAAGCTTGTCTTTTACCCCGTCCAACTCCATGTCCACGTAATGTGGCAGAGGTTCTTTCGGGTTGCATAGAAGTAACCACTTATCCGTGCTGTTTTTAAGTTTATGCACTTCCGCATGTATATCTCCCGAAATGTCCGCGGCTATTTGCTTCACTGTCTCAATCTTTGCGGTTGTTGGCATCCAGTGAATCATAGCCTTGGTCTTTTCCTTCTCTATGTTTTCAATTACAATAGTTACTTTAGGATCCTGCAGTTCATGCTTCATCCCGTGAAGCCGTTCATAATGAGCCGCCTTTGCTTCCGGTGTCAGCGTAGCGTACCATCTTTTAGGGTCCTCAAAACGGTAGATGGATTTTATCCCTTCCCTACCGATCCCGCAAGGCCCCCTCAAGATGCTCGCCATCAGCGAGTAGTTGAACCGGAATACATGAGGTCCTGATATAGAAAACACAAGTGTGTTCGCTTGATGGAAAGCTCCTCCTTCGAAACCTTCACTTGTGTTGACTTTGACACGTTTAACAATTTGGTTTTCCATCTTTGATAATTCGTGACAGAGGAAATCTTCAATACCCAAGCACAGATACAGATACACGTGGTGAAAACAATCGAAAACACTTCCACAAAATTGAAATCACTTATATATTTGAATAATCCGTGACAGAGGAAATTTTAATCCAAATCTACACGTGGTGATAAACTATCGAATTCACTTCCACAACATTAAATCACTGATATTTTTTTTTAAATAATCCGTGAAAGAGAAAATCTCTAATCCACATCTACACGTGGAGTTGACACCGGAAACAGTCTCGACCAAAGAGGGGATTTTGGATCAGTATCAGACTATATCTGAAATGAAGGACGCGGCCAGGATTAGCGGGCATCTACCAGTAAAAAAAATCTTATCATTTTCTTTTTTTTTTTTTTTTTTGGGGGGGGGGGGTCCGCGGTCACCCCAGTCTAGCTGGTAACCCCGCCTCCCCTTTTTTTTTGGCGTGGACCCTTAGTCCCACTGTGAGCTGTTGCCCACAGTGGTCCACCGGGCCCACATTTAAAGTGATGCTTATGTGAGGTGGTTTGGATCCCCGGCCCCCGACCAGACCAGGCGCACTACTTCTGGGGGCATCAAATGCGTCTGATCTTAGCCGAAGGGCCAAGAACGATCATCCCGGCCTCCGACCAGATCAAGCGCACTACTGGAAGGGGGGGGGGGGGAGGGGGCAGCACATGCACTTGATCTTAGCCAAAAGGCCGAGAAGCAACTTGATGATAAAAAAATCTTAATTTTTTTTTTTGGTTTAAACTTTTATTGAGTGTTAAGAAACATTTGCATTTGTATTGTTCGTGTTGTTACAGAGCGTTGCATGTGGAAGTGTAGGTGACATATGCGCAAATCTTTACAACATTTGTTTCAACATTTTTACATTGGAAATGAAGGGTAACGGAAAACGAGTACAAACAACAACAGGACGGTAGTATACCATTATTTTCCCTCTGCCACTCTTTCACCTGTCAGCTCCAACCCCACCAATACCATCATCACCACTTGGTAATGAGGAAAAGGGCAGTAAAACTTGTTAAAATCGACCGGTGAAGGCAGCAGCAGCATCAAAACGAACAGTATCGAAAAGGTGGGGGGAAAGGGGGGGGGGTGGTTTGTCAAGGAGTATCCTAGTTTACAATGCAGGAGGGGTAGTTGTTGCATTTGTATTGTTTGTGTTGTTACATGCGTACTGTTTGTTCAGTATTTGTGTGCGTGTTTTTACAGAGCGTTGCATGTGGGCGTGTAGGTGACATATGCGCAAAAATTACAAATATTTTATACATTTAAACATTTCTCCATTGACATTGTTGTAAGGAAATATTTTAAATCAAAAGCGTGATGGTAGCGGGCTGTTATTATTTTCCCCTGCCGCCCCGCTCTCCTGTCAGCTCTAAAAACTCCTACCAAGTACCATCACCCTCGGTGATGATAAACATGGCGGTGCAGAACTGAAACAAAACGGTGAGCGCGGCAGCAGTAATAACAATCACCGTATCAAAGGGTGGGAAAGGGGGATGTGATATTAATAATGATTACAATGATAATAATGCAAATAACATCCAAATACATGAATAATATTATAATGACAAGGAATAAAACTGCTAGGGGTGATAAAATTAAAGGCAATGATAATAACAGCAATGATAATAGTACTAGTTAAACATGTGATTTCATGTGTTAAAATGATTTTTTTAGGAATGGTGTTTACATGAAATACATCTTATAATAATAATTACTAGGAATAAGAACTACTAAGGGTGATAACAGCAATGCTAATAATCACAATGATAAAATTTGTTATGATAATGATCACATTTTCCAAACATGTGATTCCATTTGCTAAAATGATTTTCTTAGAAATTTTGTTAAATTATGGCAGGTACATACAATAACAATTTCATCCTGCACCCTTCACTTAAAAAAATCTTAATTTTTTTTTTTTTTTTTTAAGAAGGGCTCACGGTTCCCTAAGGGGCCAGAGCCGCCCCATTGGTCCCCGCGTCCCTGTGTGTCGGTTGTGTTGGGTGATCATCCCGGCCCCTGGCAAGATCAAGTGCTCGAACTATATACTTTGACCTTAGCCATAAGGTCGAGAAGCGATTAAGAAAATTTGGCTTTTACATGCCGGAAAATAATTTTTCGATAACGACATCAGACCATAAGAAAATCTTAAGGCGAAAGATTTATACGTTGTGAAGAGAAACCAGACAATGGGTAACCTCTCTTAGACAGACGTGGCCTAACAGATAAAGAAATAAATAATTGACTAAACATTATTTATTATACCATAACTTGGTGCCTAAAATTTTAAACAGTATTCAAAACTGTATATATCTTTTATGATGTTAACATTTAATTTATACTTTCTATAATATGAATAAAAGTGTTACAGGAATAAACATATACTTCTCTTGCAAAATAGCTGTCAGTACAAATATAGTGAAATCTACAATTGTTCCCCTTGAATGCTAAAGCCGAAAATATGCAATTATTTCTCTTGAAGTAAATAAAATAAAATTAGTTGCATATCCTTTACAGGGCCGGCATTCCTGGTCTAGGTGTTACACGAGTTTCTTCGTAATCCCGCACACTCTGTAACGTGACGTGACGTGCGCGATAATTGGTAACGGTTCTCTCCGCGTCGGTAACTTACGGGGTATTTGAGCCGGTCGCTCAGAAAGCAATGGCAAACCACCGAGCGCAATCCTGCTAAGAAATTCAACAATCAGCTAAAAGATGCTGATGTTGACATCGATGTCCTGTAAAGGATATGTGAAAAAAAAAATCCTTTACAGGGCGTTGCAGTCAACACCAGCATGTTCTGCTGTTGTGATCTCTTTCCAAGTCCACGCTTAGCAGTCCTCCATCGCTCTCCGAATGACCGGCATCCACACCATTTCATAAAAATACCAACGCAAGACGGTTTGCTGCCAAATCGTCTGCAGCTGTGTTTCTAACACGGGTATGCGGGATTACGAATTGCTTCTGTAACTCCTTCGCCTCGTAGCGAAAAAAGAAAACAAACTTATTCGTACTAACAAACCATTCTGTACACGACATCTTTTTAAGGTTGGTGTTGTTTAGCTTGTCCTCTGATGTCCACATTTTTTTCCCCTGTCAGCTTCCTTGGAACCTCTGTATTTTATTTATTTATTTATTTATTTATTTATTTTTGTTGCATGATTATGATATAGCCATGTACCACTCGAGCCGAAGTGTAGTAAGAACACAAGAAGGTATATCAGATATGTTTTAGCGCTCGTGTTAGTTTGCTGTCGTCACTCTCTGTTATATTGTCCTGATGTCCGTTCAATTTCAACTACAGGGACATTGTCGCAATCTTGTTAATATTTGTACAATACGTTTCAAGCAGATGTGCAGCATTCCACAATTTTCGCTACAGTCCAATATTTTATCTAGTTTCTTCTTCTACTTCTTGTGCGTTCATCCGGAGTGTCTTTTTTTTCGGACGTGCTTGCGTTGTGCCTGTTTACAGCAGAGCTGCGTTCTTGCGCCGTTAGGCCGACACATCCGACTTCTGCGGTTATCTAGTTTCTGATGGTAGGATTTCGAAAAATTAAAGTATTTCAAAATAAAGAAAAGTTGCATTGAAACTGAAGTTTACGACTCTACAGAACCAAACATCTGTAAAAGATCAGGTATTTGATAAAACAAATTTGTTGATAGTGCGCTTGTCTACTAAAACGGTTTGGTTTCAATCCCCAGCAGCAGCAGCAGGTTTACTGCTTTTTCAACCAGAACAACTGTGGCACCGACCCAGACTAATTAAAATTCAATGGCATCGTCACAACGTAAAGACAATTGACATGTAGGAGAAGCATGGGGAGACAAAGAGAGAAGATTCGCTCGTCATTGGTTGAGGAAGTAAATTACAAGTACCTCAGAAGTGGTAGTGGGTTCACACAATGGCGGGGGGTACTGGTAATAAGAAAAGCTGACCCACACGCAAAAGTCAGTCCAGTTTGGGCAACGTTTGAGTTCACAGAGAAAAACAGACAATTGTTACGTGTAGTAGATTGCCGTTGTTTGCTGAACTACAGACGCTCATACCATCGAAATCAACGCTAGGCGGTCTGCTTTCAAATCGTCTACGGCTGATTTCGAACCTTTGACGTCGTATGTCGGGGAATTGTGGAAAGCGTTTACTACACCTAAGCCACAGAACCGGCTAGTTTAATTAAATGAAGATTAACTACGAAATTGTGCCCGTTTTTTATGTCCTTCGCAGTGGAGAATTCTCCCCCCCCCCCCCCCAATTCCCCCAAAAGGGGGGGGGGGGATTTTAGTGTTTCCGGTGAGAGGGGATTAAGACCACAGATTGGCAGACTCAAAATGGCTTCAGGGACAATATCCTGGTTTTCTATTGAGCGTTTTGTTTGATGAAGCACAATTTTCTGGCATCCTGGTGTCGTGTATTAAGTGACAATTCTTTGACGTTTTAACTGTTTGTTTATTGTAATATGATTAATTTGGTGTGTCAATGAAATATTGTGAATATAAAAAAGAAAATGCTTTAATTTAAGTGTTAATATCCATAAGCATATTCATTTGCCATTAAATGTCTAAAACCACACTATAAAATTAATCTATGCATGTAAAGGTTATGTACAATTATGGAAGAAAACAAGGATTTTCAGTATTATATGCATGTTATTTTGAATGCACTTTTGAGGCTGACAATTTTGGAAAGGGGGAAATTCGTCTTTCGTTCGTTGGAAAGGGGGGAATGACATTCTGACATATGGTGAAAGGGTGCATGGGCCAAAGAAGGTTGAGAACCACTGTTCTAGGCAAATAGTACGCTCAGTAGTGTGCCTGAATGGGACGCAAAAAATAATAACACTGTAACCGCTTAAAGTCGCTTAACAGTCGACAGGGTCGACTTCATTGCACCGGGTTTTATACTATATGGCTCGGTATCTTTCCGCAGCGCGGAAAGCGTCGCACAAGGCACGAACTCCGTAGCTCTAGCGACTCCCACAGTAGTCTCCAAAAAATTTCACTCGTGAACCGAAGGACGCGGCCCGGATTCGAACCCACAACCTTCAAAGCCCCAGTCAAACGGCTTCACCACTTCGCCACGGAGACTCCCTGGCAACAGAGTTACACATAATCGTCGTCATCATCATCACCAAGCAAGACCTTGCCAGAATGTCCCTCTCATCGTGTTCCACAGACAAGATTCTCAAACCTTTGCCACTCCCCCGATGTGTCTCCACCTTGCCGTGGTGGGGGAACTTGCGTGTCCCATCGACCCCATGTGCTAGCCGATGGATGAAAACTACATATCGGACAGCTTATGGGATAGGGGCCAGACTAAGAGAGACACAACCTGCTGCTCTGCAGGTAGACTGAGGATAGCAGTCAAAAGATTAAATCAGGCGCACGAAGGCAGACGTTCTTGGTCCGGACAATACTCTAAGGCTCTCTGTCGAGGGTTTAGGCCGAACTCCTCTTAGCCACAAACTCTCGGATGTGAGAGCCGGGCCGATACCCACCTAACGAAAAATAGTGGTGAGATTACTGAGCACGCTACATGCCCAGTTCTGATACTTGTTCGAAGGCTCTCAGCTGGGGGTTATGATGGATTCCCGGATGAGAGGGCCTGGCCGTTTCTCGTTCACTGCTGCACGGAGGTAAGGTGCTGAGCCGGCAGCACATGTAGCCTACCTCGTGAGCGAGTACAAAAAGTCAGAAAAGTGCCCCAGTCGAATGAAATGGTTACGAACACTGTCTATCACTCGTAGAGAGTGTAGACAAAAGTGGAAAAACGTCTCAACACGAAATGGAACGCACGTCTAGCGAATCCATTGCGTAGTCCGAAGTCCGAAGCGATAGCTTACCGAGTGGATGTCGTCCGCAGCCTGACCATTCCTGGTGTGTGCTTGAGCGACCAGTGGCAAGCGAGATGCCCAACACATGGAAGAGAGGAACTAAAGCAGCCGTGAGCAGGACGTGGCAACTCCTTGGGTGAGCCCAGTCCCAGAGCAATATGTGCCGGCTCTGCAATTATGGAAGCCTCCTTGGATAGCAGGGAACGCCCATGGTCTGCCCCTGCCTTCCCTTGAGGGTTGACAGTGATGTCGTTGATCGTTCTATCTTGACCAGCTGAGATGTGGGCGACATCACAACAATAAGTCTAACGTGTCTCGAAACCCGAGGAAGGCTAACCTCATTAAAAAATGCCCGCTGAAGTCGGAAGTGCCGTCCTACGGGTGGCAAACTAAAAATTGGCACTACGCATTTACGTCCGAGTGAAATGTCTCGTCCGAATGTCTCTCGTGCTTGGAACAGCTCTGACTACCTAGTTTCCGAATGCCGCTCTTGTTCGGAACAGCTCTGACAAGGTAGTTTTCCGAATGTCCGCCGTGCCTGGAACAGCTCTGCCGGGCACAAGGACAAGCACATGTCCGAAAACTCGCTGAGTGGATACCGTCTGCAGACCTGTCTGGTTTGTGCGGGAACGACCCGGGGAGAACGAAATGCCCAATATATTGAAGTGAGGAATTAAAGCAGCCATGAGCAGGACGTGACGATTCCCTCGGTGAGCCCAGCACCAGAGCGTTATGTGTCGGCTCTGCAATTATGGAAGCCACCCAGGATGGCGGAAAATGCTATGGACTGTCCCTGCCTTCCTTTGAGGGACGACCGTTGTCTTCGACCGTTCCAAATTGGCCAGCTGGGTTGTGGACGGTACCACAAAAGTGAGAGTCTCCCAAGAATGCTAACCTGGCCAAAAATGAACGCAAAAGACGGATGTGTTGACCTAAGGGTTTCGACCCAAGGTTGCCTAAAGCACACCGCAATCATATCTGAAAAAACACTCCGGATGAACGCAAAGAAGAAGAAGAAGAAACCTTTGCCAGTTTTCCTGCGGGCGTCCGATCTCACTACCCAGAGACCAGGGGAAATTTTATTACTGGAAGTCCACGGGGATTTTTTAAATAAATCCCGGTCCTCACCGGGGCCTGAACCCGGGACCTCCAGCACTCGAGGCGGACACCATACATCGAGACCACTCACTCCACTCATACACTTGCCGGACCGACAGGCATCCATTGCCATGATGTCACTTCCGGTCCCCAGCATGGCGGTTAGGCATTGAACCGCTACGGCCTCTGGAGTATTTATCCTTATGTCAGCGGTTTGCATTCACATTTTACTCATATTGGACTGGCAGGGTATAGTTCCGTCGCCCTGCTACTGAGTGAGTGCGTGGCGCGACTCTGTGAGCTGTGACATTCATGTGGAATGCTTTTACGTCTGACAGCTTTTGTTTGTACAGTGAACTACATGTTCGGAACAATGGCTACCGGCTGATGCTGAATTGACTGATTTGCCTTTTTGGTTCACGAATGCATTTTTCAGGAGACTCCTGGGAGTCGACGTTGGAGCTATGGAGTTCGTGCTTTGTGCGCCTCTTTCGGCGTTTCGCCCTGCGGTAAAATACCAAGCTATGTGAGAAAACCCGGGTCAATGAAGTCTTTCTGGTGGCTGCCGATTCCATCGACGATGAACTGTAATTTTAGTGGATGACTTTTGTGTTAGCATTCTGACGGCGGAATTGTGCACAATGTATCTGTGCGGCTGTTGGATTGCCGAGACTCATGTCTGTTTCACTGTTCACATTTGACAGTGAGGAGCATTTTGTGTGAAATTCACTGACACAGGAACAGCATAACGGGGACAGCCCCGTTGCCGTGAAGTTGGAACCTCGACTAACTAACCAACCAACCAATCAACCAACCAACCAACCAACCAGCCAGCCAGCCAGCCAACCAACCAACCAACCAGTTAACTAAACTAAACTAACTAACTAACATTGCCATACTGGACCTTCGTTCACCGATGAGTTTCTATAGGTTTCACCCATAACAGAACTCTGCTCCTTTTTGATGCATGTCAAAAGTTGACTGGCCATTTTTAAACTGTCCTTATGACGTCACCATGTTTGTCTGCACCGTGATGTTACGTGCTTAACCATTTTGATATCGTTAAGTGTTCAGAGGTGTCGTCAATGTGGGTTCTTTCATGAAACCTGATTTTTTTTTTTTTTTTTTAATTTTACCACTTATCGCTAACATTGAAATGTGTGAATATTGACCAATGGGGTTGAATGTTAAATTTAGTACGCTTCAAAGCATCACTATGAAGTTGTACACATATTTTTGTAAAGAAGCTGATAGCAGGAAACTGTTTTATACTATTAAAATGATAAGAGTGGAAGCGTTAGTCACCCTGATTGGTCAGGCGTATTGGGAAAATGGTGATAACCCCATATTTTTATAAATCAAATGGCAATTCATGAGTGATGCTGTCAAGAACACACTTGTTGTTTGTTTGTTTGTTTGTTTTTTCATATCCTATTTAGAAGACATCACTTTCAACACCAGCGTTTTACTTCTGTTGTTGATCTCTTGGCAAATTTACGTTCAGTAGTTTGCCATTGTTGTCTGAACGACCGGCCACCGGATCAACACGTTAAACCCCAACTCAACGCGGTCTGCCAAATCGGTATATATATGAATAAGATATTAAAATATTAAATTTTAGTAAGTAAATAGCTGATTGTACATTAACGAACTATGACAGTTTGCTGCATAGGAATGAAAAGAAAACATGTAGAAAATTTCATCTCAATCGGATGGACCGTTATCGAACGCATAAAAAACGGACATACATACATCGCCTTTTATATATATATATATATATATATATATATATATATATATATATATATATATATATATATATATATATATATATATATATGTATGTATATATATATATATATATATATATATATATATATATATCCACACAACTAACGCAACACTCCTCACACATAGTTCAAGAACCAAAAAAAAGGGGGGGGGGGAAGGCGTTCACATTTTGTGTGGTCCTTTAAGCCAGGCTGAGTCTGCCCATCTGTGGTCTTAATTCACCCACTCACCCCCCTCCCCCTAAAAACCTTAATATTCCCTCCTTGGGGTTAATTCCCACCGGTTGAGAACCACTGGTCTAGTACGTAGCGAGATCAGTCACAAAGCCATAGCATCCCACGTCATCGGTATAACATTACAATGAATTTGCAGTCACGGGGACCTCATGGGAAATTAGAATGCTGATAGACTTGCTAAAGAGGGTGACGGAACAGGGGATTGCCTTGCAGTATGAGAAAATTCCAACGGATTCTCAGAAAGAACACAATAGAAAACTGACTGAACACGTGTTTAAACGAACCAACGGACCGGACGCTTTTTAATTAAATGCCCAACCAAAACACAATGACAAAGTCATTGTCCTTAGCCGAAATATGCTAGAATTAATAGCCATCTAAACTATAACAACCCTCGACCATCACCCTCGTATAGACCACGTTCTCCATATGAAACCGTCGACCGCCTTCTTTTCAAATGCTCTGAACACTTAAACGTCAAGGGAAAGCTACTGCAGTCGTCTACAACAGTTACATACGCACTCCGTGGTTCCCTGGATCAGCTTGGGGGACCTGCACTTCTATAAGGATGGTATTGGCCTGCCAATTCTAGACAACTGGTCATTTCTGGGACCAACAACACTAATAGATACTACTATGTTTAATCTGCAGATGATGCTGGCCAGGACTCGCTTTTGGTAGCTAATGGAGGTTTTGAACTGTGGTGGTTATTACTTTCTTGTTAACTGCTGGTGGTCCTCCTCATTGCCTTCAACGACTTCGTGATCATCAGGAGAAACTATCCCAGAGAGTCATATCCAGGTCAGTGTTGTTGTCTCTGGAAGTGTGCGGTTTGTTTGCCTGTCTGACATTTCCTACGCGTATTTTGAATACACTGCTGGCGTTAATCAGTTAATCGAAACAATGTTTTCCCGTAGTGAATTTGAATAAAGAAGACACAAACCACAGATTGTACGATTTATTGCCTGGCATATTTCGCTGCAACTCGTCGGGTACATACCAGTTTTTTTTTTTTTAAACAGAAAGACATGATAGTCCATTTACATTTACCATGGTAAACAATTGATATTACTGTGCGATCATGTGTATATTTCAGCTTGGAAGATGTATCTAATTATTTTACTCTATGTTGTGTGCGACTTCTGCAGTATGTACCTGACGAGATGCAGCGAAATACGTTAGTCAGTTAGTTTTTAACTTTAGTTTAGTTGAGTTAAGCTTTGTTAGTTTAGTTAAGTTTAGATAGTTTAGTTCAGTTAGTCTAGTTTAGTTAACTTTAGTTAGTTAGTTAATTTTAGTTAGTTTAGAGTATTTTAGTTTAGCTTAATTAATTTAGTTAAGTCTAGTTCAGTTTTTTTGGTGTCAGGTCTTAGTCAGATATGACTGAGCTACCGTATAACAGTAGACGGTACTACCTGCTGTCTGTTAGCGCCGAATGTTAGGCGGCGCTTACTAAACCCGACACCCCACATTGTGCCAACGGCTTCGGGCGGAAGAGCTCAATTGGGAGGATGCAAGCCTTACCCTGGTGCGAGAAAATGCAACCTAAAGACAAAATGTCATGGCAGGGCAGACCAGGCCCTAAGCCTTGGTTGGCGGCTGGTCTAGGATCGAAGCTCCGACAGGCGGACAGTTAGAGCATTACTTTGCTGATCCGGCAGCTTTTGCAGCTTGTCTTGTTCCAGATGTAGGGGTGTTACCTTTCCTCTGGAGTGAACTAGGCAGGCCGAGAGAGGGATCATGCTGCATGGGCAACACATGATCTCTATATATTAGCCCAGGCTTTGTGCTATGGAGAGGCAATAATTCCATCCCTGGTCTCGGAATCAAAGCGAGAGGCACCTGTTACGGGTTATAAGTCCCTGTCAATTGGCGTAGACATGGGGCGCCACGCGTTGCCTCTGACGGTGAGAGACACCTACAGGTGTCACTGATCAGCTTACCACCCGCCTCAAGCTGGGCAGCCCCCGGCCTGCCTGCTTCAATGGTGCTTGGGGCTAGGACAAAATCTGGATTCGCAGGCTATAGAACCAACGCACCAGGTACAAATAAAAAGTAAAATAGAAACCTCAAGCTACGGCTTGCAACCTGGAACGTGAGAACCATGTGTCCAGGATTTTCCTCTGACTTTTGACCAATATTGACGATGTGAGAAAAACGGCTGTGATTGATGCCGAACTCAATCGTCTTAACATTGATATTGCTGGCCTGCAGGAGACTCGCCTCGCTGAGGAAGGGTCACTCAGGGAAAACAATTACACCTTTTGTGGAAGGGTAGAGGGCAGGCAGAAAAAAGGCATCACGGAGTGGGCTTTGCAGTGAAGAATTCGCTACTGGGAATGATTGAAATTCAAGCAGGAGGAAATGAAAGACTATTATCCCTGCGCTTGGCAACCTCTTGTGGTTTTGCCACCATTATTACTGCATATGCACCGACACTCGATTCCTCTGATGATGTGAAGGATTCGTTCTATGAGGAGTTAGACTCCGTTATCAAGGCAGTTCCAAAATCTGACTACATTTATATGCTCGGTGATTTCAATGCTCGTGTGGGCAAGGACTCGAGTTCATGGCCAGTGTGCCTTGGAAAATACAACATCGGTCGCATGAATGAAAATGGGCAAAGGCTGCTGGAGCATTGCACCAGTAATGAACTATGTATTACAAACTCCTTTTTTAAAACAAAAGAGGTGTATAAGGTCACATGGAAACATCCAAGATCCGGCCATTGGCACCAGCTGGATTTCATCATCACACGGAGACAACATCTGATCCATATATCATTGACTCGAAGTTACCACAGTGCTGACTGTGATACGAATAATTCTTTGATTGTTGCAATGGTTAGACTGAGACCAAAGAGAATCTACACAGCTAAACACAAATCTAGCACCAGGATTAATATTATTAACACTCACGATCCTGGAAAGTGCTTTCAGTTTTAACAGCAACTTGAAGACGCTTTCACTGATACACCAGAAAATTGTACAGTAAATGAAAAGTGGGGTCAACTTAAGGAAACTCTTTATAAAACTGCCGTAGGGGTTTACGACATTGTGGATCATAAGAGGCAGGACTGGTTTGCGGCAAACAGCGAGACTCTGCAGCCCTTGATTGATAAGAAGAAGATAGCTCTCTTAAGAAACAAGGAAAGACTAACGCGTAACACTCTGAGTGAGCTAAGGCAAGCTAGGAAAGATGTGCAAAAGGCTGCCAGGCAGTGTGCAAATAATTATTGGATCAAGTTATGTGGGTCCATTCAAATCGCAAGTGATAAGGGAAACATAAGAAGCATGTATGAAGGAATAAAGAAAGCTGTGGTCCAGTGATCAAAAGAAGTGCCACCACAGATCCACCAGCTAATAGAGCTAAGCTGGCGAGAAGGACAAGTCCCACGGGAATTCAAAGATTCAAGCATCATAACACTGTACAAGAACAAGGGCGATCGGAGCGACTGCAACAACTATAGGGGTATCTCACTTCTGTGTATTGTTGGAAAAGTATTAGCCAGAATTGTTCTGCGCAGACATCAAGTACTAGGAGATCAAGTCTACCCCGAATCACAGTGTGGCTTTCGACAGAACCAGTCTATCAGTGATATGATATTCTCATTGCGACAAATGCAAGAAAAATGTCGTGAACAGAATCAACCACTGTTTATTGCCTTCATCAATCTCACAAAGGCATTTGATTTGGTCAGTCGTGAGGGGCTGTTCAAGGCACTAAAGAAGATTGGCTGCCCACCAACTCTTCTGTCCATTGTGGAATCGTTCCACACAGGCATAAAGGGTATAATCAAGTTTGATGGTGCAACTTCTGAAGAGTTTGAAATCAAGAGTGGAGTTAAGCAAGGTTGTGTACTAGCTCCCACCCACTTTGGAATATATTTTTCACTTCTACTGAAATATGCCTTTCGTGATCAGGATGGTGCTATATACATTCACTCACGCTCAGATGGCGGCCTCTACAATGCTCAGAGATTGAAGGCCAAGACCAAAATTAGGAGGGTGCTGATGAGAGAGTTGCTTTTTGCAGATGATGCTGCAGTTACGACCCACTCTGAGGAAGAATTACAATGTCTACTATCTGCATTCTCCAGTGCTTGTTCTGAATTTGGTTTAACAATTAGCAAAAAGGAGACACATATTATGTCACAAGGTGCACATGGGGTAACATCAATCTTTGTTGACGACGCCGAACTAGAGATGGTAGACCATTTTACATATCTGGGATCAGTGGTAAATAGCAAATTATTCCTAGATCAGGAAATCAACATCCGGACTGGTAAGGCAGCAACAACAATGAACATGTTAAGAAAAAGAGTCTGGGAGAACAGGAAGCTTACTGCCAAAACAAAAGTCCTTGTCTATCAAGCCTGTGTCCTTAGTACTCTTCTTTATGGAAGTGAAACCTGGAAAACTTACTCACACCAAGAGAAACGTTTAAACAGCTTTCATATGCGGTGTCTGCGAAGAATTCTTGGTATTAAGTGACATGACAAAATCACAAATACTGAAGTATTGGAAAGATCAGGTTGTGTGGCGGTTTATTCCGTGCTCAGTCTTCGTAGACTTAGATGGATAGGACATCTTAGGAGGATGGATGATGGTAGAATACCAAAGGACATCTTTTTTGGTGAATTACAGATGGGTAAGAGATCTCAGGGTCGGCCTCTACTACGATACAAAGATGTGTGTAAGTGGGACATGATTGATACAGGCATTGATAATGCACATTGGGAACAAGTCACCGCTGAACGTGTTGCATGGAGGGCAAACATCAGAAATGGAATAAAGACAAAGGAGAAAATTATTGCAGATAAGTCACACACCGAGCGTGTGAGACGTAAGATGGTGCATGATGGTACAAATGACCACGTGTTCACATGCACCCACTGTAAACGGACATTTACCGCGAGAATTGGCCTCATCAGTAACATTCGCTACCGCCATAGGTAAAAGTTATTATGCCTTTTTAAAGCACAAATTATCGTCTGTCAAGACGTCAAGGTGCCAATGAGTTAGTTTAGTTCAGTTTCGTTAGTTAAGTTTAGGTTAACTTTGTTATTTTAGTTAAGTTTAGTTAGTTTAGTTTAGTCAGTCAGTCAGTCAGTCAGTCAGTCAGTCAGTCAGTCAGTCAGTTAGTTAGTTAGTTAGTTAGTTAGTTAGTTAGTTAGTTAGTTAGTTAGTTAGTTAGTTAGTTAACAGATCATTGTCATAGAACATCCAAATATTAATCAACAGTGCTCAGATCATCTCCTCAAAATCTCCCTCAGCGTGTTGCGACTGACGACACCAGCTCTGTGTTGTCTGATGATACTTCTTTGGCTTCCCCCTTGTCAACGTCCTAAAGACCTAGGGAATAAGACTTGGGTTCAGACAGGCAACAAACTCCATACTGTATATATGAGAATCTAATTTATTATCAGTAATCTAGCGAAGAATGGTTTCGCAGTCAATCACAATATCACAGGAGTTAGTTGGTACATCAACAAATCAATCATACACATGACTATCACAGCATAAGTCTATCAAACTATCTCATTAATCAACAATCTCTAGATTCAACTTAGTTTCTGTATATCTCGTCCCCCTAAGCTACACCCTGCTTCTTGTCCGATGTCCAGTAGTCGTCTGCCCTTCGACGTGCGTCGGAAGGACACGGAGTGTGACTCCCTTCGAGCTTCTCGTGGAAGTGGTCCCTGCACGCTACAGGCGGGTTCCACCTGTGTCACCGAAGCAGTAGGCAAACTGACCCCTCGTCCTCGAAGGCCCGAGATTGTTCGGGCACTAGAGCTGTAGCAGTTGATTCCCTTCTTAGGGTTTCTGTATTGGTGTTATATCCCTTTTATATATCCCCTATATCTCTATGTCCATATATACTTTATGTGAGACCTTGACAGGGTTCCCCTGCCCTCCGTTCTTGTGGATTTCTATATGTTAATTAGTCAGAACTAATTATGTCATGGGATCACATGAAGCTATGGCAGTTTGTGGTTGTAGTTTCGTGGATGGGAGCTTAGTAATCTATATCCTTGCACTATGAACTCATGTATTTTCTAGTACACCAATTAAGGGTGATTGCTGAAGAGTTCAACTCTCTTCCATATTCCTAAACCTGCTATCCGACCGAAGTTCCCTGACGCTTCCTGTTGCATTTACAACTGCGCCCTTCTCAAGTATCCAATATGATACCAGGACAATGAACTCTTTATTAGAGAGTTTCATCAAGACGAATTGTCTTGGCTTATTTAGGAACACATGCAAATCTTGTTCCTGAATGTGTATTTTGATACACTTTTACTTACGTATGTTTTATATAGTGCCCAATATATGATCACTTTTGTTTTCACCAAGTAACTACTCATGTCCTTGTTTGCTTGTTAGTGTGTCTACTCCATCTTTACTTGCTGTAACAAAGTGTATGTGCTTTGGTTGTTGGTGTTTAGTTTTGTGAATGTATGTTTTACCTAATGTATATAATGTGTGCTACGTGTGTGTATGTGGTGTGTAGTATATTTCTAAGCGTCACGAGCTGGAATATCCTTTATAATGAATTACGCCATTTGTGTAACGCATGAATTGGGTATTCAAAAAGTGATTCTTAGAATAATCCCATTATATCTAACACTAAACATGTATAAAAAATTTAGACAAGTGTGACATTTTACATCAAACGCAGACAAATTAAAATAACTACTTTTTGCGTACAATTTGTCCGCTTAGTATATCGCTCTCTCATTTAATTCATTTACTCTCTGATTCGTACCTCTTTCATTCAACATCGTATTTTGTTAAAATATACAAGTTAAGTTAAGGTAAATGTTGTCTCCCTTAGAAAAAAAAATTCGGCTATATATTATGTTGAATATACCAAGTACTACCTGTACTGGTGATAACAGAATGGTTTATAATTTAAATTGAAATAGGTTTAGAAAGAAAATTTTGAAATTGAACGATAATGTTTATGCCATATTATGGTAGAAAAATGAAAAATTGACATGTTCACATATTTTATGGATACAATAATACAATAATTTATTACATATTTAACTAATTAAATTAAACTAATTAACTCCATCGACGATCCGTGTGTTGTCGTCCTTTGTTCGTGTGTGTTTAAGAAGCTGTTACAGTTGATAGGTAACGCATTGGTGCCACAGTTTCGTGTAGTTGTTTCGAACATGTCTTTATAGTAGTGACATCTAGTTGCGAGTATGTCTGATGTTCTGTTCCGTTAGTTGGTGAAGTCCTTTAACATTCACTAGTAGGCAAAGTTCGGAATGTTCACATTGTATTATTAGTTGTTAATTTCTGCAGTTGATGAAGTAAATTCACATATTTTAATAGGCAGAGTTCAGATTGTTCATACTGCATCGTGAATTGCCAATGTGGCATGATACAACACTAGTGGTCCTTTATTTTGAGTAATCTAATATTCAGCGTTTGCTGTAGATATACCTAGCCTGTCGAATAGCCTGTCAATATTCATGCAGTTTTACGGTGAGTGTAGAGATACATTGGATTTCATGCATCAGAATAAAATATCACAGTTTGCAATATGGCAAAATATTAGAGTGAATAGTGTCACTCTGCTGGTGCATTGGGTAATCTTGATAAAATATCAGGAATTAAATTATCTGTGCCTTTGATATGGTGAATTTCAAAATCAAAATCTTGTAACAAAAGGCACCATATTGCCAATCTGTGATTTCTGGGTTTCCCCTCTCTAATGACCAGCAGTGGCGAATTATCTGTGAGGACAACGAAGTGGGTGCCAAGAAGGAACTTACGTAATCGAAGAACACAGAAAACCAAACTTAAGGCCTCCAATTCAGCTGTGGAATACCTGGTCTCAGCTGCTGTCAACTTTCGGCTTACATACAAGATTGGATGTTTCACTCCATCATATTCCTGCATTAGACATCCTCCGATGACGATAGCACTTGAATCTGTGGTTAATATAAATGGTAAATCTATGTTTGGTAATCTGAGGATGGGTGGTTTGGAAAAAATAGATTTCAGTTTGCAAATTGTATCTTCTAAACTGATACTCTTACATAGTTTATTTGGTTGACTTTTGGTCAACAAATTTGAAAAAACTACGTGAATTCTGCCCAGTTTGGAATAAATTTGGCATAATAATTCACGAGACCTAAAAGACTCCTGACCTGTGTTTTAGTTGTTGGTACACGCAGGTTCATGATTTTTGATACCATTCTGTCATCCGTGAGTAGTTTACCTTCTGAAATTCTATGACCTAAGAAGTCGATCTGTCTATAAGCTATTTCAACCTTGGAAGGTTTGACAGTTAGTCCAAAAAGAATAATTTTACTGAAAACTTGTCGAATGGTTTCTAAATGAGAAGTTATGTCTGTAGAGTGAACACAGATATCATCTATATATGACTGTACATTTTTAATGCCATGTAATAAGAGTCTGGTTAGTCTAACGAATGTGGCAGGTGCGTTCTTTAGGCCAAAAGGTAAATATCTCCATTCATATAAGCCCGAATGTGTTGAAAATGCAGTTATATGCATTAAAGACCGAGATAATGGTACCTGCCAATATCCTTTAGTCAAATCAAGTTTCGAAAAAATAGATGACTTGGACATATTGAGAATAAGATCTTCACAACTATACATAGGTTCCGCATCAGTAATTGTTACTAAGTTAACTTTCCTGTAATCTATGCATAAGCGGATGGTTTTGTCCTTTTTTTCACGAGTACGATTGGTGAGGAGTACTCGGACATAGATTTTTGGATGATTCCGTTTCGTTCCAAGTCTAGTATTTCTTGGTCAAGGTTAGTCCTATAGTGCAGCGGAATCGAGTACGGTCTGCACTTGATAGGTGTCGAGTCTGTCAAGATGATAGTGTGAGTTATTTTGTCAGTATGTCCAGGTCAGTTTGAGAAAATTGCTTTGTAGTCGTTGAGAAGAGACAGAATGTCTTGTCGTTACTGTTGTGTTACAGTGTCCGAAATTTTTATGTCATGTATTGTATCGTTGTAGTTTGTAATAGGTACAGGAATTTCTATGTTGTCTATGTCAGTCTGATTAATTACTGATGCCACTGTTTGTAGATTGTCTTCAATGTCACTATCATCGTCGTCAAGAAGAATTGTTGCTAATGTGTCGTTGACTTCATCGTTTCTGTCGTCAAGAAAAATTGTCGCTAATGTGAAAGTCCAAGAGGCGTTCTTAGTTAGATTTGGTTTTAGTCCTACCAGTCGGAAATAATCCGACAGGGTTGGATCAGTTCTTTGTTCCTGACTGAATTTAGTAATGGTAATTTCAGGTGAAATAATTTGTAATGGCTCGTCAAGTTGTTCGTCGTGGCTTTTCTGACTCATTTGTCTGGTCACTACGTTGGCGTCTTCTGTTCTGTGTTGCATATTTACAGGTTCACAGTTTTGTTCTTTGATGGCATCAGCAATTTGAGGTTTTATGGTTGTAGTATAATTGAAAGATTCGACTGCCCCTGTGTTGTGCACCTCTGTAAATTCGTTTGGAATTTCGTCATTGGTGGTCTCCCTTACGCTTTTGGCAGTTGGAGACATACAACTATGTTCATTTGTCATGGGATTACTGCTTGATGTGAGAGTGCAGTTTTCTAGCTCCCATCGTTGGATATCTTCTTCTGAACATGATTTTACGTTCGGAAGATACCCGACAATCATGTCCGCGCATGGGTTGTCTAACACCGCACACATTACTTGTCCTGACACAAAAGGTGTTTGAATTTCGGCCAGTGCCAACGGGTATCTTTCGATGGTACCTGCGAATGTGCGACATGTCACATAGTCGTTTGTGTAGTCACTGTCCTTAATTCATAATGATGATGATGACTGTAATGTAATGAAAATTAATGTACTACAATGATGATGCTGATGACTGTAATGTAATGAAAATGATTTAATAATATTTATGATGATAATGCTAGAATGATGTAATAATTTCTAATGTCATAATCATGATAATAGTGATAATGATTGTAATTACAATGATTATAAAAACCATGATGATGATGATGATGATAATAAATATTACATCCATGAGAATGGAAGAAATCTTCTCACTTGCAGCATTTAATGAAGAAGAATGCACTTGAAGGCTATACAAGAATAATACCATAATGTACTTATCTTGTTTATAAGCAAATACTCATTGAAATGGGAACTGATGTTTAAAAGCCCTTAATGTATGAGACCCTTTTTCTGAAATAGGAAAAGATGAAATAGAGAACAAAACTAGGGACAGAAAAGAATTGTCAACATAACTGTCAAATTCCCAATCACTCAAGGTATTACTAAACTATAGACCTGGGGACAGGCATAGGTGAAGATGAAACTGCACATCTGCTAGTTAAGACCTTGAACCCCTGATAGTGGAAGATTGGAGTGAGAGCTAACAACTATGTTGGTGATAACTAAATGAGAACACCATGACTATCTTTCTTCTATGTTTATGTTCTCTAAGAACAAGATTCATTCTATTGTTTTCACTTGGTGTGTTCTTAGGCTTTTACATTTCATTTCTAATGTCATATTTATGATATAATTAGAATTATGTGATGCTAAAATTGCAGGTAGTGGTCATTATCCAGACCTGACTTTGTGAATGCAGCACTTTGTGAAAGTAGTTGTAGCAGCTTGACTGAATGCAGTAGCCACTTAACTGAGTGAGGCAGCTGAGATAGTGAAGCCAAATACTATTCCACAGCAACTTCCTGACAATTTTCACCACCTTTCCAGGACAGGTATCACATATCCTTATATCCAGGTATAGGTGAAGAACACCAGGGAGCCAAATTTATAAATCACCCTGGAAAACAATAAGAACACTCAATATTCTACAATGACTGTTACCGAGATCCAATAACTGGATGGTAAATCAACCAGGGTGTACCTAGTTCTTTCCACAGATTAGAATTAGGCCAGCAGAAGAGGCCCCATAATCATAAGTTAAACGGGTTGCAACACTGAGGACAATGTATGATACAGTGGCACAGTCATGAGATAGATACTTAGTTAAGAGACTAATATATTCAGAAAATTTGTAATTGAACTGTATTGTTTGTTGTATGTCATTACATGTATAATCAATAGTTCCATTTATTTATAATAAATGATAAAAATTACAGGTTATTGTCTTATTTTTAGAGTTCTCTTGTCATACTAAAATTGTTGTAAGCAATTACCCTAGATTAATTATTTAGTTGGTAGCGGAGAGGCAAGGAACCATTCCTCAGGACTTTTGGAATACTCAGTAAAAATTTCATTTTTTCCTTGAGGTATTCCTTGGTTCTCCAAAACTCTATTTAATGGTCTCAAATCATTGAGCCAGTAACAGCTAAATTAATTTTAACGGGCAGGATCACATTGAGATAGAGGAACTCTGGATCCTTGATCTCTGTGGGGTTGAGCCATCAACTATATATCCGACACCATATCATTTCATAAACAAAAACCAACGCTTGAGGATAATTGCAGAGAAATTTAATACCACACAACACCCAGATTACCGAATCAATACACAAAAGAATTAATGACATCATTAATAAAAGACCACATACATCATCGGGCTGCCTAAAGACCAACGATGGCAAAATCATAATACAAAAAGATCAGATTTTACATGCGAGGTCAGATTATGTGAAAGGCTTTTTGATGATACAAGAGAAGAACAGTATGATATTCAAGTTAATAATGAATGACCATCAATTTTGAAGATGGAAGTTCAGAAGGCTCTTAACCATATGAGAACTGGCAAGACTCCAGGCCCAGAGAACTTGTAAAAACATATATTGGAAACAAGCTGCCATAAAGATTGATAATGAAATAGGTAAATGTCAGCCTATTAAGAGAGGTGTGCGACAGGAATGTGTGATGTCTCCAGATCTGTATTCCCTATACAGTGAAAATATTTTCAGACGTTTAGAAGATGTGGGAGGAATCACCATTAGGTGACGTAACATAAATAACATTAGATATGCGGATAATACAGTATTGATTGCAGACAATGAGCAGGATCGGCAACATTTAGTAGATATGGTTGTTGCACACAGTAAACAACTAGGGTTATAATTAAATCGTAAGAAGACACAGATTATGGTCGTAACTAGGAAGAGGGAAATACCACAATGTTATATACAAGTAAATGGGAATATTCATAAACAGCGAATCGGTACAATTATCTCTGAAAAGTCATAGTATCTGATGGGAGATGCCTTGAAGAGATTAGAAAAAGAATGGCCATGGCAAAGGTAGCCTTTTGTAAGATGGAAAACATACTGACCAATAAAAAGATGTCATTTGCGACAAGAAAAATAATGTTGAGGTGCTAAATAGAACCTGTACTTTTTTATGGATGTGAAGCGTGGACAATGAGTAGGCAAGCTAAAAAAAAAACATCTGATAGCTGTGGAAATTTTGTTTCTGAGGAAAATGCAAAGAATACCATAGCCTGACAGAACAAAACCAATGCCCACGTCCTACAGGAAACAAATGAAAACCATAAACTGATTAGAAAAATTAGACGTAGACAGTCCCAATGGTTTGGAGACGTCCTGATAAGAAAAAAAAACATAAATTGGAGAACTTGGTGACAACTGGCAAAGCTAAGGGGAAAAGAGCAAGGAGAAGGCAGAAAATTAAAAGCCACGTGGCTGGGACACGTGGTATGGTTGAGACAAGAACACAGAGCTGATCCACGTCTCTGATGATTGCCATGTGTCAATATAAGGTATACAGCATTAAGCTTATATATTAATAGTAGGTTTACCGTAGAAGAGGGATGAAGGAAAAGTGAGAACAATTCACGCTATAACAATGAACAGACACGCACTGATAAATCAGGTAAAGTCAGTTCTGAACACATGGTGATGATGAAGAGTGAGAGTGATAAGAGAACACTCCGGAAGTTGAGTATCACGTGACCATAACAAGCCTAGTTCACGAGAAAAGAAACATCTAGATTTAGTTAGCTCTGGAGTGCTGACAAGAAAAGACGTGTGGAAGTTTTTCTGTGGCAATGACATGGTTTCAGATCGTAAGCGTGAAAGCTTTATTAACTTGTTATAATGGCCAGCAGATTGTGTAATGGCTTATGAAAGCGCAGAGTTATTCGAGCCGATGGCCATCGATCGTACAACAAGAACCTGCGACAAATGTTGGTGTCAATCTTGCACTGCACGAGAAATATTCGGAGCTGAACATAGCACGCTAACTCAATGCCGTTGTTCGCCAGCCATCAAGAAGTTATGCAAGCGAGTAGTCTGTAGATATACAGTATTATGAGGTCACAATGAATGACAGTCTGCAGTAACGATTGTGTCACCTGAACATTGTCGAGCTGTAAACAGAGACTTAACTTATAATATTATTAACAATTAATGTGAACCACCTGCCCTCCCAGCAACATGAGAACTGGTAGTAGTGTCTACTGATACAATCGTATGTAGTAAAGTAAGGTGAACAAGGACGACTGGAGTTACTTGACTTTCTTTGTGCTTCTGTGATTCTACTTTGCTATCTACAAAGACGAGCCACTCAAGAAAGATGCATGAAACCCCAGTAGAGGTATGGCAATGATCGCTTGTGATTGCAAAACATCCCGACAACGCTTATCGGCATGGCAGGTGATGATGATGATACCAAGGTGTGTGTACTAAGGGGTTCAATGAGAATTATCCGAAAGGTTGAAGAGGGTTCTGTACGTAGACAGCGGATTGATCCGTTGTGGAGATCTGTTGTCCACACAGTCACCTACATCTTCGTTTTAGGACATGCGGGAGTTGAGGTAAATGAACGAGCTGATAAACCTGCTGTCTCTGCATCTATTGCAGATAGCCAGTATGTGCATTTAGCAGATATCATTAATGCCTCTAGATAGATATAGAAAGCGAAGAACTTTGAAACTATTAAATACACGTCGCTGTCCAAAATGAGAGAAACGGTAGTATGAATTGGAACGGCCAGACACGAGAGGAAGATCGGGAGAACGAGGGGCCTTGTCAATTCAACACAGAAATAGCAATATTAGCGCGGAATGTTGAACGGCGCACACCATACCCAATATTCCACATTGTGCCAACGGCTTTGGGCGGAAAAGCGTAATTGTGAGGATACAAGCCTTACGCACGCTAGTGCGAGGGAATGCAACATAAAAACAAATTGTCGATGCAAGGCAGATCAGGCCCTAAGCCTTGGTTGGCAACTGGCCTAGGATGAAAACTTCCACATTCGGACAGTTAGAGCATTGTTTTCCTGATCCGACAGCTTCTGCAGCTGTTCTTGTCCGGGGCGTATTGGTGTTACCTTTCCACTGGAGTACACTAGGCAGGCCGAGAGAGGGACCATACTGCATCGGCAACACATGGTCTCTATATTCAGCCCAGGCTGTTTGCTCTGAAGAGGTGTAACTCTATTTTACAAACAATGGTCTATCAAGACGGCAAGGTGCCAGTTATAACTGCAAATACTACTACTGTTACTACTGCTGCTACAACGACCAACACTGCAGGCAGCACCGGAAAAAACAAAACATTAAAATAAGTAAATAATATTCTCGTCTACAGCGAATTTCCCGGATCCTGCACGTTACAGCTTCAATGGCGGCCACACAGAGCTGCACATCCAATACACTAACTTGACATCAGATACAGCTTGCTTTCAGTGTAACGTGTCCAACAGCCAGGGTTATGCATTCTATGATGCCTACCTTAAAGTTATAGGTATGTAGACTATTCCAGTCCCAGTTGTTATTTGTATTTGTTTTAATTGCTGATGTTACCAGGTCTTAGTCAGATACGACTAAGACACAGTATGACAGTAGACCGTCCTACTTGCTTTCATTTAGCGCCGAATGGTTTGCGGCGCTTAGCAAACCCGACATCCTGCATTGTGCAAACGGCTTCGGACGGTGAAGTGCAGTTTGAGAAGGTACACAAGTTATCCTGGTTAGAGGAAATGCAACCTAAAGACTAAATGTCATGGCAGGGCAGACATGGCCCTAAGCCTTAATTGGCAAATATCGTTTGTCAAGATGGCAAGGTGCAAATTAATTTCTTAATAAGGGTATCGGTATTGCATAGAAGGCATCTCCTTAGTTAGCGGATGTACAGGGCCTACGGTGGTGAGACTTAGGTTTGACATGACTATATTAATTACTAGCTGACTCGGCCCGGCTTCGCCCAGTCCTTGGTGGGGAGCATCTCATTTAATTCATATAAGTAGTCATATAAGCTCACGTTCCCGTTACCGACTGTCTGTCTGTCTGTCTGTCTGTCTGTCTGTCTGTCTGACCCGGCATCGCCCAGTCCTTGGTGGGGAGCATCCCATTTAATTCATATAAGTAGTCATATAAGTTCCCGTTCCCGTTACCGACTGTCTGTCTGTCTGTCTGTCTGTCCGTCCGTCCCTCTCTGTCTGTCTGTCTGCCTGTCTGTCTAATCATTTATTGGTTGCAGTTAGAACAACCTTAGATAAACGAAGACCAACTTACAAAAAGCATTAGAAAGAGCACTTGAAAGATCTTTACATCTTCCCCCAACAATTAACTTGGGTAAATGGAGCGGCGGCAGCAGCATCAGCAGAAGAAGGAAAAGGAGGAGTAGACAACTGCAGCGAAAAGGTGGGTCTGTCTATCTATCTGACCCGGCGTGACTTCGCCCAGCTCCTGGCGGGTAGCGTCTCATTAAATTCATACAATAAAAAAAAGTAACTTAAAAAAATGCCCTTCCACACACCATCCATTATTTTTAATGAAAACGCTTTCTAATCACCTGCATGACTACAGTAACTTCTTAAGCAAAAAAAGATGAGTTACAATGTTATGCATTGTGCATTATTTTTATGAAAACTTTGAAAATACCTTACAGATTGTATCATTATTTATTATAACTCATATGCCGGTACATAACTATGGACAAAGAGTTTATAAATCTTTGAAAACGATGCCACAATATGACTATAAGTTATACAGAAAAGTTATGCCCCTTGAAATAACTTTTATAGAGTTAGGTCCCCTGAGATATATGAAATTACAATGAAAAATGAAAAATGAAATAATACTGGGTAAGCAGGCGATTTCACACTAAAAAAATATTACAGTTGGCATCTCTGGAATGAAAGGAAGGCGTGTAGAAAATTTCATCTCAATCGGATGGGCCGTTCGCGAACAAATAAAGGACATACGGACAGAGATACATAAATACATACAGAGATACATACGCACATCCTAATTTATATATAAGATATACGGATGTCTCAGTCTGTGCTCGAGGATTCTTGCATAGAACCATCCATTATGTGCCATATGCACAACATAATTCAGAAACTCCATAGCACACACGGGGAGGTCTCACCAGAATGCAGAAACTCAACAGCACACACAGAGAGATCTCAACAAAATGCAGAAACTCCATAGCAGACACATAGATATTTAAACTGAAAGCAGACACTCAACAGCACACACAGAGAGATCTCAACAGAATGAAGAAACTCCGTAGCACACACACACACACACACACACACACACACAGGTAGATCTAAACAAAATGCAGAATCTCCATAGCAGACACAGAGATATTAGAGAGAGAGAGAGAGAGAGAGAGAGAGAGAGAGAGAGAGAGAGAGAGAGGGAGAGAGAGAGAGAGAGAGAGAGAGAGAGAGAGAGAGAGATCACAGAATGCAGACACCTCATAGCACATACAGAGAGATCTCAACAGAATGCAGAAACGCCATTGCACGCACGCACGCGCGCGCACACACACACACACGCGCGCGCAGACAGACAGAGAGCGGGAGATCTCAACAGAATGCAGAAATTCCAAAGCACACATAGCGAGATCTCAACAGAATGCAGAAATTCCATAGCACACACACAAACACAGATCTCAACAGAATGCAGAAATTCCATAGCACACACACAAACACAGATCTCAACAGAATGCAGAAACTCCATAGCACACACAGAGAGATCTCAGGACGAATGCACAAACTCCATAGCACAGAGAGAGAGAGAGAGAGAGAGAGAGAGAGAGAGAGAGAGAGAGAGAGAGAGAGATCTCAACAGAATGCACAAACCCCATAGCATATACAAAGAGATCTCAGCCGAATGCACAAACTCCATATCACACACACAGAGATCTCAGCAAAATGCAGAAACTCCAAAGTACATACAAAGAGATTCAGCCGAATGCAGAAACTCCATAGCACACGCAGAGAGATCTCAACAGAATGCACAAACTCCATAGCACATACAGAGAGATCTCAACAGAATGCACAAACCCCATAGCAAGCACAGAGAGATCTCAGCCGAATGCACAAACTCCATAGCACACACAGAGAGATCTCAACAGAATGCACAAACTCCATAGCACATACAGAGAGATCTCAACAGAATGCACAAACTCCATACAAGCACAGGTAGATCTCGATAGAGCGCAGACATTCCATAGAACATACAGGGAGATCTCAACAGAACGCAGAAAATCGATAGAACACATTGGGAGATCTCAACACAGTGCAGACATTCCATAGCACACAAAGCGAGATCTCTACACAATGAAAAATGTCCATATCAGGGCGAGGGTCTCAGTGTGTAATTACCGGAATGCACATACAAATACTCTTTTGTGGGTATGTTGAAGTGTGGAGGAAAGAGGAATATCATCAATGAACTTGATCCAAAAAAAAACTACAGACCGAGATCTGTGGAGATACTTGAATGTATATGACATTTGACAGAACACGTGATGATGATTGTTCCTTACGATAAATGAAATCAACAACTGGATTTCCAGATATGGTCATTGTTCTTTCTATCCGTCCTCGGTGTTCTCTCCATTCTTCTATAAAACCACAAACATATGCATAAAGACGCACACCATTTACAAATCGGCCATATGATACTCGTAGTTTATAATGAAACAAAAAGATATTTTTACATCCTAGCGGACACACGAACAAAGCAAACACATGTACTTACCTGATTTGGGCCTCAGTCCAGATATTGAGAATAATCAAATTAAGAGGAAACAGATTAAAATAATATAATAATGTAATAGCAACTGATGAAAATAATATAATAACAATTGATGAAGATAGTATGAAGACATAATCACTACTGATGAAAATAATATAATAATAACTGATGAAGATAATATAAAACATATCAACAACTATTGAAAATAATATAATAATAGATATATTTGGTTATTTCGGGATTTGAAATTTAAATATTGAGCACAACCCACTACTGGCAACGCTGATCGTATTCTGGTATGAACCTAAGGCCTATCCACGTCAATATGGAAGCACTATACTCGAGTTTCGCCCTCGTTTGAGCTCGTCAGTAGTGCATATCTCTGACCAGATCCGGAAACAAGCCCCGGATCACTGTCGTGTGAAGCGGGTGTGTAACCACGCGGCACACGTTGGACACACAGCCAAATTATCATAATAGAATTGAGCATAACCTACGATGGGTGACGATGTAATATTCTATTATGATAATTTGGCTGTGTGTCCAACGTGTGCCGCGTGGTTACACACCCGCTTCACACGCCAGTGATCCGGGGCTTGTTTCCGGATCCGGTAAGGGATATGCACTACTGACAAGCTCAAACGAGGGCGAAACTCGAGTATAGTGCTTCCATATTGACGTGGATAGGCCTTAGGTTCATACCAGAATACGATCAGCGTTGCCAGTAGTGGGTTGTGCTCAATATTTAAATTTCAAATCCCGAAATAACAAAATAAATCAGTTTGATTATTGCTCATTGGATTTAGGAGGCCTGGTGTTCCTTGCCAGTGAGAAGTCCTGATCGTTTCGGGTCCACATCGATTGACGGACGTCAGTCGCGGCGATTGGGCAATCTTGAGCATAACCTACGATGGGTGACGTGGTAATATTCTATTATGATAATTTGGCTGTGTGTCCAACGTGTGCCGCGTGGTTACACACCTGCTTCACACGCCAGTGATCCGGGGCTTGTTTCCGGATCCGGTCAGGGATATGCACTACTGACGAGCTCAAACGAGAGCGAAACTCGAGTATAGTGCTTCCATATTGACGTGGATAGGCCTTAGGTTCATACCAGAATACGATCAGCGTTGCCAGTAGTGGGTTGTGCTCGATATTTAAATTTCAAAGCCCGAAACAACCAAATAATCAATATGATTATTGCTCACTGGATTTTAGGAGGCCTGGTGTTTCTTGCCAGTGAGAAGTCCTGATCGTTCGGGTCCACATCGATTGATGGACGTCAGTCGCAGCGATTGGACAATCTTGAGCATAGCCTACGATGGGTAACGTTGTAATATTCTGTTATGATAATTTGGCGTGTCCAGCGTGTGCCGCGTGGTTACACACCCTCTTCACACGCGAGTGATCCGGGGCTTGTTTCCGGATCCGGTCAGGGATATGCACTACTGACGAGCTCAAACGAGAGCGAAACTCGAGTATAGTGCTTCCATATTGACGTGGATAGGCCTTAGGTTCATACCAGAATACGATCAGCGTTGCCAGTAGTGGGTTGTGCTCGGTATTTAAATTTCAAATCCCGAAACAACCAAATAATCAATTGAATTTTTAACCGCAAAAAATCTCAATTTTTTATTTTTTTTTGGTTTACATTGTTTTTATTAATTATAATCTGACTCTGCAGGACACAGCTTAGTACACTTCTTCCACACTCACGCTGTAAAAGCAGACTACGAACAGATGGAGAACATTACAGTGAATAAATAAACTGATATACAAAATATCTTCTGTTGTGAAATAATGCACCAAGTACTCTGAAGCCTCCTGTTAAATGATCTAGCAGTGCCCTAAACATCAGTAGCATGGAACTGATCAGTAACATGCCAACCAATCCTAATCCAGCGTAGACATCTAACTACAATACAGAAAAAGAAAACTTTTTAATGGCAAAATGAACTAATGTAAAAATATCGCAATAGAATACTCATACTTAGTATTTCATGTATAAATATTGACCTGTCATAATACATGCAAAGACTGCAGCTGCTCCTATTGAGAGAATCAAGCTTCTTGTGCAGAATCAAGATGAGTTGATCAAAGCTGGTCGACTGTCAGAGCCCTACAAAGGTATTATTGACTGCACTGTTCGTACCTTCAGAACAGAAGGAATTCTGCCATTCTGGAGAGGAAACTTGGCCAATTGCTTGAGGTATTTCCCCACTCAGGCACTGAACTTTGCATTCAAGGACACAATCAAGGCAGCTTTTAAGGTGTAACCAAATGAGTCATACCCTATGAAGTTTCAATCAATCAATCATGTGCCATGCCGGAAAGCGTGGGCGGTCATGACTCGCCATTTCACTCGATCACCAGTGTCGTGGATCAGCTCAGTGTTCCTGTCTCGTCCATGCCACGTGGCCAAGCCATCCAGGTATTTTCCTCTCGGTCTTCCTCTTGGTCTGTTCCCTTCGATCTTGCCAGTTGTCACTAAGTTCTCCAATCCATTTCTTCTCATAACATGTCCAACAAATTTTGACTGTCTACGTCTAATTTCTCTAATCAGTTTACGATGTTCATTTGTCTCCTGTAGTTCTTGGTCATTGGTTTTTCTGTCTGTCCATGGTATTCTTTGCATTTTCCTCAGAAACCACATTTCTGCAGCCATCAGATGCTTTTCAGCTTGACTGCTCATTGTCCAAGTTTCACATCCATACAACAGAACAGGCTCTATGTATCCCCTCAACACTCTTTTTCTCGTTTCAATTGACATATTTTTATTGGTCAGAATGTTTTTATGAAGTTTACAAAGAATATATTTTCAGGAGGAGCTGCCGGAGCTATTTCTTTATGCTTTGTCTACTCTCTTGATTATGCCAGAACCCGATTGGCCAACGATGCCAAATCAGCTGGCAAGGGTGGTGGTGAACGTCAGTTCAATGGTTTGATTGATGTTTATGCCAAAACTCTGAAGTCTGATGGCTTTGTAGGCTTGTACAGAGGTTTTGTGATCTCCTGCGTAGGCATTGTTGTATACAGAGGCTTCTATTTCGGTCTGTATGACAGCTTGAAGCCTATTCTCTTGGCAGATGATGCCAGCGTGTTTCTCTCTTTTGCCCTTGGCTACACTGTCACTGTGTCCTCAGGACTCCTGTCATACCCTATTGACACCATCCGTAGTCGTATGATGATGACATCCGGTCAGGCTGTCAAATACAAGGGATCCATTGATTGTGCACTCAAAATCATCAAGAATGAAGGCTTCATGTCCATGATGAAGGGAGCTGGAGCTAACATTCTTAGAGGGGTGGCTGGTGCTGGTGTCTTGGCTGGCTTTGACAAATTCAAGGAATTGTACCTCAGCTGGCGTTTGGGAGCACAGTAGTAGCATACACCAATGAAAGCTAGATAATTAATCATTAGCCATTGCTGTGATCTTAGCAGAGAATAGGAAAATATTGATTTATGTTGCAAAGAATGTATACCATAAAAAATGACTGGGTGACATTTTTCAGTTCAGGTATATTAACAATATAAAAACATTCTACTATAGCATGTTTGGGCTCTAAATTTTAAGTTTTCAGCAATTGAATTGTTTTGTTATAGTGTGATTGCCGTCATTTCCAAAAATTGTTGAAACGAGCAGAAAAATTATGCAAAAAATCTTAATTTTTTTCTTTTTCTTTTTAAATGGCCTACTACATGCCTGACAAAAACTGATTCATCTGATTAAGATTAAGCAAAATAATTTTTTACAATTCTTTCTGGCCTTTAAAAGACCGGACAAAAATAGTTATGTATTGTTGAAAATAATATAGCATAATAATTTATTTTTTTTTTTTTTTTTATTGCTCCTCTCCAAGGAAATCTTTAGTATTTTTTTTTTTTTTTTTAAACTTTTATTGAGTGTTAAAATGGTTGCGAATTGTATTGTTCGTGTTTTTACAGAGCGTTGCATGTGGGCGTGTAGGTGACATATGCGCAAAAATACAAATATTTTATACATTTAAACATTCCTCCACTGACATTGTTGTAAGGAAATATTTTAAATCAACAGCGTGATGGTAGTGGGCTGCTATTATTTCCCCTGCCGCCCCGCTCTCCTGTCAGCTCCAAAACTCCTACCAAGTACCATCACCACCTCTCGGTGATGATAAAACATGGCGGTGCAAAACTGTTTACAAACAACCGGTGAGGTGGCAGCAGGGACAACAATCACAGTATCAAAAATGTGGTAAAGGGGGATGTGACAGTATACGCGTTTACAAAGCCATATATATTAATAGTGATTATAATGATAATAATGCAAATAACAACCAAATACATAAAGGAATAACACTGCTAAGGGTGATAGTGATAGTACTGATAGACTCAATCTCAATGATAATAATAGTTTTAACATGTGATTCCATGTGCTAAATTGATTATCTTAGGAATGGTGTTTACATGAAATACATCTTATAATAATAAAGACAAAGAATAAAACTACTAAGGGTGATAACAGCAATGCTAAAAAACACGATGATAAAATTAGTTTTGATAATGATCACATTTTCCAAACATGTGGTTCCATTTGCTAAAATGATTTTCTTAGAAATGGTGTTAAATTATGGCAGGTATATAAATTAACAATTGCATCCTGCACTGTACAATAATATAGTAGGTGTAAAGAGGAGTTGGTTATCTTTTTTTTTCCTCCTTGCTTATTTTTTTTTTTTTTTTTATACATATACTTGCAACATGCAATGTTCAATAATAGTAGAATTAAAAGGAGTTGGTTTTCTTTTTCTCCTTGCTTGTTTTTTTTGTTTGTCTTATTTGTAAGGGTTCATTCATTTTTTTTCCCTTCCTCTTTTTTTTTTTTTTTTTTTAAACTTTTTGTAAAAAGTAAACAAGCATCAGCATTTGCACAACATTTTTACAATCTTTACATTTTTGTTTCCCTTGCCATCCTCTCACCAATTTGTTCCAACCCACCAATGCCTTAATCACTACTATCTCAATGATGGTTAAGGCAGGATACTTTTTTGAACCAAACCGGTGTGGGTATCAGCAAAGGCAACAACAAATATGAGCGAGGGGAGGGGGGCACATGGGAAAGGGTTTTTGTTTTATTACTAATGATGACAATAATAATGATGACAAGAATGGACATACTGAGGGTAATAACAGCCAATATAAAAACCAGCAATGTTCAACACTCTTAAGGCGAAAGATTTATACGTTGTGAAGAGAAACCAGACAATGGGTAACTTCTCTTTAGACAGACGTGGCCTAGCAGATAAAGAAATAAATAATTTACTAAACATTATTTATTATACAAAAACTTGGTGCCTAAAGTGTTAAATAATATTCAAAACTGTATATACCTTTTATGATGTTTACATTCAATGTATACTTTCTAGAATATGAATAAAAGTGTTACAGGAATAAACATATACTTCTTTTGCAAAATAGCTGTCAGTACAAATATAGTGAAATCTATAATTGTTCCCCTTGAATGCTAAACCCGTAAATATGCAATTATTTCCCTTGAAGTAAATAACATAAAATTAGTTGCATATCCTTTAGAGGGCCGGCATCCCTGGTCTAGGTGTTACACGACTTTCTCCGTAATCCCGCACAGTCTGTAACGTGACGTGACGTGCGCGATAATTGGTAGCGGTTCTCTACGCGTCGGTAACTTACGGGGTATTTGAGCCGGTCACTCAGAAAGCAAGGAGACGGAAAACTATAAATATAAACCCCCAAGTTCAAGGTGGACCAGCGTGCTGAGGAACTGGATGGCCATGGGTTAACTGGTCGTGAAAGTTGGACGTCTGACAGGCGTGCGGGGCGGCATCAGGCGTATGGACTCCTGCGGGACATCCCCTGCCTCTTCCCTAGCAAGCAGGCAATGCTAGGGTGACCGTTTATTTCCTGCAATATCCAAACTTTGCCTATGGATTTATTTAAACATGGGAATCGTCGCCGGAGCTACGGAGCACGTGCTCTGCGCTTGACACATCCCTCAGAGGCTAGCGAAGAGAGAGAGAGAGTGAGGAGGAGAAGACGAGGAAATGGTGTGAGATGACGGCATAGAAATAGGAGGGCAGGCGCCAGGACGACAAGACAAAAAGTGGAGAGACTAGGTTTCAACTATGTAAGAGTGGGATACTGGAATTGTCGCAGTGCCAGACAGAGAGGTCCTGTATTGGAGAGACTAATATATGATTTTGACGTCCTCATGCTCCAGGAGCTAAATACAGACAAATACCATTGCCCTGGGTACGCCAGTTATATAAACCCTACTGGGCAGAAGAGACATGGGCAAGGTCTGCTGGTGAAGGAAGGAGTGAAGCATGTGGTACTTGACTTGAGCCAGTGGAATCACAGTGCAAGAGAGGTCCAGGGTATACAAATGGAGATTGGTGGCTTAAGTTGGAACATCATAAATGTATATGCCACAGTGGACTGTTTTGTCAGAAAGGAACATTGGGACTGGCTTAAGGGACTGGAGGAATTACCAGGTGATAGGCTACTCATATGTGGAGACTTCAATGCAAGGAACAGAGATTGGGACAGTAGTGGAGAACACTGACAGGGAATTGCCCTTGCAGATGCCATGGTGGACTCCGATGTGGTCTGCATAAATGATGGTAGGCCGACAAGAATGGCAATGAGGACTGGCGATGCAGACACAGCTATTGACTTGGCACTTGTCTCCCAGTCATCAGTCCTTGATGTAAAGTGGACTGTTTTGAATGACCATGGGAGTAATCACATGCCATGCTCAGTCCTGATCTCTAAACCCAGGAAAGTTAAAGCTGGGAGAGCGTGCAAGACCTTCCGGTATGAGTGGACCGATTGTCTTCTTGGAGGCCTCAGTCAAGGGGCATGCAACAGGACTGTTAAAACTCCCTTTTTGCAGCCCCCATGGTGGACCCCAGATGTAGACCATGCTTGGAAAGCAAACAGAGCTGCAGTGAAGCAGCTAAAAAAGTGCGACAGACACTTCGAAGCTCACGAGAGGAAGTGGACACAGCGGAAAATGTCAAGAAAGACAAGGTGGAGGTTTCCAAGCACTGTGCTGCAGAGGCCAAAAAGGCAAAATGGGAATGTTTCATGAAGGAGATTGGAGGTGATAATACACTGCAAAAATTCTGGAAACTGCACAGGCAAATGCAGAGAAAAGATCGGCCGATGACAGTGGGAACAATCTATAGAGATGATGGTGTGCGCGTGACAACAGACAAAGAGAAAGGGGAGGCGTTTCTACAGAGATTTTTAGAGCAGACCAATCATAATGATGCGGACACCAGGGATGCAATTAGAGAGGAGCTATCTGGCACCACGAAGAATATGCAGTATGAAGACATCATACGGGTGGAAGATGTTAAAAACACATTTTGAAAAAGGCAAAAGACACGGCACCAGGGCCCGATGGGGTCAGATATGGCCACATGAAGGGTTTGAGCGAAGCAGACCTGGAGGAGATGACCGACTGCTTTAACCAGAGCATTAGGACAGCATCAGTACCGCAGGATTGGGTTCACAGCTATCTCATCCCTCTCCCAAAACCATTCACGGATCAGTCAAAGCTTAGCGGCTTTTGGATCATCACCCTTCAAAATACATTTGGGAAGGTTTTAGAGAAGATAGTCGCTGTTAAGCTGCAGGATTTTTTGGAAAGGGGGAAGCTTCTTCTAAGATTCCTGGGGAGCTACAGGCCAGAAAAATATACCTGGTCTAATGCAGCCACTTTTGCCTTTGATGTTTATGAGGGGTTCCAGAGTAGACAGGAAACGATGGTGGTAGCGCTTGATCTCGAGGATGCGTACAATAGAGTTCGATATGATATTTTGATGATCGCACTGATGGAGAAGGGGGTCAATCCCTGGTTGGTGAACTGGATAGCAGCCGGCTTGCACTCTCGTCAGGTTGCTCTCCGTCTGGGCGCATGGACCTCAGAGCCACATATGTTAACCCCAGGACTGCCACAGGGATCTGCAGTCTCACCGGTGCTCTTTAATGTGTATACGAGCAAGGTTGCAAACCTAGAAGCACCAGGGGTTGGAAGAATACTAACATTTGCAGATGATATTCTTGCATATAGGCAGGGGAGAGATAGGGAGTAAACAGCCCATGAGTTACAGGCGACAGTAGATGAAGTGATTGACTGGTGCACAGAAATGAGTGCTGTCATCCACCCGGAAAAGGCGGCTGTTTTGTGGTGCTCTCTGGACAACAGGGTTGTAAGAGCTGATGTCCCAAGCCTCGCGATAGATGGTAGAAATGTCAGAATAGAGAACAAACTGAAGTATCTGGGGATCACATTTGACAGGAGCCTATCCTTCAAGGACCATGTGGAGACGGTCGTGACAAGAACTCAAAAGGGACTCAATGCACTTAAAACTATGGCTGCAATGGACATAGAGCAGAGAATGCTTTTCACACTATACCAGCACTTGATCCTCTCAGTAATTGATTATGGATTAGGTCTGCTCACTGTCTCAGAGAGTCAGCTGGTGAAGTTAGAGCGCATACAGAACGAATCTATGCGGGTCATTCTGGGATGCACTAGAGACACCCCAGTAGTGTGTATGCGTTACATCCTTGGTCTGCCGACTGTGGCTGGTAGGCTCAAGGTGATGCAGGCGAAGGCATACCTCAGGGTAGCTGCAGACACAGACCACCCACTGCATGAGGCGCTGGACGCAGTTAAGGGTCAGCGACTGATAAGAGGGAAATCATGGATGGCTCAGGCAGATGATACGATCAGACAGGTGTGCCCCCTGGAGAACATTAGGCGTGGAGAGGAGTGGGTCAGAGTGCCAGCGGAGCAGTCAGACTTGTGCAGAGTTATAATCACATTAAGCCGGGAGTGCAGGGAGTGGCCAGCACGGGCCACGGAAGTGGAAATCCAGCAACTAATTCAGGACAATGCTCACTCGTGTGATGTGATTATCTACACAGATGGTTCGGTGTCAAGAGGTGAGAGAAGTGGCTGGGGTTTCATAGCCAAAGCTAATGGTCGATGTTAGGGGCAGGAGAGCCTGGCATATGATACCATAACATCCAGCTTAAGAATGGAAGTGGAGGCAGTCACTGCGGCTCTCCGCTGGATGGAGAATACGACACACACACACACATCGTGATTGTAACTGACTCAGAAAGCATGCTGACGAGGGTGAGGACGGGCAGACTTCGTGCAGAGTGGCTTGCTTCGCTTCGGAGGTCAGGGGTGACAAGCATCGCCTGGTTTCTCCGGGGCATGCCGGTGTGCTGGGAAATGAGCAGGCGGACAGATTGGCTGGCTCTGCAAAACTTGGTGGAGTATTGATACATGACAAGGCAGACGTAGTTGCGGCCTTGTGGGAGCACGTGCACACCTCGGAGGAGCAAATGGATTACCATGGTCTGGCAAGAATGAGACAACGAGGAGTGACGAAGGGATCTGGCCGACGCTCAACGCTCAAAGGAAAGGCGAGACGGACTTATAATCAGATTACTACTGGTACTATTAGTGTTGGAACTCTTCGCTGGCTGCTGAGGATGGGGACGGAGCACTTATGGGAATGCCCCGAATGCTGTGATGTCGATTCCTAAATCAATCAATCAACTCAGAAAGCAATGGCAAACCACCGAGCACAATCCTGCCAAGAAATTCAACAATCAGTTAAAAGATGCTGATGTTGACAGCGGTGTCCTGTAAAGGATATGTGAAAAAAAAGAATCCTTTACAGGGCGTTGCAGTCAACACCAACATGTTCTGCTGTTGTGATCTCTTGCCAAGCCCACGCTTAGCAGTCCTCCATCGCTCTCCGAATGACCGGCATCCACACCGTTTCATAAAAAAGCAACGCAAGACGGTTTGCTGCCAAATCGTCTGCAGCTGTGTTTCGAACGCGGGTATGCGGGATTACGAATTGTGTCTGTAACTCCTTCGCCTCGTAGCGAAAAAAAAAAAAAAAAAATTATTCGTACTAACAAACCATTTTGTATACGACATCTTTTTAAGGTTGGTGTTGTTTAGCTTGTCCTCTGATGTCCACATTTTCCCTCCTGTCAGCTTCCTTGGAACCTCTGTATTTTATTTATTTATTTATTTATTTTTGTTGCATGATTATGATATAGCCATGTACCACTCGAGCCGAAGTGCAGTCAGAACACAAGAAGGTATATCAGATATGTTTTAGCGCTCGTGTTAGTTTGCTGTCGTCACTCTCTGTTATATTGTCCTGATGTCCGTTCAATTTCAACTACAGGGACATTGTCGCAATCTTGTTAATATTTGTACAATACGTTGCAAGCAGATGTGCAGCATTCCATAATTTTCGCTACAGTCCAATATTTTATCTAGTTTCTTCTTCTTCTTCTTCTTCTTCTTCTTCTTCTTCTTCTTCTTCTTCTTCTTCTTCTTCTTCTTCTTCTTCTTCTTCTTCTTCTTCTTCTTCTTCTTCTTCTTCTTCTTCTTCTTCTTCTTCTTCTTCTTCTTCTTCTTCTTCTTCTCCTTCTTCTTCTTCTTCTTCTTCTTCTTCTTCTTCTTCTTTGATCTGGAGTTTTTTTTTTTCCGGACGTGATTGCGTTGTGCCTGTTTACAGCAGAGCTGCGTTTTTGCGCCGTTAGGCCGACACATCCGACTTCTACGGTTATCTAGTTTCTGATGGTAGGATTTCGAAAAATTAAAGTATTTCAAAATAAAGAAAAGTTGCATTAAAACTGAAGTTTACGACTCTACAGAACCAAACATCTGTAAAAGATATGGATACCTAGCTGTGATAAAACAAATTAGTTGATAGTGCGCTTGTCTACTAAAACGGTTCGGTTTCAGTCCCCAACAGTAGCAGCAGGTTTACTGCTTTTTCAACCAGGACAACCCTAGCACCGACCCAGACTAAATAAAATCCAATGGCATCGTCACAACGTCACAAGACAATTGACATGTAGGAGAAGCATGGGGAGACAAAGAGAGAAGATTTGCTCGTCATTAGTTGAGGAAGTAAATTACAAGTACCTCAGAAGTTGGAGTGGGTTCACACAATGGCGGGGGATACTGGTAATTAAAAAAGCTGACTCACACGCAACAGTCAGTCCAGTTTGGGCAACGTTTGAGTTCAAAGAGAAAAAAAGAATTTTTACGCGTTGTAGATTGCCGTTGTTTGCTGAACTACAGACGCTCATACCATCGAAATCAACGCAAGGCGGTCTGCTTTCAAATCGTCTACGGCTGATTTCGAACCTTTGACGTCGTATGTCGGGGAATTGTGGAAGGCGTTTACTACACCTAAGCCACAGAACCGGCTAGTTCAATTAAATGAAGATTAACTAAGAAATTGTGCCGTTTTTTTAAATGTCCTTCGCAGGACATTGCTATCAAACTATGTTGATCTTCTAGGCCAGTATTCTCAACCAGTGGAGAATTCTCCCCCCCCCCCATTCCCCCCACCCCTTTTTTTTTTGTAAGTGTTTCCGGTGAGGGGGGATTAAGACCACAGATTGGCAGGCTCAAAATGGCTTCAGGCACAATATCCTGGTTTTCTATTGAGCGTTTTGTTTGATGAAGCACAATTTTCTGGCATTCTTGTGTCGTGTATTAAGTGACAATTCTTTGACGTTTTAACTGTTTGTTTATTGTAATATGATTAATTCGGTGTGTTAATACAATATTGTGAATATAAAAAAGAAAAAGCTTTTATTTAAGTGTTAATATCCATCAGCATATTCATTTGCCATTAAATGTATAAAACCACACTATAAAATTAATCTATGCATGTAAAGGTTGTGTACAATTATGGAAGAAAACAAGGATTTTCAGTATTATAGGCATGTTATTTTGAATGCACCTTTTGAGGCTGACAATTTTGGAAAGGGGGAAATTCGTCTTTCGTTCGCTGGAAAGGGGGGAATGATATTCCGACATATGGTGAAAGGGTGCATGGGCCAAAAAAGGTTGAGAACCACTGTTCTAAACAAATAGTACGTTCAGTAGTGTGCCTGAATGGGACGCAAAAAATAATAACACTGTAACCGCTTAAAGTCGCTTAACAGTCGACAGGGTCGACTTCATTGCACCGGGTTTTATCCTATATGGCTCGGTCTCTTTCCGCAGCGCGGAAAGCGTCGCACAAGGCACGAACTCCGTAGCTCTAGCGACTCCCACAGTAGTCTCCAAAAAATTTCACTCGTGAACCGAAGGACGCGGTCCGGATTCGAACCCACAACCTTCAAAGCCCCAGTCAAACGGCTTGACCACTTCGCCACGGAGACTCCTTGGCAACAGAGTTACACATAATCGTCGTCATCAACATCATCATCATCACCAAGCAAGACCTTGCCAGAATGTCACTCTCATCGTGTTCCACAGACAAGATTCTCAAACCTTTGCCCATTCTCCTGCCCCATTATTTTCACGCCCAGGGTGTCTACGATGTCACGTGTCCATCCTTGTGCTAGGCGACCCCTGGCTCTGATTTCATGAACCATACCTGCCTTCACTGCCCTTTCTCAACCACTGAGGCATTTAATACGAGGATACTTCAAATGAAAACCTTAGATTTATTTTTTATTTATTTATTTTTTTCGGGGGGGGGGGGGGGGGGGGCTGAGTATATGCAATATGAAAAAAGTAAAGAACCAATTCATAATTTTTCGATGTAATCACCACCGCTTCAATGCAAGTCCTCCTGCGCCGATAAAGTGCTTGGATTCTTGTAGAAAATAAATTCTCTTGGTTGCGTGTGTAACCACTCTGGGATCATGTGGGGTGGTAAATATAATAAATGAGAATAAGGACAAGTTCGATAGGGGTATTCAGTATGAATGGGACCTTAATCCCAAACCCACCCTCTATAGGAAATAATACACTGGCTCGAGAAACCCCCAAGCATTGAACAAGGCAGAAAAGGGTGCAAGTTCAACACTAATATAGAAGAAATGTTTCCCATAGAAGGCTGGGAGATCCGGGAAGTTCTACCACAGACACACGAGTAACTAGTCACTCTACCCAGAAGGTGTGTCTATGTGTAAGTGCCCCGCCCCACATTTAATCTCCCACATATATATATATAAACAATGACAAGTATCCACTGTCATGCACATCCACAGTATTACATAACAGCTGGGGAACGACAGCTGTTGGACGCAACACTGCATTTCATAACAGAGGGAAAACAACCACTGTTAGACAAAAACATCACATTGAATCACTGTATCACATAACAGTAATCATGACTGGACTATAAACATCAACTTTGGAACAACATGTTTATAATGAAGTAACTTCAAGGCTTGATTAAACTAAAGAAACAAACAACTGTATTGTGAAAATATTTGGGTCCTGGAAAACCCTGTTGGCTACATTATGGTGACATACATGAAAGCAATTATCATATTCAGGTAATGCACATGAATTATACAACCATAACAGAAGTCCACAAAAATCCCCCAAAAAGGTTCACAACAAATACATGTGTCGCACACAAAACAAAGTACATAATCCATACAAAGACACAGATAAAGGAATTCTATCTAAGCTGTCTCTAGAACTATCCTATGGGTCTGATGATGATTCCTTCTCCTTCATTGTCCACTAGAAAAAAGTCTGGCCATAATCCCACTTGCTATAATCCAGGAAAACAGCTGCTATATCCACCTATTCAGAAAATTGGGGAATGCACACACATACACACACTCACCTCTGTCACCTCCGGATCATATATCCAAATCGTAAACATGAAGGGGTAATCCATATGAATCCAAAGTGGATATACTGTAATCTCCCAAGTCACAGCTGCTAAGTAACTGGGCTAGGATATGAGTCTGAAGCGTTCTGGCGTGGCGTAAAAAACAGTATAAAACTTCAGCTGTCCATGCGATTGATTCAATCAAGATCAGGCACAAACACTTTCAGTATATCTTTGGACGAGGAGTGACATCACATTATCAATAGTATTTCCTGACAGAACTAACTTGAATTGGGCATAAATATTCCAGCCCTTTTCTGAGTTAAGATGTAGGCATCTCTTTCTTCATCTGAATACACGACTTGATTGACCGGGAGTTGGTATAGTGCTTGATTGTCCATGTCTGGGATATGATGGATGAGAAGATTCAAAGGAAGCTGGGAGTCCACAAAAGTAGTTGGTAAATCCATACTGTTCAATGAGGGTGAACCCTAGACTAGCCATAACCTCTGGTATGTGACTGTTGAATGAGGAATCAGGCGGTGACTTTTAGAAGAGGGTATACGCTGGAACCATTCTAGGCCAGGCATGCCTCATGCCTTTGCAGACATTGAAAAGATGAACACCGTCTGTAAGTTCCCAGAGGTAGGTAATCCACTTCAGCATAGTCAAAGTCCATTAATTATCCAGGCATTGACATACAAGTTCAGGGTGTGCGGCAGTAACCAGCATTCTCTGTAGAATATTAGGGGCAGGCTGATATCCCAGTTACCTGCCTCTAAATCCAAATAAGTTGACTATAACTCCAGTTCCAATACTCCAGCCGCATCTCAAGCGCCGAAGCGCAGAGAATAAGGGATCTATTAAATTAAGCCCCACTGAACTAATGTGTGGCTACTTTCTAGAACAAAACATGGCGAGTCTAGCTTCGCCTTTGTCTCCTAAAACCCTTTGTTGTCCGGGCTCAGCCAATCAATGGCCTTAATTCAAACAAGAGTTAAGTTCGTTAATTCTCCCGTCGGGCTTTTTAATAGCCTCTACTTTTCTCGTAGCGCGTCCTAGCAACGTCTGCTAGGAAAGGACTGATGGATGATAAACATACATCACAAGCCTCCCACCTAGATTGGTCTATCCACATAGGTAGAACTGATACAGTCATCCACAGTCTTCCACCTTCTTAATCTGATGCATTTGGTCTTCCAGGTCCTCCAATTATGCTTTACCTTTAATCACTATGGTAGAATAATCTCTCAGTGCCACATTCATTTTTCTACTTGCCAAGACAACTGGACATAACATTGAAGGTTCATCTTGCTTCGCTTGAAGAAGTGTAATTCTCTCTCCACTGTTGTCAGCATTCCGTTGAAATATGAGTGGACGTTGGGATCTCCATATGAGGTAGTGGTTCCACTGCAATCGAACCAATTTCTCGATGATGATTGATCGAAGATATAAAACTTCGACAACCGTTTCATTAACAATAAGAATATCGCCCTTAAAATATGCTAATAGCAGGATGATAATTCCATAAGAGCATAGCTGGATCTCCTCTTCAATCAGTCATATTGGCATATTGAACTGGATAAGTATAACTTGCACAGGAGTAGGCTAATTTGCTTTGATGTCAAATCTACAAGAAGTCCTGGCTCGTTTATAAGTCCATCCGCACTTTATACTGACCTAGTAGAATGAGGTACCGGCCTTTTCTCTCTCACCTCCAACACGTATCCGTTGCTTTCCTGGTGAAAATAGCGAGCAATTCTGCGTCGATTGTCGTAGATTGATCGTCATCTGCCTCCAACTATGTTGTAGACAATTTCCACCTAAGCACCGTAAGTAGATTTAATAACATTGCACATAGCTGTATCACCATCCACATTACACTCAGTTCACATAGGATTTAAAGCCGTTGTCCCTGTAATAGTCGTCCGGACAACAAAGTTGTCGGTACACTGGTTGATTTGATGGATTACTGCCTTTCAAAGCAATAAAAGCCGTAGGCACATATGTATCCTTCTCCTGGTATTTCCTGAGATTATTTCCTCAAGATAAAAATCAGGGTACCTCTATGTTTCCCTCCAGGTCTGTGCGTAACCGAGTAATACGGAGAACAATGAATCTGTTGAAACTGGAAGAGTTTGAAAGCTTTTTCCTCTGATCTGAAATATATTACTAGAGACTCTCAAGAGGAAATACTAACCTAGTGAAAGTCAAGCAACTCTCATCCAATGGCTTCCAAGCGCTTGAAAAGTATAGTCCTTGCTATAGCCCATTCTAGCACGGTCTATATTTATATATAAGAATAAGGCGTCCTACTTTTCTTCTGTCGAGAGGTACGTCAACAACAACCATTAGCTAATAGTTGTATATATCGGGCTATCTCCTAGACCACCAAAATAGTTTCATGCTTTGGAGAGAAATCCTGACTTTAGGAACATAATGTGACAACTAGAAAGCTGTCCTTAGTCTTTCAAGTCAGTACAAGCAACATGCCAAATGGGAGCTAATGCTGCCCGAGCCTGTTACTAATTCTCTGATGAGAATAAAATTGGGAATGTCGCAGATGAGGACCATATGTCCTGTTTTCTGACTTCAAAAATTTGAGATACTTGCAGGTTTCTTCCGGTAGCTCCTAAAATTCATATGACATCCCAATAAAAAAAACAACAGGGTAAAATTATGGTCGAAACCATATCCTTCGTTCGCCAGTCACACAACGACGTATGCTTTCTCTTTCACTGGTAATGCCAGAGGGACTAGCTTGTAAAATGGGCCCTGTAATTCAATTGCTTTCTCTCACATAATAAATGGATCCTTGTTCACTACAGAGTTACAACAACCGAATAATATAATTGACCAGTGTCATTTCTGACACATGGACAATAACAGATCTGTTACGAATACCAGACCCTTAAACTGAAAGCGTTGAATGGGCGTCTTTATGTCTTTATAGGAATCATCAATGTCAATCTATCTACTTTCAGTATTTCCGAACATGTATATGCCTATGGGGTGAAATATAAAATCCACGGTTTCCCGCATGGCGGCTATGAATCCTGCAATTTACAACAATATTCATACTCCTTCCATTATACATGTCTGAAAATTTGCAGGTGGAGTATTGGCCCTAACATTAAATCAACTTACTTGATTATGTTATTTTCCCCTGATGTTCTAACATCTCATATATGCATATAGTGTCCCACTTAAATAAAGATATCTTTACTTAATTTTTTTTTTTTATTTGTGAGGCTATATCCTATCTGTCTCAGCCATAAAAAAAATTTTGGATTTCTCTGTTGCTTTGGATAAGTTTAAATAGTACATGAACCAAACAAACAGAGCATGCACAAATTAAAATGGCAATATATGACAAAATAGTTAAAAAGCCCAAGATTCATATGTTGTTCTATGCAAAAATGAGGACATATAGTACAGTAATATATTTATCATACTACCATCTTTTAACTAATCAAGAACATCCCAGAGTAACAATAAAATCTAACATCAACATCACACAAAATCAATCAAGAATTTCTGACATCCTACCAGAAATAATCCTATATGGGTTAACAATCCCAGAGACCCTGCTTTATGAAATTCTATCCAAGGAACAGGTCTCCCACCAAAAGGAAACAAAATACATGAGTTAGCCATTCTCATATACAAACATTAACACAGGTTTCTATTTCTAGGATATAGACATCACCTGTGAACAATAGTTGCACACTAACAAACAATACTTGTGATTAAGACACCATGGGTTCAAAAAACTTGTGTCTAAGCCCATACTTGTGAACACCAGCCACCAATTAGTTGTAAAGTAACAACTTTAATTAGACCTCCACTTGTGAGGGATGAAGTCCATTAACAAACAATTACAAGATCCCTAAATGATCATGCAACACTTATAATGTGACCCCTGGGTTCAAATATACTGGGCAACGCCCACACTCGTGGCATGGGCTAAGGGTTCAAATTTCCGCAACGAGCGACCACTCGTGGGGTGGTAAATATAATAAATGAGAATAAGGACAAGTTCGCTAGGGGTATTCAGTATGAATGGGACCTTAATCCCAAACCCACCCTCTATAGGAAATAATACACTGGCTCGAGAAACCCCCAAGCATTGAACAAGGCAGAAAAGGGTGCAAGTTCAACACTAATATAGAAGAAATGTTTCCCATAAAAGGCTGGGAGATCCGGGAAGTTCTACCACAGGCACCCGAGTAACTAGTCACTCTACCCAGAAGGTGTGTCTATGTGTAAGTGCCCCGCCCCACATTTAATCTCCCACATATAGATATATAAGCAATGACAAGTATCCACTGTCATGCACATCCACAGTATTACATAACAGCTGGGGAACGACAGCTGTTGGACGCAACACTGCATTTCATAACAGAGGGAAAACAACCACTGTTAGACAAAAACATCACATTGAATCACTGTATCACATAACAGTAATCATGACTGGACTATAAACATCAACTTTGGAACAACATGTTTACAATGAAGTAACTTCAAGGCTTGATTAAACTAAAGAAACAAACAACTGTATTGTGAAAATATTTGGGTCCTGGAAAACCCTGTTGGCTACATTATGGTGACATACATGAAAGCAATTATCATATTCAGGTAATGCACACAAATTATACAACCATAACAGAAGTCCCCAAAAAGGTTCAAAACAAATACATGTGTCACACACAAAACAAAGTAAATAATCCATACAAAGACATAGATAAAAGAAATCTATCTAATCTGTCTCTAGAACTATCCTATGGGTCTAATGATGACTCCTTCTCCTTCATTATCCACTAGAAAAAAGTATGGCCATAATCCCACTTGCTAAAATCCAGGAAAACAGCTGCTATATCCACCTATTCAGAAAATTGGGGATTGCACACACACACACACACACACACACACACACACACACACACACACACACACACACACACACACACACACACACACACGGAGCTTTCACCTCCGGATCATATATCCAAAGCGTAAACATGAAGGGGTAATCCATATGAATCCAAAGTGGATATACTGTAATCTCACAAGTCACAGCTGCTAAGTAACTGGGCTAGGAGCATTCCGGAGTAGTATAACAGACAGATATGAGTCTGAAGCGTTCTGGCGTGGCGTAACAAACAGTATAAAACTTCAGCTGTCCATGCGCTTGATTCAATCAGGATCAGGCACAAACACTTTCAGTACATCTTTGGATGAGGAGTGACATCACATTATCCATAGTATTTCCTGACAGAACTAACTTGAATTGGGCATAAATATTCCAGCCCTTTTCTGAGTTAAGATGTAGACATCTCTTTCTTCATCTGAATACACGACTTGATTGACCGGGAGTTGGTATAGTGCTTGATTGTCCATGTCTGGGATACGATGGATGAGAAGATTCAAAGGAAGCTGGGAGTCCACAAAAGCAGTTGGTAAATCCATACTGTTCAATGATGGTGAACCCCAGACTATCCATGACGTCTGGTATATGACTGTTGAATGAGGAATCAGGCGGTGACTTTTAGAAGAGGGTTTACGCTGGAACCATTCTAGGCAAGGCATGCCTCATGCCTTTGCAGACATTGAAAAGATGAACACCGTCTGTAAGTTCCCAGAGGTAGGGAATCCACTTCAGCATAGTCAAAGTCCATTAATTATCCAGGCATTGACATACAAGTTCAGGGTGTGCGGCAGTAACCAGCACTCTCTGTAGAATATTAGGGGCAGGCTGATATCCCAGTTTCCTGACTCTAAATCCAAATAAGTTGACTATAACTCCAGTTCCAATACTCCAGCCGCATCTCTAGCGCCGAAGCGCAGAGAATAAGGGAGCTATTAAATTAAGCCCCACTGAACTAATGTGTGGCTACTTTCTAGAACAAAACATGGCGAGTCTAGCTTCGCCTTTGTCTCCTAAAACCCTTTGTTGTCCGGGCTCAGCCAATCAATGGCCTTAATTCAAACAAGAGTTAAGTTCGTTAATTCTCCCGTTGGGCATTTTAATAGCCTCTACTTTTCTCGTAGCGCGTCCTAGCAACGTCTGCTAGGAAAGGACTGATGGATGATAAACATACATCACAAGCCTCCCACCTAGATTGGTCTATCCACATAGGTAGAACTGATACAGTCATCCACAGTCTTCCACCTTCTTAATCTGATGCATTTGGTCTTCCAGGTCCTCCAATTATGCTTTACCTTTAATCACTATGGTAGAATAATCACTCAGTGCCACATTCATTTTTCTACTTGCTAAGACAACTGGACATAACATTGAAGGTTCATCTTGCTGCGCTTGAAGAAGTGTAATTCTCTCTCCACTGTTGTCAGCATTCCGTTGAAATATGAGTGGACGTTGAGATCTCCATATGAGACAGTGGTTCCACTGCAATCGAACCAATTTCTCGATGATGATTGATCGAAGATATAAAACTTCGACAACCGTTTCATTAACAATAAGAATATCGCCCTTAAAATATGCTAATAGCAGGATGATAATTCCATAAGAGCATAGCTGGATCTCCTCTTCAATCAGTCATATTGACATTTTGAACTGGATAAGTATAACTTGCACAGGCGTAGGTTCATTTGCTTTGATGTCAAATCTACAAGAAGTCCTGGCTCGTTTATAAGTCCATCCGCACTTTATACTGACCTAGTAGAATGAGGTACCGGCCTTTTCTCTCTCACCTCCAACACGTATCCGTTACTTTCCTGGTGAAAATAGCGAGCAATTCTGCGTCGATTGTCGTAGATTGATCGTCATCTGCCTCCAACTATGTTGTAGACAATTTCCACCTAAGCACCGTAAGTAGATTTAATAACATTGCACATAGCTGTATCACCATCCACATTATACTCAGTTCACATAGGATTTAAAGCCGTTGTCCCTGTAATAGTCGTCCGGACAACAAAGTTGTCGGTACACTGGTTGATTTGATGGATTACTGCCTTTCAAAGCAATAAAAGCCGTAGGCACATATGTATCCTTCTCCTGGTATTTCCTGAGATTATTTCCTCAAGATAAAAATCAGGGTACCTCTAAGTTTCCCTCCAGGTCTGTGCGTAACCGAGTAATACGGAGAACAATGAATCTGTTGAAACTGGAAGAGTTTGAAAGCTTTTTCCTCTGAACTGAAATATATTACTAGAGACTCTCAAGAGGAAATACTAACCTAGTGAAAGTCAAGCAACTCTCATCCAATGGCTTCCAAGCGCTTGAAAAGTATAGTCCTTGCTATAGCCCAATCTAGCACGGTCTATATTTATATATAAGAATAAGGCGTCCTACTTTTCTTCTGTCGAGAGGTACGTCAACAACAACCATTAGCTAATAGTTGTATATATCGGGCTATCTCCTAGACCACCAAAATAGTTTCATGCTTTGGAGAGAAATCCTGACTTTAGGAACATAATGTGACAACTAGAAAGCTGTCCTTAGTCTTTCAAGTCAGTACAAGCAACATGCCAAATGGGAGCTAACGCTGCCCGAGCCTGTTACTAATTCTCTGATGAGAATAAAATTGGGAATGTCGCAGATGAGGACCATATGTCCTGTGTTAGCGCGTCCTAGCAACGTCTGCTAGGAAAGGACTGATGGATGATGAACATACGTCACAAATCACTACTCGGCTTGCCTGGCCCGGTCGTGAACGGTATGTCACAGAAGTCACGCCGTCTTGAAACTTCCTTTAGTTTAGTTTAGTTTAGTCGTTGGATCAACATCACGGCACACGGTTTAACCCATAAGTGCTCCGTTTTCCTCCTAACTCAAACATGAGTCTGGAGAAACTCAGCTCAACGTACGAACTCCGTTGCATCGGTGAGGATCCTGAAATACTTTGGGTAGATTGTTAACTCGAAATTTTGCCCGGGCAGCGCGTTAGGCTACTCTTTTTCGATTTCCAACTGCCAAGGGAATTTTTACGTGCGCAACAATACACACGATCTCACTACCCAGACACCAGGGGAAATTTTATTACTTAAAGTCCACGTGGATTTTTTAAATAAATCCCGGTCCTCACCGGGGCCTGAACCCGGGTCCTCCATCACTCGAGGCGGACACCATACATCGAGACCACTCACTCCACTCATACACTTGCCGGACCGACAGGCATCCATTGCCATGATGTCACTTCCGGTCTCCCAGCATGGCGGTTAGGCATTGAACCGCTACGGCCTCTGGAGTATTTATCCTTTTGTCTACGGTGTGCATTCACATTTTACTCATGTTGGACTAGCAGTGTATAGTTCCGTCGCCCTGCTACTGAGTGAGTGCGTGGCGCGACTCTGTGAGCTGTGACATTCATGTGGAATGCTTTTACGTCTGACAGCTTTTGTTTGTACAGTGAACTACATATTCGGAACAATGGCTACCGGCTGTTGCTGAATTGACTGATTTGCCTTTTCGGGTCACGAATGCATTTTTCAGGAGACTCCCGGGAGTCGACGTTGGAGCTATGGAGTTCGTGCTTTGTGCGGCGCTTTCGGCGAGTCGCCCTGCGGTCAAATACCGAGCCATGTGAGAAAACCCGGGTCAATAAAGTATTTCTGGTGGCTGCCGATTCCATCGATGATGAACTGTAATTTTCGTGCATGACTTTTGTGTTGGCATTCTGACGGCGGAATTGTGCACAGTGTATATGTGCGGCTGTTGGATTGTCGAGACTCCTGTCTGTTCCACTGTTCACATTTGACAGTGAGGAGCATTTTGTGTGAAATTCACTGACACAGGAACAGCATAACGGGGACGGCCCCTTAGCCGTGAAGTTGGAACCTCGATTAACTAACCAACCAACCAACCAACCAACCAACCAAACAGCCAGCCAGCCAGCCAGCCAACCAACCAAACCAACCAACCAGTTAACTAAACTAAACTAACTAACTAACTAACATTGCCATACTGGACCTTCGTTCGCCGATGAGTTTCTATAGGTTTCACCCTTAACAGAACTCTGCTCCTTTTTGATACATGTCAAAAGTGGACTGGCCATTTTTAAACTATACTTATGACGTCACCATGTTTGTCTGCACCGTGATGTTACGTGCTTAACCATTTTGATATCGTTAAGTGTTCAGAGGTGTCGTCAATGTGGGTTCTTTCATGAAACCTGATTTTTTTAATTTTTTTTATTTTACCACTTATCGCTAACATTGAAATGTGTGAATATTGTCCAGTGGGATTGAATGTGAAATTTAATACGCTTCAAAGCATCACTATGAAGTTGTACACATATTTTTGTAAAGAAGCTGATCGCAGGAAACTGTTTTATACTATTAAAATGATAAGAGTGGAAACTTTAGTCACCCTGATTGGTTAGGAGTATTGGGCAAATGGTGATAACCCCATATTTTTATAAATCAATTGGCAATTCATGAGTGATGCGGTCAAGAACACTTGTTGTTAGTTTGTTTGTTTGTGTTTTTTTTTTTTTTTTTTTTTTTGCATATCCTGTTTACAAGACATCACTATCAACACCAGAGTTTTACTGCTGTTGTTGATCTCTTGGCAAGTTTACGTTCAGTAGTTTGCCATTGTTTTCTGAACGACCGGCTACCGGATCAACACATTAAAACCCAACTCAACGCGGTCTGCCAAATCGGTCGCAGCTGTGTTTCGAACGCAGCTAAGTGGGCTTACGAATCGCGTCCATAAATCCCTTAGCCATGGAGACCGAGATTATTTTAAAGTTGCATATCCATTACAGGACGTTGCAGTCAACACCAGCATTTTTCAGCTGTTGTTGATGTTCTTGGCAAGGTTACGCTCAGTACATTGCCATTGCTTTCTGAGCGACCGGCTCACCTACACCTAAGTAACCAACGCGACGCGATCCACTGCCGAATCGCGCGCATCTGTGTTCCTCACGTGGATATACGAGGTTACATAGAAAGTAATAACAGACTAGCCGCCTTTATTTCCCAATATAGCTAATGGTCTGGAACCCACAATGTAAAAGAATTAGAGGAAGGTCTAAGAACTCACGGAGAAGAGAAGTAGAAACAGAAATTAACAGTGTGGGAAGGTCATGGACCAAGCTACATGGGATATCTACAGATAGGAAAGAGGGCTTGGTGTGTGTGGCTGAAAGCCAATCCCCAAATGGGAAGAATTGGGAAGAACGAATGAACCAACGAACGAAAATCTTCATTTTCAAAGGGTTAAGAATTGGGCACGCAGGTCCGTCTTACATTATGCCCCTCTTTTGTATTTCCTCTCATACATTCTTTCATTCAACATCTCTCATGAAGAGACATTTCCATTTTAGTTTGGGTCGTGTGAATATATTCTGAAAAAGAAAAGAACAAGTGTATCATTTTTGGCTGTAGTCACCACCGCGTTCAATACAAGACCTCCAGTGCCGATACAGTGCTTGGACTCCTGTAGAAAAACAAATATCTTGGTCGTTTGTGTAACCACTCGTGCACTACCTGCTGTACGTCTTCATCAGACCGAACAATTTTGAAACTTCCTACTCCACTCATACACTTGCTGGACTGACAAGCATGCATGACCATGCGGGATCTTCATTCGTCAAGGTATGTTTATAGTTTTCACTACTTCACTGATTAAATAAAAAAACGGATAACAGAACGCTGCTCCTCTTTGAAGCATGTCAAAAATGGGGCAGCCATCTTTGAACTGTCATTATGACGTCACCGTGTTCGTCTGCAACGTGATGTTACTCTTTACATCCTTAACAACAATGTTGACAGGTTACAAGACAATGGCAGGGTTGTTATAATTGCCATCACACTTTGAAGGCTTTCATTTGAAACCCCATCGTATGAACACATGATCATTTGGCCGGCAGCCAAGCATCCTAACAGCTGCGCCAACAAGTTTCGTAGTGGAGAGGTACTGCAAGGTTGATTTAATAACTTCTGTTATAAAATGACCATCTTATTGCACGGGTACACCACATGTGTTGTCACTATGAACGTGGTCAAGGCAGCATTCTGGTTAGCCCGCTTGCCTGTCAAAGCTGTGCAATCACTCAGTCAATCAAGTGTCGTCTCCACAATAAAGATTGACTGCAATGGATCTCCAACACTGTCTGTCTCTCGCCCTGACTGTAAATTCTGTCAGATTTATGTTCGTCCATCTCTTGATGTTATCTTCCCACTTGTATCGTTGTCTACTTCATGCTCGCTTACCTTCAACCTTACTCTCTAGTATGGTTATAATAGTGCTGTCTTTTAACGTGGCCGAAATATTTCACTTGCCTCTTTACATCTTTCATCATCTCTCTTTTCATTCTCTGTATTTGATTGTTTTTGTGTCCATGAAATATGATATATTCTTCTGTATATCCACATCTCCAGAACCTCTATTCGACTTTCTAATTGCTTATTCATTGTCGAGGATTCCTCGCCACTCAGTAGTGACCAATGACCCGAATGCTGTGATATCGGTTCCTAAATCAATCAGTCAATCAATCAATCAATCAATCAAAGCAGCGGGAAGAGTTTAAACCCCAGCAGGAGTAAAGTTATGTTCTGACGAGTACGGCTGTAGGTACCAGACAACAGTCTGAGCTGTATGGTATGTAGCAGGGGAGGAAGTCAACTATCATCCCGATAGTGTGTGTGCGTATATTTGTGTGTACGTTTGTATGTGTGTGTATGTTTGTGTGTGTTTGTGTGTATGTGTGTGTGCTTTTGCTCGCTTTGAACGTAAGAGTAGTCCATAGAAGTGCTACTAATTCTAGTAGCACTGTACTGATTTGTAGTTGTGGATTAGCTTTCCCTATTACCGGTATCCCTCTCCTTCAGACGAACCCACTCCGACTTCATAGGTACTTGCCATTTACATCCCCCAGTCACGGACAATTAGTCACCATTTTAATCAAAATAACCAGTGTAGGGGTTGAACCCGCTACTTTGGCATCAGCACGCCGGAAGTTTAAGAACGAGATCTCTAATCCATTCCGCCATGCTGACTCTCATTACGCCTTGTAATGTCATGGCCTTGGTTACCTTGAACTTTGAATTATAAACATCCACGAATTGACGACCATAAATACAGTTGTGATGCTTGGGTAATTTTAAGGACGTTGTTTTTCTGTGTAAGGACATGCAGTTGTTGGTGTTAATATGTTATGTATGCGATCTAATAAAAGACGTTGGAGCCGTGGTGACACAGTAATTAACACGCTTGCCGACCAACTCGGTAGTCGTGTGTTTAATTCCTCATCGTGGTAATCTTAACTGATTCAGTGCCAAACAGAATGGATAGACAGCATTCAGAAGTCGCGCCTCACATCACTCACCAGGATGTAGACACCATCACATCACTCACCAGGATGTAAACACCCCGACATCACTCACCAGGATGTACACGCCCCGACATCACTAACCAGGATGTAGACACCCGCACATCACTAACCAGACTGTAGACACCCCGACACCACTCACCTGGATGTACACATCCGGACATCACTCACCAGAATGTACACACCCGCAAATCACTCACCTGGATGTACACACCCGGACATCATTCACCAGGATGTGCACAACGCTGATATCACCTGGATGTACACACCCCGACATCACTCACCTGGATGTACACACCTGGACATCAATAGGATGTACACACCCCGACATCACTCACCAGGATGTACACACCCGGACATCACTCACCAGAATGTACACACCCCGACATCACTCACCGGGATGTACACGCCCCGACATCACTAACCAGGATGTACACTCCCCGACATCACTCACCAGGATGTAGACACCCGCACATCACTAACCAGGCTGTAGACACCCCGACATCACTCACCTGGATGTACTCATCCGGAAATCACTCACCAGAATGTACACACCCGCAAATCACTCACCTGGATGTACACACCCGGACATCACTCACCAGGATGTGCACAACGCTGATATCACCTGGATGTACACACCCCGACATCACTCACCTGGATGTACACACCTGGACATCAATAGGATGTACACACCCCGACATCACTCACTAGGATGTACACACCCGGACATCACTAACCAGAATGTACACACCCCGACATCACTCACCAGGATGTACACGCCCCGACATCACTCACCAGGATGTACACGCCCCGACATCACTCACCAGGATGTAGACACCCGCACATCACTAACCAGGCTGTAGACACCCCGACATCACTCACCTGGATGTACACATCCGGACATCACTCACCAGGATTTACACACCCCGACATCACTCACCAGAATGTACACACCCGGACATCACTCACCTGGATGTACACACCTCGACATCACTCACCAGAATGTACACACCCGGACATCACTCACCAGAATGTACACACCCGGACATCACTCAGCAGGATGTACACACCTCGACATCACTAACCAGAATGTACACACGGACATCACTCACCTGGATGTACACACCCGGACATCACTCACCTGGATGTACACACCCGGACATCACTCACCTGGATGTACACACCCCGACATCACTCACAAGGATGTACACACCCGGGCATGCCGAAGTAAAGGACAACAAACGCGTAGACCAGCTGGCAAATAATGCACCAACGCATACGGGACGAAGCGTGGGCAGCGCTGAGATCATCAGTGCAGTACTGACTCATTTGGCGGATACTGGCGAGACACCGACTCTAGCCCGACTGCTCGAGCTTGGAGTAAAGCCTGGTCAAATACGTCCATGCAGTCTTCGTGGGAAAGAGTGGAGATAACATAACCAACTCCTCAATGGAACAATGAGCAGAAACACTTTGGGATGCTGCTGCATAAGGAACTGAGCCCGCATGAGAATGTCCAATGTGCAGTGATGTCGTTCGACATAACATAACAAAATATAACATAACATCCTCAAGGTTGTTTTTTTTTCTGTCCCTCAAGGTTCTCTGGCACTTGTTTGGTTCTTTTCTATTTGCTCTACTTTGGTGACTATATTACACTTCTATTATGTGTAGTCACCTGTCACTGACAATCTGTAGTTTATAAGTAATTGGTTTAGTCCAGTGGCTCAAAAACCATGACCCACAGGGCACTTGTGACCCGCCAGCTGTCAGAAAGTGGCACGCGAGACCTCGTTATTTAATATAATATATTGTCACTGGCAATCTGTAGTTTATAAGTAATTAGTGTAGTCCAGTGGCTCAAAAACCACGACCCACGGGGCACTTGTGGTCCGCAAGCTGCCAGAAAGTGGCACGCGAGACCTCGTTATTTAATATAATATATTTTAATAATTTCAAAAATGCACTCGCAGCACCCCGTCGGCGTGCGATAATTTACTCCTCTCGTAGTTGTTATGCTCAGATATTATCGAATGCGCCTGTTCAGTTCGCAACGAAACGTTATGAAGACACCGCCTTTAAAGTTTTATAATTTTGTTGACGAAAGTTAAGAAAGGTAAGAATGATATTGCACTACTTTTATAATCTTGTAATGTTGTGGTCCGATTAACTACTGAAAATAGTAGATATGGCCCTCTGCTTGAAAAGCTTGGGAACTGCAGGTTTAGTCCATCTCCATCTTTGATCAAAGATTGAGTCGCACCCGGTCACATGACCAGACATGTCCAGACAATATTCTGCTGAGTCATTCTACGTCAGCAAATAGCGTGTTTAAGACGACCACCATTAACCGTCTAGAAGTACCGGTCTCAGTGAACAGCAACCAGCTCACAATGTTACAAGTCTCTAACGGTAAGTTGGCTTTTTGATAAAGCTTTCACATTTTTGTTGTGTTTCTCCTAACAATACTAGTATAATACAGAGGATATATGGTGCTAGACGCCTATAGCTGAAGAGACAAGTCATTTCTTACTATAGTATTGTAGGCTGGGTCGACATGGAATAGAGCTGGCATTCGAACTTTTGATCACAGCACTATGGTGGTACCGTAATAATATAGGTAGTAATGTCTAGTCGTAGGGGAAGGTGAAAGTGTACTGCGGGGTCCACATACCCATTATCGATAAAAAAAATATATGAACTGTGTAACAGAAAGTGCATGTCAGATCCATAGCTATTATCTGTAATATCCATGTCTATAACGATGATAAAGTATCCTATTCTTATCTTTTTTACAGATACCGAGGCCCACGAAAACCTAATTAGCAAACTGTGGAGCATACTAAGAGCTGAACAAGACAGCTATTGCATGGCGTGTCTTAATGTACCACAAAATCAAGAAGCCGAGAATCCATTCACTCATTCTTGTGATTATGGTGAGGGTGGTAGTTTTGCGGACCTAGTAGCGGTTAGACTGCGGGATGTACTACAACAGAACGTCACCAAACAAGAAATAATCACATTAAGCCTGAATGGAATTGAGGAGTGCATCCTCGACTATAATCGACAACAAGATACTCCAGAACCATCCTCACCAAACGTCGAGCGACCATCGTCACCGGCATCCTTAACCTTTAGTCAATCCACACTAGCGGACGAGTATTAAAACACCTACATAAAAACAAAATGGTTGTAATATACTTACAGCCATGTCTTTAATAGCTGACCAGTCCTCAATACGAAGAAAACTACAGTGGGTGTGAGGAGTCTATATGTATATCACTGGTATTCTGAATTCACAGACTTTAGCTCACAGTGACTACAACGCAAGTAACACGGCGCCCTCTACGCTATCTCCCCAACACAGCTCAAACATACAATAGGTCAACGAGCGGGTAGTAGAACGCTTAGTATCGCCATACAGACAAACATGTCAGCGTAATCTGAACTGCTTGACCAAAGAAACTGATTGAAACCGGTTTTACGCATGGCTAAAAACAACTAGTATATAAACCCGAGGCTGGTAACAATCAAGCATCGTGATCAGAAGATGACTACAGACCTCAAGACTGTGCCTGCTAACTGGGTCTACATGACTCTTAGTGGTGAGACTATTAGACCACTGGGCGGTGGTGATAAGGCCGTGTTTGTCTCATCCTACAGAGGAACGAGCATGTTACACATCCGAAGATTTTACGGTGAATCCGACCAGAAATTCCCGACTAAGACGGGTATGACACTTACTCGGCAAGAATATGAACAGATGAGCGCCATGCATCGCGCCATCCTAGCTGACTTTGACAGACTCAACCAAGTTAACCAAGCCAGTAACAAAGTCAAACAAGATACTAACAGAGACAAGCAAGTCAGTAACTAAAACATTCAAGTCAGTGCTCATGTTAAACAAGGCACTACCAGAACCAATCAAGTCCAAAACACTCAAGTCAGTGCTCAAGTTAAACAAGGAACTAACCGAAACCATCAAGTAGACGCACACTATACCACCAGTTTTAAACCAAGCTACAGTCAGATGTGTGATGACCCCAGTAGCCAGATGTGTGATGAGCCCAATAGCCACCTTTTGATGTGCAACAAGAAACCAACCGAAGCAATCAAGTCCTACACACTCAAGACAGTACTCAAGTCAAACAGGGTACTAAAAGAAGCCACCAAGTAGACGCATACTATACCACCAGTTATCAACCCAGCTACAGTCAGATGTGTGATGATCCCAGCAGCCAGATATGTGAAGAGCCCAATTACCAGAAGTTTGATGTGCCCGACACTCAGATTATTGATGTCCCGGTTGTCTACAATACTCAGATGTCAGCCCACCAATCAGGAGACCAGTCTTATGACTACATACCTAGTGACATATACATACCAGGCTACTGGCTTAAAAAACCAACCTACTCAGACAGTGCTGTGAAGAAACCCAGAAACAACATACAATGTGTATAGCTCTATATGTGAAAATAAAATGTTTTGATGACACTATGTATACCGGCTCATATCACATCATCCATTTCGTATAATGACATTATGCATGTAAAATGTACTGAAATACTGTAAATAAACAGGTATATAGATTATAATTACGTCTTGATTGTTGAATATTTAGTGTTTACGGTGTATAAAGTTGTCATGTGGTGAGAGAATGAAGGACAACAATTTTGGTCAAGTAATAAAATTTGTTAGCCAAATGGGAACAATTGTGGCTACATTTCAACCAGACTTATAAACATCTCAGTCAAACATATGAAAGCTAGGAAAATTTGTTAACCAAAGTGAAATATTTTGGTCACATTTCAAACAAACTTATAAAAATCTCAGTCAAACTGATGAAAAGTAGGAAAATGTGTTAACCAAACGTGAAAAATTTGGCAAAACTTCACCCAAACTTATGAAAAGTAGGAAATTTTTTTGTCCAGATGGAACAGTGTGGCCAAATTTCATCAAAACCCATAAAAAGTTGGAAATTGTGTTGACCAAATGTGAACAATTTTGGCCACAGTTCAAACAAACTTATAACTATCTCACCAAAAACTTATCAAAAGTAAGAAATTTTCTTTTCCAGATGTCAAAAGTTTGGCCAAATTTCACCCAAACTTATGAAAAGTATGAAACTTTGTTAACCAAATGTGAAAATTTTTGCCAAATTTCAAACAAAACTCATAAAAAGTAGGAAACTTTGTTAACCAAAAGGAGACAAGTTTGACCAAATTTCAACCAAATCCATAAAAAAGTAGGAAATTTTGTTGACCAAATATGAAAAGTTGTAACCAAAGTTCAACCAAACTTATAAATATCTCACCCAAACCAAAGGCCGCAAAAGAGACTGCACACAATACAGAGGCATTTCACTGTTGAGTCATACTGGGAAAATAGTTTGCAAAATTCTTGAGAAAAGACTACGAACTACTATAGATCCCCAGCTAAGCGAAACTCAACTTGGATTTGGGAAAAACAAAGAATGCACAGATGCCATTTTCTTCTTAGACAACTTATAGAAAAATCATTCGAATTTAATGAAACACTCTATTTAGCCTTTGACGACCAAGAAAAGGCATTTGATAGAGTCGACAGAAACAAGCTGTGGAAAATCCTTAAACAATATGGAGTGAGTACACATCTAACAAACTTATGTAGAGGCTTATACAACACCAGTGAATGCATAGGGAGAGCAGCTGGAGGACACTCATAACCCTTCACCAAAAGATCTGGAGTACGACAATGTTGTGTCCTCTCCTCTTTCTTGTTCATAACATATATAGACAACATATGTAAAGAAACCAGCCAAGCAGAGACAGCAAGAATACCGCATGACGAGAACACGGAAGAAGAAGCATCTGCAAATCTAACCATTAGAGAACTCCTGTTTGCGGACGACCAAACACTAATAGCAAAATCAGAAGCTGAATTACAAAACCACGGGAACAGTCTAAATGAAATGTATAAGGAACATAACATGAAAATTAGCACAAGTAAAACAGAGGTAATCACTGTAACTAAAGAAAAAAAAGCAACAACGATTCACGTAAACGAACATCCCTTGAAACAAGTAAAGAGTTTCAAGAACCTAGCAAGCATAATATCATCAAATGGCAAATTAGAAGACGAGATCGAAAATAGATGCAATAAGGTAAACCAACGCATTAGACAAATGGCACAAGTACTAAAGAACAAACATGTATCAATAACTACTAAGAAAGCACTTTACAATACAATCTTCCTACCAACTCTATGTTACCAATGCCAAACCTGGACAATGGCAGAAAAAGAGAAAAGAGAAATCACAACAACAGAAATGAGATTCCTGGGAAGAATACTCAATGTATCAAGAAGAGATAAGATCAGAAATGAAGAAATCAGGACGAGTCAGGGCTAAAGTGGCGGTTATAGCTGCACTAGATTTTATTAGAAGGCAGCAAGTCAAATGGTTTGACCATGCAAGTAGGTTACCAACTAACAGTATTCCACAACAAGCAATGATGTACAGACCACGGGGAAGCAGATGAAGAGGCCGACCACGTAAACGATGGATGCAGGGAATAACAGAGTTCATGGGAATATCGAAACACGAAGCCCATAAGCGGGCATTCTCTCTCTCTCTCTCTCTCTCTCTCTCTCTCTCTCTCTCTCTCTCTCTCTCTGTTTATACTTCACCTCGACACCGCAAGGTACAAGAGGAACATGATGAGATGAGATGATGAGATGAGATCTCGTCAAGTGCATACTATAGAAATAAAATCAACGTATAATGAAGTAGCGTAATGAATACTCCCAACTGAAATAATCAAATCACATGCCAATGTCATCAATCTAGTTTCAAAGACACTATCATATCTTTTTGTTTACATAAATGTGTTTTATCTGAGTGTATAACAGGCGGCTCGGCATATGTTTGTAACTTATAGTTGGGTGTATGTAACTGAAAGTGAATTCGTCATATAAGGGGCTAGTAATTAAACTATAGTGAACTCCTCAAAACATTATTATTTAAGAATCGGGCGATGTTAAGACTGTTGCCATTGCATTTATGATTATATTAATATGAATTATAGCTACAGTCTAATATGTAAGATACCATTTTGTCAAGCCAGACGAGGAAAAGGGGGATCACTATGGTTTGACCCTAGAAACGTTACCGACGAGATTATGTCTGCCGGTACTGGCAGTTACCAGTGTAACATCTCCAATATCTACGACACAGCCACATACCAGTTTACTCTTTCAATCAAAGGTATGTTAATTTAAGCGTCGGATTGCCTGTCTGTCTGCTTGTCTATATGTGTATGTGTGTCTGTCTATCTGTTTGTGATTGTGATTAAGTATACGTGTATGCGAGGAAACGTGTATTTGTGTGTTATTGAGTGGGTTCATAAATGTGAGCGTATGTGTAAATAATCTAAGTATGTATGCTGGATTTTATGTATATGTTTATGAACGTGCGTGTGTACGTGTCCGCCTGTCTGCCTGCCTCGTAACATGGCAATATGCATTCATTTGACAATTTGTGTTATTTTTTTTCTATATGAATGTAAAATGCACAATTGATTCTTGAAAGATGAGTGATTGGAAGGGCAGGATGTAAGACGGGCCTGCATGCCCAATTTGTGACCCTTTGAAAATAAAATTCGTTCGTTCATTCGTTATGTATGTCTGTCTGTGTGTATATGTTTGCCTGTCGATCTGTCTGTCAGTCTGCCTCTCTGTCTGTATCTGTATGTTTGTACCTATATGTCTGTATCTATCTTTGCATGTCTACGTATGGTACTCTCTCTGAATATCTCAGTTTCTGTCCGTCTCTGAACAGAGCAGCGTTGCATTGTTTCGTCTAGGCCAGTGTTTCTCAACCTTTTTTGGCCCATGCCCTCCTTCACCATATGTTTAGAATGTCATTCCTCCCCTTTCGTATTTCCTCCCTATAAATTCCCTCTCCCCCCACCCTGCCCCTACATAGTATACGTAAAAATATAAGCTAACTTTAATAACACATACTAGAACAAGTTTAGACATCTATATAAAACGTGATTTGTGGGTCTACTTACGTTATAAGACGAGTATCAGAAGGGCGTGGAGTACAGAACCGTAAAATATGGAGGGAAAAACAATATCATGTAATCGGTTCTTGTATTAACGCGATCTTGAAATATTCGTCATTCCCCCCCCCCACACCCCCCCCCCACCCCGGAAACCCTAAAATTCCCCGCTAGGGGGGAATTCCCCACCAGTTGAGAACCACTGGTCTAGGCTGTGGCTCAGTACATCTGATTCCCAACAGCATTCTTTCGGGGTTGCTTTTCTGACGCTTTGACTGTCTCTATTCTACCTACAAGGTAGATTATAAATAAATGCACATGTATTGTTTGGCACTGATAGAAGTAGAGGTAAGAAGTTTATGTGTAATACCTACAAGGCAATAGATTTGTGTCTCACTTCCCCTAGTCCCTATTCCTTAGTCAGTTAGTCGCGGTTTCAACCTCATGGTAAAGGGTCACCTCTTTATGCTTCGTTCCTGTGCCAGTGGAATAAAACACAAAATGCTCCTCGCTGCCACATTTCTTGACCTGTCTGACACGGGAGACGCTCCTAGTAACTACGCCAGAATCGACTAAGCTCTTGTAGTCACTGGAACACGCAAGTCTCTGCCACTTCAAGGTGGAGACACAGCTGAAGGCACCAGCATCTCGATCTTGTGAAACAAAAGCAATGTGACATAGTGATTTTCAACGATGCCATGACGGTTTTGAAGACACGGGAAAACATTCTACATGAAAGCAAAGACATGTTACATCTCTAGTACAGAAGTTCTCAACCTTTTTTGGCCTATGCACCCCTTCACCGTATGTTCTGAATGTCATTCCCCCCTATCCAAAATGTTAAACCCCCCCCCCCCCCACCTTTTACACACACCCATGTATATATATATATATATATATATATATATATATATATATATATATATATATATATATATATATATATGGGGGTCGTCGTCTTTCGTCATTCGCACTGCGAGCGCTAACAAGTCAAGTCGCCTGAACAAGTCAAGCAGCCTGATACGGGGGAAAATGTCACGTCGAAAGTCCAACAACAAGAAACACGCGGCAGCCAAGATGTGCAGCGTGGGAGCCGACAAGAACGTCAAGAAGACGAACGTGGAGTGCCTGCCTGCTAGCTGTACTAAAGAACCTGAAACTACAGCTACTACTGAAGCTACCACAATGGAGAAGATCGACAGACCACCACATACAAGAGTCAAGACAACAGAGAAGAAGGAAGAGAAAGACACCAGAGCCGGAAACACCGACTCAAATACAGTCAGATAGGTTGTCAAGCGGATTCAAGTGGAGCTGACAGGTGAAGAAATCCTGAAGCAGCTACGAGAAGAGAATCTTCACATCCGATTCTTGAACAACTGGTCATTTTTGGGACCAACAACACTAATAGATACTACTATGTTTAATCTGCAGACGATGCTGGCCCGGACTCGCTTTTGGTAGCTAATGGAGGTTTTGAACTGTGGTGGTTATTACTTTCTTGTGTACTGCTGGTGGTCCTCCTCATTGCCTTCATCGTCTTCGTGATCATCAGGAGAAACTATCCCAGAGAGTCATATCCAGGTCAGTGTTGTCTCTGGAAGTGTGCGGTTTGTTTGCCTGTCTGACATTTCCTACGCGTATTTTTAATATACTGCTGGCGTTAGTCAGTTAATCAAAACAATGTTTTCCCGTAGTAAATTTGAATAACGTAGACACAAACCATAGATTGTACGATTTATTGCCTGGCTTATTTCGTTGCATCTCGTCAGGTACATACTGCAGAAGTCACACACACAACATAGAGTAAAATAATTAGATACATCTTCCAAGCTGAAATATATACATGATCGCACAGTAATATCATTGTTTACCATGGTAATTTTAAATGGACTATCATGTCTTTCTGTTTGCACAAAACTTGCCTATGTAGATTAATCATTATAGCTATATTATTATATTATAGCTATAATTATTTAGTCGCCCTTGTTCTTGTACAGTGTTATGATGTACAGTCGGAGCGACTGCAACAACTGTCGGGGTATCTCACTTCTGTGTATTGTTGGAAAAGTATTTGCCAGAATTGTTCTGCGCAGACTTCAAGTCCTAGGAGATCAAGTCTACCCTGAATCACAGTGTGGCTTTCATCAGAACCGGTCTATCATTGATATGATATTCTCATTGCGACAAATGCAAGAAAAATGCCATGAAGAGAATCAACCACTGTTTATTGCCTTCATCAACCTCACAAAGGCATTTGATTTGGTCAGTCGTGAGGGTCTGTTCAAGGCACTAAAGAAGATTGGCTGCCCACGAACACTTCTGTCCATTGTGGAATCGTTCCACATAGGCATGAAGGGTATAATCAAGTTTGATGGTACAACTTCTGAAGAGTTTGAAATCAAGAGTGGAGTTAAGCAAGGTTGTGTACTAGCTCCCACCCATTTTGGAATACACTTTTCACTTCTGTTGAAATATGTCTTTCGTGGCCAGGATGGTGCTATATATATTCACTCACGCTCAGATGGCGGCCTCTACAATGCTCAGAGATTGAAGGCCAAGACCAAAATTAGGAAGGTGCTGATAAGAGAGTTGCTTTTTGCAGATCATGCTGCAGTTACGACCCACTCTGAAGAAGAATTGCAATGTCTACTATCTGCATTCTCCAGTGCTTGTTCTGAATGTGGTTTAACAATTAACAACAAAGAGACACATATTATGTCACAAGGTGCACATGGGGTAACATCATTCTTTATTGACGACGCCGAACTAGAGATGGTAGACCATTTTACATATCTAGGATCAGTGGTAAATAGCAAATTATCCCTAGATCAGGAAATCAACATCCGGATTGGTAAGGCAGCAACAACAATGAACAGGTTAAGAAAAAGAGTCTGGGAAAACAGGAAGCTTACTGCCAAAACAAAAGTCCTTGTTCATCAAGCCTGTGTCCTTAGTAGTCTTCTTTATGGCAGTGAAACCTGGAAAACTTACTCACACTAAGAGAAACGTTTAAACAGCTTTCATATACGGCGTCTGCGAAGAATTCTTGGTATTAAGTGGCAAGACAAAATCACAAATACTGAAGTATTCGAAAGATCAGGTTGTGTGACGGTTTATTCCATGCTCAGTCTTCGTAGACTTAGATGTATAGGACATCTTAGGAGAATGGATGATAGTAGAATACCAAAGGACATCTTTTTTGGTGAATTGCAGATGGGTAAGAGATCTCAAGGTCGGCCTCTACTACGATACAAAGATGTGTGTAAGCGGGACATGATTGATACAGGCATTGATAATGCACATTGGGAGCAAGTCGCCGCTGAACGTGTTGCAAGGAGGGCAAACATCAGAAATGGAATAAAGTCAAAGGAGAAAATTATTGCAGTTAAGTCACAGACCGGGCATGTGAGACGTAAGATGGTGCATGATGGTGGAAATGACCACGTGTTCACATGCACCCACTGTGAACGGACATTTACAGCGCGAATTGGCCTTATCAGCCACATTCGCTACCTCCATAGTTAAAAGTTATTATGCTTTTTTAAAGCACAAACTATCGTCTGTCAAAACGGCAAGGTGCCAATAAGTTAGTTTAGTTCAGTTTCGTTAGTTAAGTTTAGGTTAACTTTGTTATTTTAGTTAATTTTAGTTAGTTTAGTTCAGTTAGTTTAGTTTAGTTTAGGTTAGGTTACTGTAGTTAGTTAGTTAGTTAGTTACAGTTACTTACAGTTAGTTAGTTAGTTAGTTAGTTAGTTAGTTAGTTAGTTAGTTAGTTAGTTAGATAATTAGTTAGATAATTGGTTAGTTAGTTAGTTAGTTAGTTAGTTACAGTTACTTACAGTTAGTTAGTTAGTTAGTTAGTTAGTTAGTTAGTTTGTTAGTTAGTTAGATAGATAATTAGTTAGATAATTGGTTAGTTAGTTAGTTAGTTAGTTAGTTAGTTAGTTAGTTAGTTAGTTACAGTTACTTACAGTATATTACAGTTAGTTAGTTAGTTAGTTAGTTAGTTAGTTAGATAATTAGTTAGTTAGTTAGTTAGTTAGTTAATTAGTTAGTTAGTTAGTTAGTTAGTTAGTTAGTTACAGTTACTTACAGATAGTTAGTTAGTTAGTTAGTTAGTTAGTTAGTTAGTTAGTTAGATAATTAGTTAGATAATTGGTTAGTTAGTTAGTTAGTTAGTTAGTTACAGTTACTTACAGTTAGTTAGTTAGTTAGTTAGTTAGTTAGTTAGTTTGTTAGTTAGTTAGATAGATAATTAGTTAGATAATTGGTTAGTTAGTTAGTTAGTTAGTTAGTTAGTTAGTTAGTTACAGTTACTTACAGTATATTACAGTTAGTTAGTTAGTTAGTTAGTTAGTTAGTTAGATAATTAGTTAGTTAGTTAGTTAGTTAGTTAATTAGTTAGTTAGTTAGTTAGTTAGTTAGTTAGTTACAGTTACTTACAGTTAGTTAGTTAGTTAGTTAGTTAGTTAGTTAGTTAGTTAGTTACAGTTACTTACAGTTAGTTAGTTAGTTAGTTTGTTAGTTAGTTAGATAGATAATTAGTTAGATAATTGGTTAGTTAGTTAATTAGTTAGTTAGTTAGTTAGTTAGTTAGTTACAGTTAATTACAGTTAGTTAGTTAGTTAGTTAGTTAGTTAGTTAGTTAGTTTGTTAGTTAGTTAGTTTGATAGATAATTAGTTAGATAATTGGTTAGTTAGTTAGTTAGTTAGTTAGTTAGTTAGTTAGTTAGTTAGTTAGTTAGTTACAGTTACTTACAGTTAGTTAGTTAGTTAGTTAGTTAGTTAGTTAGGTAGTTAGTTAGTTAGTTAGTTAGTTAGTTAGTTAGTTAGTTACAGTTACTTACAGTTACTTACAGTTACTTACAGTTAGTTAGTTAGTTAGTTAGATAGATAGATAGTTAGTTAGTTAGTTAGTTAGTTAGTTAGTTAGTTAGTTAGTTAGTTAGTTAGTTAGTTAGTTAGTTAGTTAGTTAGTTAACAGATCATTGTAATTGAACATCCAAATATTAATCCATTATGCTCAGATCCTCTCCTCAATATCTCCCTCAGCGTGTTGCGACTGACGACACCAGCTCTGTGTTGCCCGATGATACTTTTTTGGCTTCCCCCTTGACACTCTAGCTTGACCTAGTTTTATTTTATTTTATTGCAGTCTGGTCAAAGTTTCAGAGTCACATCCATCCCTTGAGTCATAACCGGTCCTGCCTCCCAGAGGGCGTTCATGGTGTCAACCTGGTCCATTGCTCGCAAGCTTATCTGCTCGCTCATTTCCTCTTATACCTTGTCAACAACCTGAATTTACACAGACATGCTGGTCACTTCATTCATACCTCACGATCACAAACACGTTTCGTACGAATGGTATATAATAAATTAGGATTTATTCTACATAATATACAGCTCGTTTCTCGAGCATACATAAATGGCATTCAACACTTAAATACATTCTTTACACTCGCTACGTATAACTGCGCCCTTTCTAAACTACACAGATTGCGAGAGTAAACACACAGGTCTTGTCGCTCTAACTATCAGGTCCGGTCTGCCTGAATTCACATGTCTGGTTCAGCTATAGTCCTCAGTTCTCGTGCGGTCAGCCGCACGGCGTGCTGAGTCACTTGTCATGCAGTCCAGTGGTCCAGTCCTCGTTACCTTTCAGCTGTACTATTGTTCAGTCTGTTTACGGGTAGTCCCCGTGGTTAACGTACCCTGTCCTATCTCGGGAGTTAATCCCGTTATGTCCTAGTTATGTCCTAGCTATGACACGTGCGTGTCCTGTCTAGGTCCTGTCTTAGAATTGTTTGGAGTTCTATCTCCTTATACTGTCTTTCTCTATCTATTCTCTTGTAAAGGTCCTTATCTATGTCCTGTCTCTGTCCTTTCCTTTATTCGTCTTTGTCCTACTTCTCTCTATACATATCCAACTCCTTGACACACCCTGTCAAGGAGTGATGTTGCGGGCCTCGTCCTAGGGGTTCAGGAATAATACATTTCTGTCTATTCAAACATTTCATCGCTCCTTGTTCTTGAAATAGAAAACGACAACCAAAATAACGGTCACCAACAAACTTTTACAAGACGATATGGTTTTATATCTTCCAGACTTTAATCTGACGACTCCTGTCACATGTCGACCAAACTCAATCGCTCCACAGAAACTTTAGAACACACACACTGGATTAATAAAAGCGGCATAACGGAATGTTAGCCATGCTTAAGAGACATTCCGCGTCCGTACTGGACGGCAGCCCAAGTCTAACTCCTCTCTCAGTGACGTTTTTCGTGACGCTTCCTTAGTTTCCCTGCGCACTCTATAATTATATATTTGTGTGCATCTTTTGGGGAAGTTCCCTTCAGCCTTTCTCAGTCTGCTGTGTGTCAATGAATGATATGTGGCATTATGCCTCCCGCCCTACAAATTAAATGATATCATCATTTAATTCATATACATTCATTACCCATGACAAATAGCATCACTGACAACCTAAGTTGTATCAATTGCTGAACATGACATTATGGTTCCCGTTAATAACCCTTAAAAAAAAAAATACTGACGGGCATGCCCTCCTGCTCACACCCACGGTGAACGTCATGTGGCCGGCCTAGGAGGGCCGGACCAACTAATGATACCATTAGTCCCTAACTTGTCCTCACTCTAGGTCAAAACCCGGAGTTGTGGACGAGAGTATCAATCGGTATCATGCCGTCTGTATCAGTTGCTGATCCTCGTTGTCGCTGGTTATGCATATATCTTACGTTATCATTTAATGGCTGTAGGTGAGGTAGAGGCTGTGGCTGATCACATTCTAATTTAAGGGATATTTCTAATATTATTAAGTGCCGTACCAATAATACAATAATATAATTCATTAAACCAGCAATGTTATAATAGCACCAGCTCTCTTTGTGTAAATAATGATCAATTAACCAATCATATTTCCGTAAATATTCTTTTCTTCTCCTTCAAGGATAAACTAATCCTCTTTATACTCCAACATGATAAATCTTCTTCTTCAATCGACTGTTGTAATGTGGTATCATTGCCCAATGCTCACACATGTATGTAGAGAAGCTAACTCATAATGCTTTAATCTGCCCATCGGTGCTTGTAAAATGCTGATATAACCATATAAGTTAGTATCCATAAATCATCTTTAACTTTCTGACGATCATATCTCGGTATGATATCGACTGCCTTCGCATTAGCTCAAAGAGAGTTTCCCCAAACCTCTTAGACTAATGACGCTGGTTAGTCCATAGTACACCTCCATATTCGCATATCCTGGTACAATTCTAGTGTACTGTTACATCCGCTCATGGGAGTTGCTACTATCCCAGTACACCTCACCGTACCCTCACACCACGTGTGTTTTTCCTCTGTACCTTTACTATAACAACAAATGACAAACCTTTGCGTATGATCAAGCAGTAAATCAAAACCAATTTGTAAGACCACATGCATAGTCTAAAAACAATATGTAAGGATCTGTATACTAAAATATAGCATAAATACAACAGATTAACTGCCTATCACCAAGGAAGAAAACAAAATAACACCATTCACCTAATTTACTATCCTTAAACTAAGGAACACTCTTAATCGCGTGCTGGATTCACGTGAGAACAACATGAAATTCTTTTATTTATGACAATGAATGATGTAAATTAAATTATTATTCAGCCTTCCTCGTGTGTATTCGACGACTGGTACGTCTTTAAATGTCATTAATATTTTTAGTATCTAGATTTCCATCTTATAACACAGTTCTTCGACCATATCCGTATATGTTTACGCTCAATTTAATAATGTCGTGTATTTATAATCTATCACTGAAAAATTTATCGTTATCCATGGTTGATTGTTCTCTAAAACGAATATTCCACTGTATAGAACGATTGAAGTAGATTTCATAATTGAATAATCGGACATTGATATAACGAAGTCTCGAACGATGTATCCAAGGCGATCGGTTGGCCTTACTCGAAAAATTATAGTATATGTTAATATGTTGATTGGAACTTCTTCTGGTCTCGAATATCGATTTGCGGGTTTGGTGATTCGATGTCTTTGAGCAATTTCTTAAAAACAGTACGATGTGAGAAAATATCCTTAAAGTTGAAACATGCATTGATATCTCTCAGATTTGATAATGTAGCCAAAGAAGTATGTATCGTCTTTTGACAACGTATCGAACCAGATTCGTAACTTGATAACGTATGATTGCGTATCCTGGTCATGATTTTAGCTTCATCATTGAATGTAAACTGTTTCGTGTATGTAATTCATACTGTCTTCATTGACGTACGTATTTTAAGATATAATTATCATTTGGTTTCTTGACAATCATTGTAACACTGTACTTTTCGATAAATTCTGTTCTCAAAATTGACCTTTACTGTACGCAAGAATTTTTTATTTTTTTTCATGTTCCGAATAATCGAATTTCATTGCATTCGAATTGTTTCATAAAATTTCTCAAATTCAAGAATAAATAATATATATGAATGTTCTGAGAATATTGGTTCATAATTTTGAAATAAGATTCACTTGCTTTCATCCAAGTGTTTAATTCTCAATGTTCACGTATCAATTTGACTTCATCCAAACTATCGTTTCCAGGAATTCAATGATTAATGCAATTTTCAAAGTTCAGTGAATTTCGACTGTTTAAATGTAAATTTATAGTCTTATGTTATTGTACTTCAAGAAATTTCTTTCGAACGTTCTTGGAGAACTGCGTATATACGTAATTCCTCTGACAACTGTTTGTCTTTTTATTTTTCTGACGTATTCTTGTGTGTAAAAACAAACATGTTGGCACATAGGTTCAAGCATTTCAAGGATCAAGTATTTGAGACAAAAAATGTGAACTGGAGTATACGGAATCTGACGTATGAATCAAACAGTTCGATGCTGTGTTATTAGCATCTTTTACGAGTTCCTATCAGATAATCGGTAGTTGTCTCTTTCGGCGTGCCTGTTATACCAGGTCAGCAACCGAAGTATATGAGATTAAGCGGTACGGATTCAAATGATGAACCAGTAATACCGTAGATCACAGTCGAGATTTTCGAATACCGTCGAAAAACATCCTGGTCCAAATGCAATTTGCATGCTCTTCTATCACACATACGTCTTGAAGAGTAATAATTTACTTTCCATGTACGCTTTCCTTCACAACTATGACTACAACAGTTTATATGTCGATTTATTTCACGTTGAACTACATTTTCCTGTATCTGTTAAGACGAATTGTACTTGAATATGATCAAATGACAAATGGTATCGTGATCTGAGTTCAAATTTCAAATCTACGTTAACTGCAATAAAGATATTAAATCTTCAGAACCATCAGTAACTGAGTAACTCTTGACGACATGTTATATAATGTTATGATGTTCGTGTCGCCGGAATATGAAATGTTTATATAGATCAATATAATCACATGTTCTGAACTTGCGTAAATTCTGGTAGTTTTTAAATTTATTTCATCTGTTAACTGACTTTGAAAGTCGTTGAATTTTATTATGTGATACATCAGACACAATGAACAATGCTTTGAACCTTGGATTACAACCATAAAACAGTTTCATGTCTTTGAATTTACCTTCTTCATTCCAAAGTTTCATCTGTTGCCGTTCTGACTTCTCAATAAATTTCTTCCGTCAACTGAATGTGATAGCTGTTGAATTTCATCACTCGATTTCATCATTCGATTAAATAGTAGTTGAACAGTTCCTTGAATTAAAATCATAAGATCTTCATACTTTCCGGATGTGTTGTAAACATTCAACCTAATGACGTCATCACTCATTTTTTTTTAGAGATTATTCCACACAAAATTATTTGAATACAATGACGTAATCGATATTTTATGAGAATCTTTAGATGACCTTGGCCTTCATATGTATATGGCTCGATTCGTTAAATTACTGCAAATATATCATAAATTGATAATAATTCACGAGTTCATAATCATTACTACAGGTACGAAACCCCATTTGCCACGAAGTGATGTTGCGGGCCTCGTCCTAGGGGTTCAGGAATAATACATTTCTGTCTATTCAAACATTTCATCGATCCTTGTTCTTGAAATAGAAAACGACAACCAAAATAACGGTCACCAACAAACCTTTACAAAACGATATGGTTTTATATCTTCCAGACTTTAATCTGACGACTCCTGTCACATGTCGACCAAACTCAATCGCTCCACAGAAACTTTAGAACACACACACTGGATTAATAAAAGCGGCATAACGGAATGTTAGCCATGCTTAAGAGACATGCCGCGTCCGTACTGGACGGCAGCCCAAGTCTAACTCCTCTCTCAGTGACGTTTTTCGTGACGCTTCCTTAGTTTCCCTGCGCACTCTATAATTGTATATTTTGGTGCATCTTTTGGGGAAGCTCCCTTCAGCCTTTCTCAGTCTGCTGTGTGTCAGTGACTGATATGTGGCACACCCGCATGCCCTGGATCAAAAATGAAACAGATATTAGTCAGTCTTGACCTCTTCACAAATTCAAGCCATTGACTTCTGGCTCTTTTTTCTTGATCGTCTTTACCATACACACGGAGTCCCTGATAAACAAAAACACATGGGTGTTCGTTGTGTCTCCAGCCAAGCTATTATTACCTTTGTTACTGCCATGACCTCCATGATTAAACTTTTCGTTGTCACATCAAAAGCTACGCTGTCTTACTTAACTGTTCTCCCTCCAGCCTGAGTCGTGAACGAACGAACTTTATTTTCAAAGGGTCACAAATTGGGTACACAGACGCATCTTACATTCGGCTCATCTAATCCCTCATCTTTCGTTCATCAATTATTTATTGTGCATGTTACATTCACATAGGAAAAACAAACATTGTCAAATGATTGTTTAAAATATTATTGTGTGGGTGACGCCATGGTCAGCCGATGTGGGTGCTATAGGTGACTGTAGGTGTGGCTTGATTTGTTTGACAGCTCATGAGCTTCGCGTTTGCCGCACAATAGACCCCTCTGTGTAGATGGCTGTATCACCCTCGGAAGCATGTTCTCAAATCAATGTATGTACCTCTGTGTCAATTACCATTTCATATTGTTGTCTGCATCCTCTGTTCATTCTAATGAAGAGATGGTATATCAGATTGCCCAGTAAGAAAACTAGTGTAAAATACCTTACTTTCTCTTCTCACCTCTCGCCACAACAGATGATTTTCTCTTGCCTTCCACCTCCACAAGGGTGGCCTGTTGTAAACGCTTTTGGCAGCAATTTCCGACTGTCATTAACGTTAGTGACTGCTATGCTTTGTTCAGGTATAGTTGTCAATGTATTTCGTTCTCCTGAAATGTATTTGCAACATACTTGTGATTTGCTCGTCCTCTACCACCAGCATCATTTGAACGTACAGATCCTTATGACACCCCCTCCCTCATACACATAAGAACAATAGGCATTATCATGTTCCTTGCCTCGATCTTGCCCATTTGTAACCAGAGTTCTTTAGTGTATTTCTTCTTACAATGTGTCCAAACAATTTTGACTGCCCGTGTCTAATTTCTCTAATCAGTTTACGTTTTTCATCTGCTTCTTGTAGGAATTCCTCATTGGTTTTCCTGAATGCCCATGGTATTCTTTGCATTTTCTTCAGAAACCACATTGTCACTGCCATTTTCAGCTTGTCTGCTCATTGTCAACGCTTCACAACCATACAAAAGTATAGGCTCTATGTAGCACCTCAACACTCTTTTTCTCGTAGCAATTACCATATTTTTATTTGTCAGTATGTTTTTCAGTTTGCAAAAGGCTACCTTTGCCATAACGATATTTGTTCTAATCTCTCCAGGGCATCTCCTCTTAGATGGTTTGACCGTTCCGAGAGAGTTGTACCTACCCACTTGTTTAATAATATTTTTATTTACCCGTATATTACATTGTGGTATTTCATTTTTCCTAATGACGACCATCATATGTGTCTTCTAACAATATGATTATAACTCTAGTTTTTCAGTGTAAACACAATGAGTACATGTAATCGGGTTTATTTGTGTGTCGACAGGTTGAGTAAGATAAATGCTTATTGTAATACATGTATCTAGCCGGCTTCGTGGCTTAGAGGTTATGACTTTTCTCCGTAATCTCGTATACTCTCGTAGGTAACGTGATGACGGTGAGAATCAGCAGTGGTTCGATCGCATCGGTAAATTACGGGCTATGTGAGCCGGCTGCTCAGAAAGCAATGGCAAACTACAGAGCGTAATCTTCCCAAGAAATCAACATACAGCTGAAAGATGCTGGTGTTGACAGCGATGTCCTGTAAAAAGAAAAAAAAAATACATATACCAGTATCTGAACTTGTTCGTGTTTCTTCCCTCTTCTTACAGTGGAGAAAACAGAGCTGCAGCATCATCTGAACCCCAAAGAAGAGTTGATTAACTCTGCATTTCAGGAGATCTAAGGAACACGACCCTCGGACACCTCATTATGTTAAAATCACGAACCACCGTGTCGGTGACTCATACCTGTGTAGATTGGCTATTTCTCCTAGCGGCACGCCGGCCAGTCCAGCGAGTGCGCTCGCTATGAACGCTGTCGTCGACTTGGCGGCGGCTCCAGGTACGGAGAGAGACACAACAATTGTACCTGAGCGGTGGAGCAGGTTTCCGTTGAGCACATGTGACGTTAGTGTTAGAGATTAACTTGTCATTTTCTATCAATATCCTTTAGAATAACACACTTGAAAGTTGATAAAATAAAAATTGTTTCTTACAGTCGAAAGATTTATAACCGTAAACTTAACATGGGCATCACAAATACCCAACAAAAAAAATCTTAAGGCGAAAGATTTATACGTTGTGAAGAGAAACCTTAACATGGACGTCAGAAATATTGAATATTCAAATACCGAGCACAACCCACTGCTGGCAAAGCTGATCGTATTCTGGTATGAACCTAAGGCCTATCCACGTCAATATGGAAGCACTATACTCGAGTTTCGCTCTCGTTTGAGCTCGTCAGTAGTGCATATCCCTGACCGGATCCGGAAACAAGACCCGAATCATTGGCGTGTGAAAACCCACTTCACATTGAAATTGTTGTAGGGTAAACACTACAAAACAACAGCAAGATAATAATACACCGTTGTTATTTCCCCTGCCGCCTCCCTCTCCTGTCTGTTCCATCCCACCAATACCATCACTAACACTCGGTAATGATGAGCATGGCAGTATAACTTGTTAGAGCCAACCGTTGAGGGCGGCAGCAGAATCAACAAACACAGTATTCAAAATGGTGGGAAAGGAGGGATGTGGCAGTATACAGGTTTACAAAGCAGAAAAGTTAGTTGTTGTGTTTATAATGTTTGTGTTGTTACATGCGTTCTGTGTATTTAGTATTTGTGTAGGTGTATTTACGGAGCGTTGCGTGTGGGCGTGTGTGTGACGTGTGCATATTTTGTTCATTGGACATATTTACATGTGAAAGGGGGGGGGGTAGATAGGGAGAAAGATAAAACTTTCCATTTTTGTTTTCCTTGTCACCCTCTCACCCATTGGACCCACCACACCAATGCCCTCATCACCACTCCCTGGTAATGATGGTAAAGGCAGGATAAATATTGGAACCAAAGGGTGAGGGTAACAGCAAAAGCCAACAACAAACCATGAACAACGGAAGGGGGCACATGGTAGATGAGGTTATATATTAATAACGGTAACTATAATAATAATGCAAGTAAAACCAAATACATCAATAATAATGATGACAAAAATTAACCAAATAAGGGTGATAACAGCAATGATAATAATAGTTTGATAATGATCACATTTTCCAAAGCTGTGATTCCATTTGTTAGAATGATTTTCTTAGGAAAGGTGTTTGCATAGCATAGCAGGTGCATACAATTGCAACCTGCACTGTTCAATAATAGTAGAAGTAAAAAGGAATTGTTTATCTTTTTCTCCTTGCTTATTTTTTTTTTTTTTTTTTGGATCTTATTTGTAAGGGTTCATTCATTTTTTCCCCTTTCCATTTTTTTCTGTTTGTAAAAAGTGAACAAGCATTTGTATTTGCACAAATTTTTACAATCTCATTGGTTTGGTAACCATATGTGGTTTTGTATTCATTCATTCAACATTTACTCACATTTTCCTGTTTCTTTCTCGCATTCATGTATAATAAATTTTAACATCATAAAGAAGAGTACTTGTGTTTACTCTGGAGATATCTGTACTATTTTGTGTTTACAACATAGAAAATTTATCCATTAGCATATTCCATTCCTTGAACACATTTACATGTGAATGGGGGGTAACAAAGAAAAGGGGAGATCTTTACATTTTGTTTCCCTTTCCACTCTCTCACATGGTTCCACTCCACCAATGCCCTCATCAGCACTCACTGGGCATTGATGGTAAAGGCAGGATAAATATTTGAACCAAATCGGTGTGTGTATCAGCAAAGGCAACAACAACCATGAGCGAGGGGTGTGGCGGGGGGGGGGGGTGGGGGAACATGGGAAATGTTTTTTTTTTGTTTTGTTTATTACTAATGATAGCAATAATAATGAAAGCAATAATAATAATGACAAGTAAGAAACATACTGAGGTTAATAACAGTAAATATAACAAACAGCAATGGCAATTTTAATTATGAAAATGATAACATTTTTACAACATGTGATTCCATTTGCTAGGAAGATTTTCTTTGGAATGGTGTTAACATATCATAGATAGAGTAAAGGAGTTGGTTATTTTTTCCTCCTTGTTTTTTTTCCCCTAACTGTAAGGGGTTATTCATTTTTTTCCCCTTTGCTCTCTCTTTCTTTCTTTTCTTTTTTTAAATAAAAATTAACCAAGCATTTGTATTAACACATGTTTTTACAGTATCATTGGTTTGGTAACCATATGTGATTTTGTATTTATTCATTCAACACTCACTCACATGATTAAAACGGGGTGACAAAGAGAAAGGAAAATGTTTATATTTTCGTTTCCCTCACTACACTCCCATCAATTGGTTTCACTCCACCAATGCCCTCATGACCACTCTAATGATGGTACAGGCAGGACAAATGTTTGAAACAATTAGTGGGGGTAGTAGCAAAAGCAACAAACCTTAAGCAAAGGGGGGAACATGGGAGATGAAGTTGTAAATTAGTAATGATGGTACCATTAATACCTATAAAAATAATGATACTAAAGATAAAAAGGGTAAGATAAAGATAGTAATAATAATAATGATAATAATAATAATAGTAAAATTAATAATAATAATAATAATAATAATAATAATAATAATAATAATAGTATAATAGATATGTGATTATATTTACTAACGTGATAATCTTAGTAGTGGTGGTAGTATAGCACAACAAGTGCACTTAAAGCAAACATTCCATAAATAGTAATATGGAATGGAAGGAGTTGATTTTCTTTTCTCCTTTTTTCTTTTCCCCCTTATCTATAAGGGTTGAAACGATCATTTTGAAGCAGATAAAACAAGCATTTATACTTCCACTATCCTTTACACAAGGGATTTTTCATTGGTTTTTTGACCATATGTGATCTTTTTTAATCATTCACTAACCATTCACTCACAGTTTCTTCTTTCTTTCTCGCACTCATGTATACCAAATTTGAAATACAATAAAGAAGAATACATATGATTTACTCTGGAAATAGTTGTGATATTTTGTGTGTGTACATAAAGGAAATTAAGTGTGTGTTATATGTGTAGTGTTTGTATCTGGCAAATTTTCTGCAGGTCCATATGAGTTATCTTTAGTAAGAAAGTGCTACAAGTAGTTTTGTATGTATGTCCTTAGCTGTCTTTGGTATAGTATTGAGAAAAATTGCTTTATATATGTCGGTGTGTTTGCCTGTGTGCGTTTGTATGAGGTGTTTGAGTGCTCCGCGTGTGGCAGTAATTGTTGGACATGTATAATAAATGTGTTCCTCTGTATCTTGTGTGTTGTTTCTACATAATTGACATTGTTTGAATATGTATGCTTCTACCTGTGTTGTCGGTGTCATACAGTATAACAGTCTATTGTGATTTCCCTAGCTTTTGGAGTTATGTGTTTGTTGTGTAGGTTTGAAAAGGTGCATGCGAAGTCAGACATGAAGTATTTGTGACCTCTTTTAATCCTAAGTCTTAGTGATGGTGCTTGTTCTCTAACTAAATGTTTGTATATTGTGTGTGTTGTTTGCTGTATTAACTGTTCATGTTCTTGTATTGCCTGTATGCATGTCTGATAGGAAGTTGGTAGTCTTCCCTGGTAGTGTGCAATTGCATTGTTAAGAGGTGTGAGATGATTGATGTTGTGGCCTATGCAATATAGTGCTAGTCTGTTCTGTTCTGGGTGTCTGATGATTTTACCTATGTGACTGATTCTAAGTGACAGTATTTTTGTCGGGATGTCCTGTACTGCAAAATCCCCTTGTTTCTAGTCTTGTATGAGAGTTTTGTGTTGTATGCTGAGTATTGATTTCTGTTGAAAAGAATGTATACCATGAAAAATGACTGGGTGACATTTTTCATTTCGGGTATATTAACCATATAAAAACATTCTACTATAGCATGTTTGGACTCTGAGCACCCATGGACATGTCCGGAGTGCAATGAAGATACCCCAACTGATAACTGATAACTCTAAATTTTAAGTTTTCAGCAGTTGAATTTTTTTTTTATAGTGTGATTGCCGTCATTTCCAAAATTTGTTGTAACGAGCAGAAACATGATCAAGGCAACAAATCTTAAGGCAAAAGATTTATACGTTGTGAAGAGAAACTAGACAATGGGTAACTTCTCTTTAGACAGACGTGACCTAAAAAAAAATGTTTTGCGTATCCTTTTACAGGACTTAGCTGTCAACAGCAGCATCTTTCAGCTGTCTGTTGATCTCTTGGCAAGATTACGCTCAGTAGTTTGCCATTGCTTTCTGAGCAGCCGGCTCACATAGCCCGTAAGTTACCGACGCGATTCGAAGCACTGCTGTTTCTCACCGTCATCACGTTACCTACGAGAGTTTACGAGATTACGGAGAAAAGTCATAACCTCTAAGACACGAAACCGTCTAGGTACATGTATTACAATCAGCATTTATCTTACATCTTACTCAACCTGTCGACACAAATAAACCCGATTACATGTACTCATTGTGTTTACACTGAAAAACTAGTTAGAAGACACATATGATGGTCGTCATTAGGAAAAAAGAAATACCACAATGTAATATAGGGATAAATAAAAATATTATTAAACAAGTGGGTAGGTACAACTCTCTCGGAACGGTCAAACCATCTAAGAGGAGATGCCCTGGAGAGATTAGAACAAGAATCGTTATGGCGAAGGTAGCCTTTTGAAAACTGAAAAACATACTGACAAATAAAAATATGGTAATTGCTACGAGAACAAGAGTGTTGAGGTGCTACATAGAGCCTATACTTTTGTATGGTTGTGAAGCGTTGACAATGAGCAGATAAGCTGAAAATGGCAGTGACAATGTGGTTTCTGAAGAAAATGCAAAGAATACCATGGGCATTCAGGAAAACCAATGAGCAATTCCTACAAGAAGCAGATGAAAAACGTAAACTGATTAGAGAAATTAGACATGGACAGTCAAAATTGTTTGGACACATTGTAAGAAGAAATACACTAAAGAACTCTGGTTACAAATGGACAAGATCGAGGCAAGGAACATGATCATACCTATTGTTTTTATGTATTTGAGGGAGGGGGTGTCATAAGGATCTATACGTTCAAATGATGCTGGTGGTAGAGGACGAGCAAATCACAAGTATGTTGCAAATACATTTCAGGAGAACGAAATACATTGACAACTATACCTGAACAAAGCAGAGCAGTCACTAACATTAATGAAATTGCTGCTAAAGGCGTTTACAACAGACCACCCTTGTGGAAGTAGAAGGCAAGAGAAAATCATCTGTTGTGGCGAGAGGTGTGATGAGAAAGTAAGGTATTTTACACTAGTTTTCTTACTGGGCAATCTGATATACCATCTCTTCATCAGAATGAACAGAGGATGCAGACAACAATATGAAATGGTAATTGACACAGAGGTACATACATTGATTTGAGAACATGCTTCCCAGGGTGATACAACCATCTACATAGATGGGTCTGTTGTGCGGCAAACGCGAAGCTCATGAGCTGTCAAACAAATCAAGCCACACCTACAGTCACCTATAGCACCCACATCGGCTGACCATGGCGTCACCCACACAATAATATTTTAAACAATCATTTGACAATGTTTGTTTTTCCTATGTGAATGTAACATGCACAATAAATAATTGATGAACGAAAGATGAGGGATTAGAAAAGCCGAATGTAAGATGCGTCTGTGTACCCAATTTGTGAATCTTTGAAAAGAAAGTTCGTTCGTTCACGACTCAGGCTGGAGGTAGAACAGTTAAGTAAGACAGCGTAGCTTTTGATGTGACTACGAAAAGTTTAATCATGGAGGTCATGGCAGTAACAAAGGTAACAATAGCCTGGCTGGAGACACAACGAACACCCATGTGTTTTTTTTAAATCAGGGACTCTGTGTGTATGGTAAAGACGATCAAGAAAACGGAGCCAGAATTCAATGTTTGAATAACGAAGACACAAACAATAGATTGCACGATTTATTGCCTGGCATATTTCGCTGCATCTCGTCAGGGACATACTGCAGAAATCACACAACTTACGTGAATTAACTAGATAAATCCTTCAAGTTGAAATATACACATATTCGCACAGTAATGTCAATCATTTACAACGGTAACTTTAAGCTGACTAACATGTCTTTCTGTTTGCACAATTCTGGCTTGCGTTGATTGATCATAATTGCTTCTACAAATTTTAACAAGCGAGTATTTCGTGTGTTAAACAACACACGAAAGGAAGTGTCTCTGTCAACCACATAGCCGCTTTCGATAATGTGCCTACCAATTGAAGACGCTGGGAGCTTCCGGTGTGTCGGCCCCACGAGGCTAGCATCTTCTGTGTGTTGTATCTTGTTGACCCATTGAGGTATGTGTTCTGACACTCGTTTGTTAAGCTGTCTCTCTGTTCTACCAATGTAGAAGGCCTGGCATCTACATGTGAATTGGTAAATACAATTGTTTGTGGCGTACAGAGGAACAGGCTCTTTGACTGCTGGTGTAGGAATCGGTACTGTTTTATATCTAATGACTGGAGTTGCAGCACAGAATGTTCGGCCTACTGCTGTAGTAAGCCGGTCTTGTAGACGTTGCATTACGTCATCCCCTCGAAAGGTTAGCTGGATGAATACCTTGAGTTTAGGGACTGTAGTTACGTCTGGTTTTGATTTGGGCTGTTGGCAGTGGCGCTTTATAAATCCTGTGGAGTACCCATTCATGTTTAAGACATTCTTCAGAGTTTCAAATTCCTCTGTCAGTGTGTCCTGGGTGCATATCTTTCTAGCACGGTCAAACAGGGTCCGTACTAAGCCCCGTTTGTACTGGACAGGTTTGAAGCTCTGAAAATTTAGGTATTGGCCAGTCCATTTTCCTTTGCGATACACCGATCTTTTCTACGTCTCATTAGAATATCTAGGAACGGTAACGCTTCGTTGTGTTCGTGTTCCATAGATAGAGAGATGTTTTTATGAAGTCAATGGCTTGAATTTGTGAAGAGGTCAAGACTGACTAATATTTGTTTCATTTTTGATCCAGAGCATGCGGGTGTAAGAGGAAATGAGCGAGCAGATAAGCTTGCGAGCAATGGACCAGGTTGACACCATGAACGCCCTCTGGGAGGCAGGACCGGTTATGACTCAAGGGATGGATGTGACTCTGAAACATTGACCAGACTGCAATAAAATAAAATAAAACTGGGTCAAGCTAAAGTGCCAAGGGGGAAGTCAAAGAAGTATCATCAGACAACACAGAGCTGGTGTCGTCAGTCGCAACACGCTGAGGGAGATATTGAGGAGAGGATCTGAGCACTGTGGATTAATATTTGGATGCTCAATGACAATGATCTGTTAACTAACTAACTAACTAACTAACTAACTAACTAACTAACTAACTAACTAACTAACTAACTAACTAACTAACTAACTACCTCCCTACCTACCTACCTACCTAACTAACTAACTAACTAACTAACTAACTAACTAACTAACTAACTAACTAACTAGCTAACTAAATTAAACTAAACTAAACTAAACTAACTGAACTAAACTAACTAAACTTAAATAAAATAACAAAGTTAACCTAAACTTAACTAACGAAACTGAACAAAACTAAGTCATTGGCGCTTTGCCGTCTTGACAGACGATAGTTTGTGCTTTAAAAAGGCATAATAACTTTTACCTATGGCGGTAGCGAATGTGACTGATAAGACCAATTCGCGCTGTAAATGTCCGTTCACAGTGGGTGCATGTGAACACTCGGTCATTTCCACCATCATGCACCATCTTACGTCTCACACGCTCGGTGTGTGACTTATTTGCAATAATTTTCTCCTTTGTCTGTATTCCATTTCTGATGTTTGCCCTCCATGCAACACGTTCAGCGGCGACTTGCTCCCAATGTGCATTATCAATGCCTGTATCAATCATGTCCCGCTTACACACATCTTTGTATCGTAGTAGAGGCCGACCCTGAGATCTCTTACCCATCTGTAATTCACCAAAACAGATTTCCTTTAATATTCTACCATCATCCATCCTCCTAAGATGTCATATCCATCTAAGTCTACGAAGACTGAGCTTGGAATAAACCTTCACACAACCTGATCTTTCCAATACTTCAGTATTTGTGATTTTGTCTTGCCACTTAATACCAAGAATTCTTCGCAGACACCGCATATGAAAGCTGTTTAAACGTTTCTCTTGGTGTGAGTAAGTTGTCCAGGTTTCACTGCCATAAAGAAGAGTACTAAGGACACAGGCTTGATAGACAAGGACTTTTGTTTTGGCAGTAAGCTTCCTGTTTTCCCAGACTCTTTTTCTTAACCTGTTCATTGTTGTTGCTGCCTTACCAATCCGGGTGTTGATTTCCTGATCTAGTTACCACTGATCCTAGATATGTAAAATGGTCTACCATCTCTAGTTCGGAGTCGTCAATAAAGATTGATGTTACCCCATGTGCACTTTGTGACATAATATGTGTCTCCTTTTTGCTAATTGTTAAACCAAATTCAGAACAAGCACTGGAGAATGCAGATAGTAGACTTTGCAATTCTTCCTCAGAGTGGGTCGTAACTGCAGCATCATCTGCAAAAAGCAACTCTCTGATCAGCACCCTCCTAATTTTGGTCTTGGCCTTCAATCTCTGAGCATTGTAGAGGCCGCCATCTGAGCGTGAGTGAATGTATATAGCACCATCCTGATCACGAAAGGATATTTCAATAGAAGTGAAAAATATATTCCAAAGTGGGTGGGAGCTAGAACACAACCTTGCTTAACTCCACTCTTGATTTCAAACTCTTCAGAAGTTGCACCATCAAACTTGATTATACCCTTCATGCCTGTGTGGAACGATTCCACAATGGACAGAAGAGTTGGTGGGCAGCCAATCTTCTTTAGTGCTTTGAACAGACCCTCACGACTGACCAAATCAAATGTCTTTGTGAGGTTTATGAAGGCAATAAACAGTGGTTGATTCTGTTCACGGCATTTTCTTGCATTTGTCGCAATGAGAATATCATACCAATGACAGACCGGTTCTGTCGAAAGCCACACTGTGATTCGGGGTAGACTTGATCTCCTAGGACTTGAAGTCTGCGCAGAACAATTCTGGCAAATACTTTTCCAACAATACACAGAAGTGAGATACCCCTATAGTTGTTGCAGTCGCTCCGATCGCCCTTGTTCTTGTACAGTGTTATGATGCTTGAATCTTTGAAATCCTGTAGGACTTGTCCTTCTCGCCAGCATAGCTCTATTAGCTGGTGGATCTGTAGAGTGAGTATGTCTTGCCCACTCCTGATAACCTCTATCGGAATCCCATCCTTACCTGGAGCCTTGCCAGATGCAAGTTCATTTATAGCACACTTAACTTCTGTTATGGTGCGAAGTGTGTCCAGATGGTCAAGAGTTGGTAGAGCCTCTATGGCGTTGAGGGCATGATCCGCTAGTTTGGTCTCACTTGAGTAAAGCTCCAAATAGTGCTCTACCCATCTGTCCATCTGCTGTTTCTTATCAGTGATGATTTCTCCAGTCAAGGTTTTCAATGGTGCACTTCTTTTGATCACTGGACCACAGGCTTTCTTTATTCCTACATACAATCTTCTTATGTTTCCCTTATCACTTGCGATTTGAATGGACCCACATAACTTGATCCAATAATTACTTGCACACTGCCTGGCAGCCTTTCGCACATCCTTCCTAGCTTGCCTTAGCTCACTCAGAGCGTTACGCGTTGGTCTTTCCTTGTTTCTTAAGAGAGCCATCTTCTTCTTATAAATCAAGGGCTGCAGAGTCTCGCTGTTTTCCGCAAACCAGTCCTGCCTCTTATGATCCACAATGCCGTAAACCCCTAAGGCAGATTTATAAAGAGTTTCCTTAAGTTGACCCCACTTTTCATTTACTGTACAATTTTCTGGTGTGTCAGTGAAAGCGTCTTCAAGTTGCTGTTGAAACTGAAAGCACTTTTCAGGATCGTGAGTGTTAATAATATTAATCCTGGGGCTAGATTTGTGTTTAGCTGTGTAGATTCTCTTTGGTCTCAGTCTAACCCTTGCAACAACAAAAGAATGATCCGTATCACAGTCAGCACAGTGGTAACTTCGAGTCAATGATATATGGTTCAGATATTGTCTCAGTGTGATGATGAAGTCCTGCTGGTGCCAATGGCCGGATCTTGGATGTTTCCATGTGACCTTATGCATCTCTTTTATTTTAAAAAAGGAGTTTGTAATACATAGGTCATTACTGGTGCAATGCTCCAGCAGCCTTTGTCCATTTTCATTCATGCGACCGATGTTGTATTTTCCAAGGCACACTGGCCATGAACTCGAGTCCTTGCCCACACGAGCATTGAAATAACCGAGCATATAAATGTAGTCAGATTTTGGAACTGCCTTGATCACGGAGTCTAACTCCTCATAGAACGAATCCTTCACATCATCAGAGGAATGGAGTGTCGGTGCATATGCAGTAATAATGGTGGCAAAACCACAAGAGATTGCCAAGCGCAGGGATAATAGTATTTCATTTCCTCCTGCTTGAATTTCAATCATTCCCAGTAGCGAATTCTTCACTGCAAAGCCCACACCGTGTTGCCTTTTTTCTGCCTGCCCTCTACCCTTCCAAAAAAGGTGTAATTGTTTTCCCTGAGTGACCCTTCCTCAGCGAGGCGAGTCTCCTGCAGGCCAGCAATATCAATGTTAAGACGATTGAGTTCAGCATCAATCACAGCCGTTTTTCTCACATCGTCAGTATTGGTCAAGTCAGAGGAAAATCCTGGACACATGGTTCTCACGTTCCAGGTTGCAAGCCGTAACTTGAGGTTTCTATTTTTCTTTTTATTTGTACCTGGTGCATTGGTTTTATAGCCTGTGATTCAGATTTTGTCCTAGCCCCAAGCACCCATTGAAGCAGGCAGGCTGTGGCGGATCAGCGCCCAATTGGCCGGGGGTTGCCAAGCTTGAGGCGGGCGGTAGCTGATCAGTGACACCTGTAGGTGTCTCCCACCGTCAGAGGCAACGCGTGGCGCCCCATGTCTACGCCAATTGACAGGGACTTATAACCCGTGACAGGTGCCTCTCGCTTTGATTCCGAGACCAGGAACGGAGTTATTGCCTCTCCATAGCACAAAGCCTGGGCTAAAATATAGAGATCATGTGTTGCCCATGCAGCATGATCCCTCTCTCGGCCTGCCTAGTTCACTCCAGAGGAAAGGTAACACCCCTACATCTGGAACAAGGCAAGCTGCAAAAGCTGCGGGATCAGCAAAGCAATGCTCTAACTGTCCGCCTGTCGGAGCTTCGATCCTAGACCAGCCGCCAACAAGGCTTAGGGCCTGCTCTGCCCTGCCATGACATTTTGTCTTTAGGTTGCATTTCTTCTCATCAGGGTAAGGCTTGTATCCTCCAAATTACGCTCTTCCGCCCGAAGCCGTTGGCACAATGTGGGGTGTCGGGTTTGGTAAGCGACGCCTAACGTTCGGCGCTAACAGAAAGCAGGTAGTACCGTTTACTGTTATACGGTAGCTCAGTCATATCTGACTAAGACCTGACACCAAAAAACTGAACTAAACTAACTAAACTTAACTAAACTAACTAAGCTAAACTAATATTCTCTAAACTAACTAAAATTAACTAACTAACTAAAGTTAACTAAACTAGACTAACTGAACTAAACTATCTAAACTTAAATAAACTAACAAAGCTAAACTTAACTAAACTAAACTTGACTAACTGACTAACGTATTTCGCTGCATCTCGTCAGGTACATACTGCAGAAGTCACACACAACATAGAGTAACATGATTAGATACATCTTCCAAGCTGGAATATACACATGATCGCACAGTAATATCATTGTTTACAATGGTAATTGTAAATGGACTATCATGTCTTTCTGTTTGCACAAAACTGGCCTATGTAGATTAATAATTATAGCTATAATATAATAATATAGCTATAATGAACACCTGGTGTCTGTTGTTCTACAGATGACGAGATGCAGCGAAATATTCCAAGCAATAAATTGTATAGTATATATTGTTTGTGTTCTCATTATTCAAATTCACAGCTGGAAAACATTGTTTTTGAAATAATTGTTTTAGTTCCGCCTGCCAAAAACAGGTATTGCTTTAATTTCTTCTGGCTCAGGTATTTTTCACTATAATTCTCTTTATATCCGACATTTATTATTTTAATTCCTTTTATATCCGGTATGTATTGATTAAATTCGTTTTGTCCGCAGAATTTATCACTTTAATTATTCCTGTCCCCGGAATTTCTAACTTTAATTCCTCCTGTCTCAGGCATTTATTACTTTAATGTTTTCTGCCTCATACATTTATTACTTTAATTCCTTCTGTCCTAGATACTTATTACTTAAATTTCTTCTGCCACAGACATTTGGTACTTGAATTCCTTCTGCCAAAGACATTTATAGCTGCAATTACTTCTACAAGTGGTATTTGATACTTGAATGTTATCTGCCCAAGACATGTATTACTTATATGTCTTATGTCCGATGGAATTGTTACTTTCACCCCTGTTTGTTTCAGGGAATTTTTACTGTAAATCTTTCTTATATAATATGTTATTACGCCAGAAATGTCATTCTACTACTGCCTACTATGTTCGTATGCAAGTAGTTGTCGTTAGCTAAAAGAGTGAATGAGTGGCCACCTATTCCCCCGTGAACTCAAGCCTAGAACAATGTTATGCCCTTGCACATCACATCGCACAGCAGATTTCTGCTGCAGGATTTCCCGCTACTGTGTTATTGATATAACTCAACTTGCTTTACCAACAAGTACGAGGGGAGTAGTTACTTTGGTCCTAATGGAAGATGAAATCTGGTGCAATACGTCATAGATACGTCATTTTTTTTTTACTATATGAAGGGTATAGCATCAGATTGAAAACCGACCTCATTTTTCCAATTGTGGCGGGAATTTTCTTGGGTCTGGTTGTCACTTCCGGTTGTCCTGCTGACTACTTCCGGTTGACTTTAGATCCGGGGGCGGGCGAGCGCGAACAGGTACCTCCGCCGGCCGCCTCCGCTTCCCCCGACCGCTCGTGAGACCATTCAAAGACAACTAGGCATGCCCCGGGCATGTGGAATACTTATATAGATAAGTAGACCAACTAGTCGCCGGGCACCTGAGTTCGAGTCCTAGTGTGAGGAGACCGAAATCAGTATGACAGAGTGGAAAAATGATGTAATGAAAAATGATGTATTCCATCACTCGAGATAACTCGAGTATCCAGACATGGACGCATGAATAAACTTTTTCACGGCTCAGCATGATAGCTTCGGCAGGTGTCCATAGTGGGTACCCATGTACCAACTTAAAGCGAGTGGCGAAAATCTGGTTTAAAAATATACTATACAGGCATACAATATTATTAAAAATTAAGCCTAAAAATATAATGAACGGCTAAATTTCTTGTATGTATACGGGAGAATAGTAGTGTGAACATAAAACTATTAATCTCAAATAGTATAAGGGGTAACTTGCCAAGATAATCATAAAAAATATGTAATATTATAAAGCCCGACAGTTACATCCCCTTAATAAACAAAATAGAATTAAACCAAGGGAGGCTATTCGTGTTTCTTGTCTCCCTTTTGTTGCTTTCCTTAATAAGCTCCCCCATGAACACCAGTTTTTACCTTCGCGCACAGGCAAAGGTCACGCTCTGACCCAACAAGGCCCGCGAGAAATACAATGGCCAGCGATCATCATGCTGATAAGATGTGAAGATAATACACCGGACATGCTAGCCAGTATAATCACGCCGTTAGTGAGATTTGGCATGTAAGGCTTGTAAATGAATATACAGTCGCGTCAGAAATATATGTATCTATATGGTAACTCTGCAAAATCCTTAAAATGAATAGAATTATTAATACCTCTCAAACAAGGCATTACTATCATATTCTCTATCTCCGTGCTTGCTCTCTCTCTCTCTCTCTCTCTCTCTCTCTCTCTCTCTCTCAATTCTCTCTTTCTCTCTCTATCTCTATCTTTTCTCTCACTCTCTGTCTCTCTGGCTCTTTCTCTTTCGCTGTCTCTCTTTCATTCTCTCTTTCTCTCTCTCCCTATCTCTCTCTCTCTCACTATCTCTATCTTTCTCTCTAGAATTATTAATACGGGTACTAATCAAACAAGTCATTACTATCATACTCTCTCTCTCTCTCTCTCTCTCTCTCTCTCTATCTTTCTCTCTTTTTCTCTCCCTCTCTGGCTCTCTGTCTCTGTCTCTCTCTATCTTTTCTGTCACCCTCTGTCTCTCTGGCTCTTTCTCTCTCGCTCTTGCTCTCTCTATCTCTATCTTTTCTCTCATTCTCTGTCTCTCTGGCTCTTTCTCTCTCGCTCTCTCTCTTTCTCTCTCTCTCTCTCACTATCTCACATGATCTCTCTCTATCCATCTCTATTCTCACTCTCTATCTCTATCTTTTCTCTCACTCTCTGTCTCTCTGGCTCTTTCCCTCTCTCTTTCACCGTCTCTTTCTCTCACTATCTCTATCTTTCTCTTTTTCTCTCTCTCTCACTATCGCTATCGTTCTCTCTTTTTCTCTCTCTCTCTCTCTTTCTCAGTCTTTCTCTTTATTCTCTCTCTCTCTCGCTCGTGCTCTCTCTCCCTCTCTTTCTCTCTCTTTCTCTCTTTCTCCTGTTTTCTCCCCATTTTTTCTCTCTTTCTCTTCTTCTCTCTCTATCTCTCTCCCCTTTTCTATCTTACTATTCTCTCCCTCTATCTCTATCTTTCTCTATTTATTCTCTCCCCCTCTCTCTCTCCCTCTCTTTCTCTCTCTTTCTCTCTCTCTCCTGCTCTCTCCCCATTTTCCTCTCTTTCTCTTCTTCTCTCTCTATCTCTCTCCCCTTTCCTCTCTCTATTCTCTCTCTCCCTCTCTCTATCTCTATCTTTCTCTCGCTCTCACTCTCTGTCTCTTTCTCTCTCGCTCTCTCTTTCACTCCCTCTCTCGATCGCTCTGTCTCTCATTTTCTTTTATATATTACAGTACACCGACCAGTTCACAATGTGCCAAGTCTCTAATGGGAAGATGGCTGTTTTGATAAATCTTTCACATATTCGTTGTGTTTCTCCAAGTAGGCATACAGTTAACATAACAATACTAGTATAATAAAGAGATATATGGTGCTAATCACACATAACTAGAGTATGTGCTCTGCTGGCCGCTACACCAATCAACACGTGCACATGGCTGATTAATCAAGCCTGCATACAGAAAGTAGTGTCCTTAGTACCGGCAATGTCCCACAAGGAGCGCCTCGAGCACCGATTTTTGCATTTGCCAATAGCAATTAATGATAGAGCCGAGACATGAGTGTAATGACCCAGTAGATAAAAAAAAAAAACAGAGGTAAGGTTACAACCACGTGGCAAAACCGATCAAAGATAGCGCTGTAGCCGGTCACGTGTCTTATGGAATACATCCGAAACACGTGACTAATTAGTCAACCGGTCAAAGATGGAGCCGCACCCGGTCACATGACCAGACATGTCCAGACAATATTCTGCTGAGTCATTCTACGTCAGCGAATAGCTTGTATAAGACTACCACCATTCGCCGTCTAGAAGTACCGGTCTCAGTGAACAGCAAACAGCTCACAATGTTACAAGTCTCTAACGGTAAGTTGGCTTTTTGATAAAGCTTTCACATTTTCGTTGTGTTTCTCCTAACAATACTAGTATAATACAGGGGATATATGGTGCTAGACGCCTATAGCTGAAGAGACAAGCCATTTCTTCCTATAGTATTGTAGGCTGGGTCGACATGGAATAGAGCTGGCATTCGAACTTTTGAACACAGCACTATGGTGGTACCGTAATAATATAGGTAGTAATGTGTAGTCGTAGAGGAAGGTGAAAGTGTACTGTGGGGTCCACATACCCATAATCGATAGAAATATATGAACTGTGTAACAGAAAGTGCATGTCAGACCCATAGCTATTATCTGTAATATCCATGTCTATAACGATGATAAAGTATCATATTCTTATCTTTTTTACAGATACCGAGGCTCACGAAAACCTAATTAGCAAACTGTGGAGCATATTAAGAGCTGAACCATACAACGATTGCATGGCGTGTCTTAATGTCCCACAAAATCAAGAAGCAGAGAATCCATTCACTCATTCTTGTGATTATGATGAGGGTGGTAGTTTTGCGGACGTAGTAACGGTTCGACTGCGGGATGTACTACAGCAGAAGTTCACCAAACAAGAAACAATCACATTAAGCCTGAATAGAATTGAGGAGTGCATCCTCGACAATAATCGACAATGAGATACTCCAGAACCATCCTCACCAAACGTCGAGCGACCATCGTCACCGGCATCCTTAATCTTTAGTCAATCCACACTAGCGAACGAGTATTAAAACACCTACATAAAAACAAAATGGTTGTAATATACTTAATAATTTTAATCTTTAATATCTGACCAGTCCTCAATACGAAAAAAAACTACAGTGGGTGTGAGGAGACTGTATATGTATATCACTGGTATTCTGACTTCACAGACTTTAGCTCACAGTGACTACAACGCAAGTAACACAGCGCCCTCTACGCTATATATTTCATCATGGTTAGAAGTCATGTGGCGAGCATGACCCGCACTCCCCAACCCAGCTCAAACATACAATAGGTCAATGAGCGGGTAGTAGAACGCCTAGTCGCGTCATACAGACAGCCACGTCAGCGTAATCTGAACCGCATGACCTAAGAAACTGACTGAAACCGGTTTTACGCATGGCTAAAAACAACTAGTATATAAACCCGAGGCTGGTAACAATCAAGCATCGTGATCAGAGGATGACTACAGACCTCAAGACTGTGCCTGCTAACTGGGTCTACATGACTCGTCGTGGTGAGACTATTTGACTACTGGGAGGTGGTGATAAGGCCGTGTTTGTCTCATCCTACAGAGGAACGAGCATGTTACACATCCGAAGATTTTACGGTGAATCCGACCAGAAATTCCCGACTAAGACGGGTATGACACTTACTCGGCAAGAATATGAACAGATGAGCGCCATGCATCGCGCCATCCTAGCTGACTTTGACAGACTCAACCATGTTAACCAAGCCTGTAACGAAGTCAAACAATGTACTAACAGAGACAAGCAAGTCAGTAACCAAAACATTCAAATCAGTGCTCATGTCAAACAAGGCACTACCAGAACCAATCAAGTCCAAAACACTCAAGTCAGTGCTCAAGTTAGACAAGGAACTAACCGAAACCACCAAGTAGACGAATACTATACCGCCAGTTTTCAATCCAGCTACAGTCAGATGTGTGATGACCCCAACAACCAGAGGTGTGAAGAGCCCAATAGCCAGACGTTTGATGTGCCCGACACTCAGATGATTGATGCCCCGGTTGTCTACAATACTCAGATGTCAGCCCACCAATCAGGAGATCAGTCTTATGACTACATACCTAGTGACATATACATACCAGGCTACCAGCCGGAAAAACCAACCTACTCAGACAGTGGTGTGAAGAAACCCAGAAACAACATACAATTTGTATAGCTCTATATGTGAAAATAAAATGTTTAGATGATACTATGTATCCCGGTTTATATCACATCATCCATTTCGTATAATGACATTATGCATGTAAAATGTACTGAAATACAGTAAATAATCAGGTATATAGATTATTATTACGTTTTGGTTGTATAATATTTAGTGTTTACGGTGTATATAGTTGTCATATTGTGAGAGAATAAAGGACAACAATTTTGGTCAAGTAATAGAATTTGTTAGCCAAATGGGAAAAAATGTGGCTACATTTCAACCAGATTTATAATAATCTCAGTTAAACATATGGAATGTAGGAAAATTTGTTAACCAAAGTGAAAATGTTGGTCACATTTCAACCAAACTTATAAAAATCTCAGTTAAACGTATGAAAAGTAGGAATATTTGTTAACCAAATGTGAAAAGGTTAGCCAAATTTCAAACGAAACTTATAAAAACCCAAGTCATACATATGAAAAGTAAGAAAATTTGTTAACCAAACGTGAAAAGTTTGGCCAAATTTCACCCAAACTTATGAAAAGTAGGAAATTTTGTTGTCCAGATGTGAACAGTTTGGCCAAATTTCACCCAAATCCATAAAAAAGTTTTAAATTGTGTTGACCAAATGTGACAAATTTTGGCCACAGTTGAAACGAACTTATAAATATCTCACCCAAAACTTATCAAAAGTAGAAAATTTTCTTGTCCAGATGTGAAAAGTTTGGCCAAATTTCACCCAAACTTATGAAAAGTAGGAAACTTTGTTAACCAAATGTGAAAAGTTTGGCTAAATTTCAAACAACCTCATAAAAAGTAGGAAACTTTGGTAACCAAATGTGAAATGTTCGGCCAAATTTCAAACAAAACTCATAAAAAGTAGGAAACTGTTAACCAAAAGGTGAAAAGTTTGGCCAAATTTCAACCAAATCCATAAAAAAGTACGAAATTTTGTTGACTAAATGTGAAAAATTGTAACCAAAGTTCAACCAAATTTAAAAATATCTCACCCAAACTTGTGAAAAGTATGAAATTTTGTTGTCCAGATGTGAAAAGTTTGACAAAATTTCAAACAAACTCATAAAAAAGTAGGAAACTTTGTTAACCAAATGTGAAAAGTTTGGCCAAAGTTCATCGAAACTTATAAAATGTAGGAAACTTTGTTAACCAAATGTGACAATTTTTGAACAAGCGAAGAAATATTTCGTGCAAAACTTATGAAAAGTTGGGAATTTTGCTAACAAAATAAGAACAATTTTAGCCAAACTTCAGCCAAACTTATAAAAAGTAGGAAAATTCCTTAACCAAAGGGGGAAAATATCTCACGTTCTCATTTTACACCCCAACCTACTAGAGATAATCGCCTATCCCCTATGCAAACAACAGCTGTATTTCAGAAAATTAAATGTATCTTATGTAATAAATCACAATGGTTGAATGAAAAAATAAAATTTCAACAATAAAATTGTACAAAAAATTAACAATTACATTTCTACATGAAACATTCAACTTGGAACTTTTGTTAACAAAATTTCCTACTTTTCATAAGGTTTGCATGAAATATTTCTTCACTTTCATATTTGGTTAACAAAGTTTCTTACTTTTTATAAGTTTCGACGAACTTTAGCCAAACTTTTCACATTTGGTTAACAAAGTTTCCTACTTTTGATAAGTTTGTGTGAAATTTGGTTAAACTTTTCACAGCTGGACAACAAAATTTCCTAATTTTCACAAGTTTGGGTGAAAGTTGGCCAAACTTCTTACGTTTGGTTAACAAAATTTTCCTACTTTTCATATGTTTGACTGAGATTTTTGTAAGTTTGGTTTGAAATGTGTCTAACCTTTTGACATTTGGTTAACAAATTTTCTTACTTTTCATAAGTTTGGGTGACATTCGGTCAAACTTTTCACATCTGGACAAGAAAATTTCCCACTTTTCATAAGTTAGTGTGAAAGTTGGCCAAACTTTTCACGTTTGGTTAACACATTTTCCTACTTTTCATATGTTTGACTGAGATTTTTTAATAAGTTTGGTTTGAAATTTGGCTAACCTTTTCACATTTGGTTAACACATTTTCTTACTTGACCAAGATTTTTGCCATTTGGTTAACAGATTCTCCTACTTTTCATAAATTTGATTGAAATGTGGCCAGATATTTTTTTCCCGTTTGGGTAACAGATTTTCCTACTTTTTGCAAAAGTTCCTACTTTTCATAATTTTGGGTGAGATATTTCAGACTATGTTCAACAGGGTTGTCCTACTTTGGTTAACCCGTTTCCTTAGTTTTGTAGAAGTATTTCTTGAATTTGTCATCAATATGTATCATTCTCTCATCGCATGACAACTATATACAACGTAAACACTAAAAATTTCGACAACCAAGACGTAATTATAATATATACCTGTTTATTTTACAGTATTTCAGTGCATTTTACCGTATTGCAGTGCCTTCTACAAGAATAAAAAATTCATAATGTCATTACACGAAATGGATGATGTGCTATGAGCTGGTATACATAGTATCATCACAGCATTTTATTTTCACATACAGAGCTATACACGTTGTATGTTGTTTCTTTGTTTCTTCACACCATTGTCTGAGTAGGGTGGTTTTTTCTTGCTGGTAGTTTGGTATTTATATATCACTTGGCATGTAGTCATAAGGCTGGTCTCCTGATTGGTGTTCTAACATCTGAGTATTGTAGACAACCGGGTCATCAATCATTTGAGTGTCGGGCACATCATGTCTTCGGACAGACTGGGGTTTCGACGTACCGCCCTGTATTTCACCATTATTCTAGGTCTGATCTCTTCCGAACTTGAAAATGTAACGTCAGCACTGAAGTTCCGGCAGTGTATGTGACCTTTGTGCCCGTATCATTGGTTAGAAGTATTTCCACTGTGTCGAAGGAGTAACGACTCAGTGGTATGTAGTGAGATTTCTGGTAGGCGCGAAACACTGAGGTGGAGCGCTGATTCTTGATAGGAACCGTTCTTAGTAGTGGGACCATGACTTCTCCGACTGGTCTCGCCGCAATGAGCTCGCAGTATACGTAGATATTTTGCAGGTCGTTATTCAGGTCTATCACCACTTCACCTTCAATTGTATCTAGTATCTCTTGCAACTTCTCACTAAATGCAATAGTGGCCCCGTTTTCGAGTATTTTCACGATGACTTTCTTTGATGCATTGTCGAAATGGAATAGAACACAGAGTTGATCGTCCACCTTCCGATCTTTCATTAGGCGATTCAGTGCAGCTTTAAACGCGTCTGGTGAACTCTACAGACCTGGGGGACACGCCTTTCTTATCACTCTACCGTTTGATGGGATGTATCTTAGCCACACTTCATTCTCTAGCACATTGCAGTAGTAGTTGGGGAATCGAATTTCGGCCAGACGCACTTCGAAATGTTGACTCACCTCAATAGTCTGTGGTAACTTGACGAAATAGTGACCTGGTGTGTTCTTGGGAAACATGTTCAGTGAAGCACTACTCGGTAATGTCAGGTAGAAGCTCATATTTTAGGGTTTGGTAGCATGTAACCCAGACATCTGCTTAGAAGAGCGATCCACAACTTGCCCTCGACTGCGTCGACGCTGTCTCGAGACAGATTGAATAGTGATACGCCAATGACTGTGTATATAGCGACCAGTTGACAGAAGAAGACAATCTCTAGTCGCGGCACTCGCCGACCACACACGCACCAGAACGGATTTCTTTCCCCCTCTGTGCTATTCTGTGGGTTAGTTTCCACGTTGGCTTCTCCCATTACCTCTGTTTTTGACCTACTGGGTCATTACACTCGTGTCTCGGTTGTATAATTAGTTGCTATTAGCAAAAGTAAAAATCAGTGCTCGATGCGCTCCTTGTGGGACATTACCGGTACTAAGGACACTACTTTCTGTATGCAGGCTTGTTGAATCAGCCATGTGCACGTGTTGATTGGTGTCGCAGCCAGCAGAGCACATACTCCAGTTATATGTTATTAGCACCATATATCTCTTTATTATACTAGTACTGTTAGGTTAACTGTATGCCTACTTGGAGAATCACAACGAAAATGTGAAAGATTTATCCAAAAAAAAAAAAAAAAAAAAGAAGCCACCTTACCATTAGAGACTTGGCATATTGTGAACTGGTCGCTGTTCACTGAGACCGGGACTTCTAGACGGTGAATGGTGGTTGTTATACACACGCTATCTCCTGACGAAGACTCCTGACTGAGTTGAATATTGTCTTGACATGTCTGACCTTGATGTATTCACATGCTGATGTTGTGGTCTATCACCATGAAATAGTGTAGTATCCTTCTTACCCACGTGTTCTAACTGTAACATTACATCTATATCCGGCGGTGACGCAACTTTTACCGGTTTTAGCTAGTTAGCATGTAGTCTGGTTGTATACTGCAAACTTGCTGGGTCTGACTGTGATGTCCTGTTATTGCAATGCGTTAAAGCTTGACTGCAATATGTAACAGATATGTTCTCTGCTTCACACCACTGCAAGAGATGATAATGCAGATTTTCATGTCTCCATTTGACAACGACGGGGTAATTCCTCAGGCTGAAAGACCCCACTGCCATACACCACAAGGTACTATATTGGCAGTAAAGGACAGTTGCTATATCCGGTCTTTTTCGTATTGATTTCATAATCAGCACCCACGCATAGTACCTTCCACTCTGTGTTTACATGTTCGGCGATGTGCTCAATCGATTTAGAGTCATTTATAGCCGCTATATATCAAAATTCATTATCAGGCATTAATTCTAAAGCAAGATATTTTCATTAGTCGTTCTCAGTTATGTAAAATACTGCCGTTTCCTCCAGACATCAAGGGACGCGATTATTTCCAAAATAAACAAGGGAAGTAACTGGCGTAAAATTAAGATATTATTATTTTAATGATTAATTTGGAGATTTCACTGATTATGTTAAGTTAATTGAATGTGTAATATTCAGACTGGTCTCTAGGGGTACGTTCTCTAGAATTAATCACTATCTATATGGTATTACGTGTTTATTAATTGTGGCAATATACCCATATATAGAATTATTAGCCGTAATCTGGCTTCAGACTTTTTTCCTAATGCTGACTATGCCCAAGCCATCTTTTGGGTCTTTTTTTGGGCCGGATCAAAGAGTAGTATTTTCGCAGCAGTGTTTGCACGGACTTATTCTTCATTTTCAATTGTGCTATATGGATTAACAGTGGAACTTTTCACAGCAGTGATTGCACAGCAGCGTTTGCACAGCAATGTTTGCGCAGCAGTGTTTGCATGGACGTATTCTTCAGTAAGTACCGGTATTGAGTCATAGTAAAGTTCACTGAATATTTGTGGGACGCAGAGGTGTTTCCAAGGCACCAGGGCCGGGTTATATACTGACCAAGACCTATTGACGCGTCCTCGTCGAGCGTCCTGGGCAACAGGTCCCTTCGGGGTCCTGGCTAAAGTCAGTAGGATCGCCGATTCCTCCGAAGTCGGAGAGTGTATGCCTGTACGGCGGGGAACCACCAGTCTGCACACCAATAAGCCAGACATGGGACAACGGATACTCACGCAAAACTCAGGTCCTGTATGACATCACACTGATGTTGGACAACAAGATGCCTTCATCCGACATACCGGACTTCGCGTTGGAGCTCAAGCCAACGAACACAAGCAAGCACTGAATATTTGTGTACGGCGTTTTTGGAAATAACATTTCAAAAGAAAACACAGCTCTTCCTAACGCCTTGAAGATGTCTCACTTTATATTCAGCGTGGAAGATTTCCAAAGGGGCGCCTGGTACTACCCGAGAACGTTGGTTTTAACGGTATCCGGGTCGCAGGCGGCAGCGAAAGCGACGCCGTCTCTGATAGCAAGCGTGTTGAGGGGACCATGTGGCGTTCCTGTCAACGGCATGAAAGAGCCATTCCGACTGGAGCAACCCACGAAATGGTACTGCACGCTGACAGATGAAGTCAGCCAGTCAGTATATGACGAAATACATGGGAAAAAATTCGACATTGTCAAAGAAAGCATCAGTGTGAAAATAGAACACGCGGACAAGGAAAACGTCGAATCACAGTGCACTGGTTACCGGAAACGATCACTCCGGAAGGAGTCAAAAAAATGATCGCGGCCGTAACAGGAGACAAAGAACCAGAAGCATTTAGACTCCCAAATGCGGGAGGCCGATGGGGGGGGGGGGGGGGGGGGTCCTGTGCCACCCCACGAAAGATGTCCCTCATTATATTACAATAGAGGCCCCTGGAGTCGTCAAAGGGACGTACAGGATCCTGATAACTGAGGCAGGCAAACGTGTAGCCTGCCCAACATGTGGCCTTGACTCACACTGGGCAAATCAATACCCCAGTAGGAGGCATGTTTAGAGGCCTGAAAACGGCCAAAAATTGACAACTCACACAAATAATGTTGATTTCCCAGTTATCTCAGGCCTACTTGCTAAGGACTTTCCGCCTCTAAGCAGCACTCCAAAAAAAAAGCTGCAACACCCAGAAAAGACAAACAGAAATCACAAGAACCTGTATCACAGTCAGAAGATGATGGATACACCAAAGTAATCTACAAAAACAACAAGAGGAAATTAAAAGAATTAGCGGAAAAAGAACAAGCCAACGAGTCAGACGAGCACGAATCATCGTCAACAGTCACACCCCACAAGAAAGAGAAAAACCAAACAACAAAACCAGAAGAAAATAAGCAAACAAGCAAACAGAATGAACAAATGAGCAAACAGAACGAACAAACGAGCAAACAGAAAGAACAAACAGAAGGAAAATCGGAAAACGTGACCCACAACTTTCCAGAAGATGGAAACAATGACACGATGACATTTCAAACTCTGAAAATTGATCAAGAACAAGCCAACGAGTTAGACGAACACGAATCCTCGTCAATAGTCGCACCCCACAAGAAGGGGAAAAACCGAACAACAAAACCGGAAGACAATGAGCAAACGAGCAAACAGAACGAACAAACGGGAAAACAAAACGAGCCAACAAAAGGACAATCGAAAAACGCAACCTACAACTTTCCAGAAGAGGGAAACGATGACATTCCAACATTTCAAACTCTGATCATTGATACCGACACGGATTCTGAAGAAGAACAAGCCTGAACCAAAGACTGTGAACGCTTATCACCACATAATGTGTCTGTATTTCTGTGGAAATTCGTGTGCATCGAAAATTAGTGCGAACTTGATAACTCAAAAAGAGATCTCTGTATTGTTTGTTTCTGTAAATGGCTGATTTAATAATAATTTCCATTAACATTTCAGGGCTGAGAACAAAACAACATCATATAATACAACTCACACACAAGTACAAACCAGACTTTATCCTAATACAAGAAACAAACATACATTCAGACTTTCAAGGTGCACAAATTAAAACACAATTAGGATTTAAACATCCATATTTCAGTTTAGCGATCCACAACATAGGTTCGGGGACAGCTATATTACAAACATCAGACAGATGGAACATACTAAACACCAACAGGGATAATCAAGGTAGAATTACTTTTGTACAAATAGGAAATAATACACACACATACACTATAGTAAATATCCATGCACCGCCAAACTACAACTATCATCCACAGTTCTACGAAGAACTAGAAACAATACTCATAAACACATACACGGGACAGAATGTCATACTTTGTGGGGATTATAACTGTGTCCTAGAAGACTCTGACATAGTAGGGGGGGATGTCAGGGCACAGGTAAGAAGAACCAACACAGAAGGCATGAATCAATTAGAGACATTGCAAAACATATTAGACACACACAACCTAATAGACGCATACAGGCAATTGCACCCACATAGTAGGGAAACAACACACACAAACAAAGCATACAACAGGGCAACTAGATTAGATAGGATTTATATACCCGCAGCACACCACATAATACTCGCCAAACACCCAGGTATGCTACCTGGTCAAAAAAGCACGCTAAAGTCGATGTGTTGGCCCACGGGTTTCGGCCCAAGGGCGCATAACAGACACACCGCAATGACATCAGAAAAAACACTCCGGATGAACGAAAAGAAGAATACTCGCCAAAAACATACAGGAAACATTACAGTACACGGATCATAAAGCAGTATTAGTACACATCAGCACAAATCATACAAACACACATGCATCTAAAAGGTCGCAACATTGGAAATTTAACAACACACTTCTCAAGCATACAGAATACGTACAATATATGACACAACTCTTGCACACATACACGGACAACATACCAACGGAAAACATAGGACAATATTGGGATTTATTGAAAAATACAATACGAAGTAGAACACAACAACTTGCATCCTTTATACATAAAGAAAGGTTAAGACAAGAACAAATCACACAAATAGACATCCAACTAACAAAGCAGGTAGACAACAACTCTCCACACTTACACGCATTAGAAGAACAACTAGAGCAATACCAACAACACAGATATCTAGGTCCTCTCATCAGAACAAAACTCACCACAATCACGCAAGAGACTCCGAGTAAACAATATTTGGCAATTGAGCAGAATGTACAACACAGCAGGAAGATAAGTAAAATAATAGACATGCAGGGTAACACACAAACAGACCCAGCACATATAACAGAGGCTTTTAATCAATACTACACACATCTATTTACAGCAGAAACAGTAGATACACAGATACAAGACAACTTTTTACGGTATAGTAAGCAGTTGTCAGACGGAGAAAAGGACATACTAGACGCTGAATTAACACTGACTGATATAACATGCGCACTCAGTAAAATGAACAAAGACAAAACACCAGGACCAGACGGACTAACTGTAGAATTCTACCAACATTTCTTTCCTATCCTAGGTGGCCTTTTTCTTAAAGTATTTCAAGACGCTTTTGACAAACAACAACTACCAGACAGTTGCAACATGTCATACATAACACTAATACCTAAGGAAAATACAGATAAGACACACATGAAGAATTACAGACCCATATCGCTACTCAACACAGACTATAAAATACGTGCTAAAGCACTGACCAATAAATTGATACCCTTTATGTCAACACTCATACACACAGACCAACAATGCGGGGTACCACATAGAAACATCCACCAGCATACGCATTTTATTAGAGACATCATCACATACACACAGGAGAAAGACTGTCAGGCCGCCCTTTTGTCTCTGGACCAGGAGAAGGCCTTTGATAGAATTTCCCACTCCTACTTATATAAGACTTTAACACGCTGCAACTTGGGCCTGTACTTTAGGCAGCGGATAGAGATCTTATACCGGAGACCTGAAAGTAAGGTGTTGGTAAACCATGAGCTTACTGCTGGATTCCGGCTCACAAGGTCGGCGAGACAAGGATGTCCCCTATCACCGCTGCTTTATGTGCTGACCCTGGAACCACTACTCGAAGCAATCAGACAGGACACGAACATCAAAGGCATTTTTATTCCTGGGGGAGGAGAGAGGAAGTTGCTCGCGTACGCGGACGACACCGCTTTCTTCCCCATCAACAACAAATCCATCACAAATATACTCCACACCTTTACACGTTTTGGTAGGGGAATGGAGCAAAATTAAACATACACAAATCACACATAATGGGTCTCGGTAAGTGGCGGAACAAAGCAGACTTTCCTCCCGACTTAACAGCGACAGACAACATCAGACTTTATGGGATAACATTCCCTAACAACTCCCGACAAATACATGCACATACATGGCAAAATCTCACACAACAAATTATAGACATGCTGCACAGATACAAGTATAAGACATCCACAATATTTGGTAGGAGCATTATAGTTAACACATTAATCATTCCCAAAATTATATATTTAGTCACAGTGCCAGACCCTCCTAAACAGACAATCACAGACATCAAGAAACACATCAGACGTTTCATCTTTAGCAGCACAATCTATTGCATACAACATAAGACACTCATACAGGACAAAAGACAAGGGGGGATAGCACTACAAGACATACACACCAAAATACAGTCGCTTAGAATCCAACACATTGGACATATCCTCAATCAACCAGAACAGCACACACTAGCACTCTATTACATAGAACTCAGACTACAACACCTTAGAAGAATGCAACTCAATTCTCCACACCATTTTGGAACACTACCATCTTTCTACAAGACATGTATGAATGCACTACAAGGACGCGAGCACCTAATACATCAGACAACACATCAGATTTACAAATATCTAGTCAAACAACAAGCACCTCCACTACGACTTAGAATAAAAAGAGGACAAAAATACTACATACAAGACTACACATGTACTTTCTCTAATCTTCACAACCCACACATCACACCCAAAGCCAGAGAAATTATGTATCGTTTAATCTTTAACATGACACCAACTAGGGAAAAACAAGCACACATGTCAAAACAAATAGCACAATGTCAACTTTGCAGGAATAACATACAGGAAACTGAAGATCACATTTATTACACATGTCCAACAGTCAAAGCCGCACTAGACACTTTTAGACAACTCATTGAAAAATTAACTAAAAAGAAAACAGATATGTATAAAGCAATCTTTTTAAATACTATTCCGAAAACTACCAAGGACAACCACACGAAATTGCTAATTTCACTGGCAGAATACAGGTACCTAGTGTGGTCCTGTAGAAATGCAGCTTCATATAAATTTAAAACGTACAATTCACTTTTAATACTGCACATGTTTCAAAACAAAATTACACAAATATTTACAGACACGTTGACATAATCTGCATCGCTTCCTAGGCTACTGACACCCACACCGTTACGACGCGTGTGGACGGCGAGAGGTGAACTGTTTTGTGGTTCCACCTTAGACACCAACTTCTCATTTTATGGGTATATATTAGTATGAGGGTATGGTAAAATGCTAAGAGTGAGGAAAGGAGATTTTTAGGGTGTGTGAGGGAAGAAATCATCAACTCACCAAAATTTGTTTGTTACCTATATCATCATAGTTATCATCATCATCAACATCATCATTATAAATATCATCAATCACTGTCCCTACAAAGTAATACATACTTAAATTTTTATTTTATTACTCATAATTTATATTATGTAAATATATTTTTTTTTCTTTTCTTTTACACCCCCTTCCCCCACCTCCCATTTCAATGTAAAAATGTTGTAATAAAGGTTGTAACAATTGAAGGGAAAAAAATACTTTTTGTTTGGCACTAAATCAGTTAACCAGACGGAACAAAGAATTTAACAGTTATCGATTCAATCATTTCGCACAAGAGTTACCAGCTCGATACTGCGCCTGTTCAATAAATCAATCAATCAAATCTATTTTTTTTTTTTTTAAGGGAAGATTTTTCTTTCTTTTCATTGCCCCCCTTCCACATGGTAATATGTTCAAGGAATAAATTATGCATATGTCACATACACGCTCACATGCAACGCCCGGTAAATACACGCACACATATACTGAACCCACAGGACGCATGTAACAACACTAAAAATACAAATGCATTTGTACTGCTATTACGATGCTCTCTTATTGAGATTGGTAGGCAATTCTGTATCACTATAAGATTATTATGGTTTGATTGCTATTAATTTTAATTTAAGATCACTATTATTATTAGTATCCTCCCCCATCTCCGCCTTCTCCCCGCTTATTACTGTTGCTGTTGATGCTGATGCCGCCCTCACTGGTTGGTTCCAGAATGTTTACTGCCTTTATCAACATTACCGAAGAGGTGGTTATGGTATCGGCGGTTTTGGAGCCGGCTGCTGGTGAGGGTGGAGACAGGGGATACAAACATGGTAAAAATAACACACAGTTTGGATTACCCCACTTTCACATGTAATTATGCCAAATGAATTATTGTTGTAATATTACACATATGTCACCTACACGCCCACATGCAACGCTCGGTAAATACACGCACACAAATATTGAACATACAGGACGCATGTAACAATACGAACAATACAAATGCAATTGCACTATTATTATTATGCCTTCTTGTGGCGATAGCTACCCTTGTGCATTACCTTCTATTATTAAGGGTTATTGCTATCATTTTATTGTTGTTAATTTTTATGGATGTTTACTATTACTATTATGCTCCCTCATTTCCCCTCCTCCCCGCTTGTTTACTGTTGGTTGTTTTGACGCTGCTACCGCCCTCGCTGGTTGGTTCTATCAATTGGCTGCCACTGCCATCATTACCGAAAAGGTGGCGATGGTATTGGTGGCTTTGGAGCCGGCTGGAGATGGTGGTGACAGGGGAAACAATCACGGTAATAAATAAAAATCGGGTTACCCCCCCCCCCCCCCTTGACATGTAAATATGCAAATGAATTAATTGTTGTAATATTACACATATGTCACCTACACGCCCAGACGCAACGATCCGTAAATACACGCACACAAATACTGAACACACAATACGCATGTAACAACACGAACAATACAAATGCAACAACTACCTTTTCTGCATTGTAATCTAGTATACCACTTGACAACCCCCCCCTCCCCCCTTTTCCCCCCACCTTTTCGATACTGTTGTTTTTGATGCTGCTGCTGCCTCACCGGTTGGTTCTAACAAGTTTACTACCATTTTCCTCATTACCAAGTGGTGATGATGGTATTGGTGGGGTTGGGGCTGACGGGTGAAAGGGTGGCAGAGGGAAAAAAAATGGTATACTATCGTCTTGTTGTTGTTTATACTCGTTTTTCGTTACCCCCCATTTCAAATGTAAAAATGTTGATATAAATGTTGTAAAAATTTGCGCATATGTCACCTACACTACCACATGCAACGCTCTGTAACAACACGAACAATACACCTTGCAAAGTTTGTTAACACTTAATAAAAGTTTAAAAAAAAAAAAAATACTCCTGTAATTTGTCATCAGGCAACAACACCAACGACCTTCACCTCAGTAGCTAAGTGATCCAGAAATTACAAAGAAGCCACATTTTAATGGATATGATAGTTTAAAGTTTATTGTCCAAGCGCGGGGTATTTAATGTACTGCGGTCTCCAGAAATAACGAGAGTGTGTATGTGTGTGTGTGTGTGTGTGTGTGTGTGTGTGTGAGAGAGAGAGAGAGAGAGAGAGAGAGAGAGAGAGAGAGAGAGAGAGAGGGGGGGGGGGGAGATGGACAGGTGTTTCATGCATTCCGCTTGCGGAAGTGAAAGTGAAGCATATTCAAGGAATGTGTATCTACATGCACTATGCCATAAATGTCATATTATCATAACTGTATATATGTATGTATTTGTTTTATTCACAATGTTACACTCAAAACTAACAAACGGCAACGCTCTGTAATATACACAAACAAAAGACACACACACTACAACTTGTAAATATACATTGCTGTGTATGAAATACAAGTTTTAAAAAAATACTCACTTGGCCTCACTTGACCATCACTATTCACATTTCAATGAGAATTTTGATAGCCCTACTCCGGGAAGGGCAATGGATAATATCCGGGGTAGGGGCCTATTCCATCGCGCCCCTCACACATCGGCCTACCCCTACACACACACACACACACACACACACACACACACATACACACATATACATCGCATACCCATACACTGGGATTCTAACCCAGATGTCCGGTGACTATTTGGTCTACTTATCTATATAAATATTCCACATGCCCGGGGCTTGCTTCGTTGTCTTTGAATTGTCTCAGGAGCGGTCGGGGGAAACCGAGGCGGCCGGCGGAGGTACCTGTTCGCGCCCGTACGCCCCCGGGACCGGAAGTCAATCGGAAGTAGTCTCCAGTACAACCGGAAGTGACAACCAGACCCAAAAAAATACCCGCCAGTTTTTTGAAAATGAGGGCCGTGCTTCAGGGGGGCTGGTTGCGGAGCTATACCCTTCATATAAGGAAATACGACGTCATCACGAAGGAGCCGGCTCCTTATTTCCTAAGTCATTACCCCCTAGATAACTAATCAAGGCTCCTTATGATGTGCAAATGGGTCCTTTACTTACTTTACTTATTTTACTTTGCTTACTTTGCTTTGTTTTACTCACTTTACTTACTTTACTCACTTTACTTACTTTACTCACTTTACTTCCTACTTACTTTGCTTACTTTACTTTGCTTACTTTGCTTTGTTTTACTCACTTTACTTACTTTACTCACTTTACTTCCTTTGCTTACTTTACTTTGCTTACTTTGCTTTGTTTTACTCACTTTACTTACTTTACTCTGTTTACTTACTTTACTTACTTTACTCACTTTACTCACTTTACTTACTTTACTCACTTTACTTCCTTTGCTTACTTTACTTTGCTTACTTTGCTTTGTTTTACTCACTTTACTTACTTTGCTTTGTTTTACTCACTTTACTTACATTACTCACTTTACTTATTTTACTTACTTTACTTACTTTACTTTGCTTTGTTTTACTCACTTTACTTACTTTACTCACTTTACTCACTTTACTTACTTTACTCACTTTACTTACTTTACTCACTTTACTTATTTTACTCACTTTACTTATTTTACTCACTTTACTCACTTTACTCACTTTACTTACTTTACTCACTTTACTCACTTTACTCACTTTACTTACTTTACTCACTTTACTCACTTTACTCACTTTACTTACTTTACTCACTTTACTTATTTTACTCACTTTACTCACTTTACTTACTTTACTTACTTTACTTTGCTTTGTTTTACTCACTTTACTTACTTTACTCACTTTACTCACTTTACTTACTTTACTCACTTTACTTACTTTACTCACTTTACTTATTTTACTCACTTTACTCACTTTACTTACTTTACTCACTTTACTCACTTAACTCACTTTACTCACTTTACTCACTTTACTTACTTTACTCACTTTACTTATTTTACTCACTTTACTCACTTTACTAACTTTACTTACTTTACTTTGCTTTGTTTTACTCTCTTTACTTACTTTACTCACTTTGATAACTTTACTTACTTTACTCACTTTACTCACTTTACTTACTTTACTCACTTTACTTACTTTACTCACTTTACTTATTTTACTCACTTTACTCACTTTACTTACTTTACTCACTTTACTAACTTTACTTACTTTACTCTGTTTACTTACTTTACTTACTTTACTCACTTTACTCACTTTACTCACTTTACTTACTTTACTTATTTTACTCACTTTACTCACTTTACTAACTTTACTTACTTTACTTTGCTTTGATTTACTCTCTTTACTTACTTTACTCACTTTGCTTACTTTACTTACTTTACTCACTTTACCAACTTTACTTATTTTACTTTCTTTATTTACTTTACTTGCTCTGCTTATATTACTGCATTTATAGTCCTTTATCTCAAACTGGGGCATATCCTCCAACCAACTCACCCCAAACCCATATCCTTGGCTATCCGAAACAGCTCTGTACATGTCCTCCTTACATTATTAATTTATGTCTGTGTTTCTCTTTTCCGTATGTTTCTGGGTCTTCGCGCCGTCAATAAAACAGAAGGATTAACCTACACTAATTTTCCCTGCTTCCGCTTAGTTTAGTCGACGGATCAACACCACCACGGCACAGGGGTGTAACCTGTAAGTGCTCCGTTCTACTCCTAACTCAACCTTGAGCCCGAAGAATCTCAACTCAGTGCACGAACTCCGTAGCACCGGCTAGGATCCTGCAATACCTTGGGTAGATTTTACCTCGAAATTTCGCCTTGGCAGCGCCGTTAGGCTACTCTTTTTCGATTTCCAACTGGCAAGGGATTTTTTACGTGCGCAGCAATACACACGGGCGTCCGATCTCACTACCCAGAGACCAGGGGAAATTTTGTTACTAAAATTCCACGTGAAAAAATCCCGGCCCTCACTGGGGCTTGAAACCGACACCTTCAGCACTGGAGGCGAACACCACACTTCGAGACCAATCAGGCTCCCCCCCCCCCCCCCCCCCCGTATATCTTTTACAGGATGTATCGGTCAACTCGAGCATATTTTTGCTGTTTGTGATCCCTGTACTAGTTTACGTTAAATACCTTTCTGTGGAAACCAACGCAAGGCGGTCTGCTGCCAAATCGTCCACAGCTGTGTTTCAAACGCGGTATGCGGGATTACGAATTGTGTCCGCAACCTCTACGCCACGGAGCAGGCTCTTATCCTGTATAGATCACAAACATGGAGATGGACTAAACCTGCAGTTCCCAAGCTTTTCAAGCAGAGGGCCATATCTACTATTTTCAGTAGTTAAGCGGACCACAACGTTACAAGATTATAAAAGTCGTGCAATATCATTCTTACCTTTCTTAACTTTCGTCAACAAAATTATAAAACTTTAAAGGCAGTGTCTTCATAACGTTTCGTTGCGAACTGAACAGGCGCATTCGATAATATCTGAGCATAACAACTACGAGAAGAGTAAATTATCGCTCGCCGAAGGGGTGCTGCGAGTGCATTTATGAAATTATTAAAATATATTATATTAAATTACGATGTTTTACGTGCCACTTTCTGACAGCTGGCGGGCCACAAGTGCCCCGTGGGTCGTGGTTTTTGAACCACTGGACTAAACCAATTACTTATAAACTACAGATTGCCAGTGACAGGTGACTACACATAATAGAAGTGTAATATAGTCACCAAAGTAGAGCAAATTGAAAGAACCAAACAAGTGCCAGAGAATCTTGAGGGACAGAAAAAACAACAACCTTGAGGATGTTATATTATGTTATATTTTGTTATGTTATGTCGAACGACGTCACTGCACATTGGACATTCTCATGCGGGTTCAGTTCCTTATGCAGCAGCCATCTCAAAGTGTTTCTGCTCACTGTTCCATTGAGGAGTTTTTTTTTTTTTTTTTAGCATATCCTTTACAGGACTTAGCTGTCAACACCAGCATCTTTCAGCTGTATGTTGATCTCTTGGCAAGATTACGCTCAGTAGTTATTGAGGAGTTGGTTATGTTATATCCACTCTTTCTCACGAAGACTGCATGGACGTGTTTGACCAGGCTTTGCTCCCAGTTCGAGTAGTCGGGCTAGAGTCGATGTCTCTCCAGTATCCGCTAAATAAGTCAGTACTTCACTGATAATCTCAGCCCTGCCCATGCTACGTCCCGTATGCGTTGGTGAATTTTTTGCCAGCTGGTCTACGCGTTTGTTGTCCTTTATTCCGGCATGTCCGGGTGTGTACATCCTTGTGAGTGATGTTGGGGTATGTACATCCAGGTGATGTCCTGGTATTTACATCCAGGTGAGTGATGTCTGAGTGTGCACATCCAGGTGAGTGATGTCGGGGTGTGTACATCCAAGTGATGTCGGGGTATTTACATCCTGATGAGTGATGTCCGGGTGTGTACATCCAGGTGAGTGATGTCGGGGTGTCTACAGCCTGGTTAGTGATGTGCGGGTGTCTACATCCTGGTGAGTGATGTCGTGGCGTGTACATCCTGGTGAGTGATGTGAGGCGCTACTTCTGAATGCTGTCTATCCATTCTTTTTGGCACAATCAGTTAAGATTACCACGATGAGGAATTAAACACACGACTACCGAGTTGGTCGGCAATCGTGTTAATTACTGTGCCACCACGGCTCCAACGTCTGATATTAGATCGCATAAATAACATATTCACACCAAAAACTGCATGTCTGTCACAGCCTCACATAAGGGCGGTACCAACATAAAGTAAGAGATACTGGCGAAGGGCTAGAACTCCAGCTAAAGGGAAAGAATCGAGTCACTCGAAGGCTTGAATAATCCAGAGCCTTCTCGAAGGACCTGTCAGTGCGTCCACAGTCCCGTGGACACTGATGGGGCCCGCCGATTGCGGGGTCCACGAGAAACTCGGAAAGAGTTACCACCCGTGTCGGATTGCAACACGTGTGGAAAGGCAGACACGGACTGGACATCGAGGAAGCAACAGGGCTTACCTTAAGGGGGACTTGAGAGTTCAGACCCATGTGTATTTAAGGGTCGTATACATATGTAGATAGCTGATAGAGTTGTTGTGATAATCATGTTTAATGTAAACTCCTGTGATACGCAACTTGCTAAGTGCGGGCTTGTAAAAACCCACTTCGCCAGCGCACTGTAATATAATGTTAATAAATGTTGCTATATTGTATCTGAACGGAGTTTGTTGCCTGTATGAGCCCGAGTTTCAATCCCCTAGAGATCTAGGACTGTGACAGGCTATTTGGGGGCAAGCGCCGGTTGAAAAAAAAAAAACAACAACAACAACAACTTTGCAGCTATCTATTAATGAACTATTGTAGTCCCTCTACAGAAATATTTCAAATGATGATAATGTTATGAAATTTGACATTGACATGACTGTGACAATTACATTGACAGTTACTAATTTTTTTTTTATTCCAACATCAGATTGTTCCGCGAATTATCGAGTGTATGTAACCTATCCTCCAGCAGTGGCGAGAGAACAAGACTACAGTCGAGAGCTCAGGGAAAATAAGATGAGTTTCATTTCATGCTCATTACATCCCTAAGCGATTCTTACCCTCATCCTCATCCATTGATGTAACATTTTTCTTTGCATTGATTTGTATGTATATGCTAATCTCATAATCAACAAAACTTTTTCATGTAAATTTGCTCATGTAAACATTAAGGGGGATAACTAATCTTTGTACACCCCAACTATTTTCAAAGGGATTTAATTTCAGTAAAGTGAACAATAACTAAAAGACAAGATGTCAACATTAGAACAATGTATTGAGTTAGGTATTAGGTTAGGATATAAAGAGGAGAAACTTTCAGAATGGGCACAAAAGACACATTCAGAAAATATTGCACGAGAAGAAAGAGCAATAGAAAGAGAAGAGAAAAAGATGCAATCAGAAAGAGAAGAGAAAAAGATACAGATGCAAATTGAGGCAGAAGAGAAAAAGATGCAAGCAGAAAGAGAAGAGAAGAAGATGCAAATTGAGGCAGAAGAGAAAAAGATGCAAGCAGAAAAAGAAAAGATGCAGATGCAAATGGAAGCTGAAGAAAAGAAAATGCAACTGCAAGCTCAAGAGAAGCAAATGGAGATTGAGGTTGCGACCAAACAAGCCCAATTAAATGCAGAGACACAGATAAAACTAAAACAAATGGAAATTGACTCCAACTTAGAAATGTCAGTAAACAAAATTAGAAGTAAGGAAGATGAACAAAAATACAACAAATATAAAGGCCTTGTCAAAGCGTTTTGTTCAGGAGATTCTATAAGCGCATACTTAGAGAACTTCGAGTGTTTGATGACTTACCATAAGGTCGCAAAAATCGACTGGTCATTTATTCTGATGAGAAATTTAGCACTAGAGCCATTAAAAGTAATAGAGACAGTTCCACAAGACATGAGGAAAGATTATGATTATTTAAAGCAAAGAATACTCCAACATTTCTCACTAGATACAGCAGGCTATCAACAACAGTTCTCAAAATTAGCCCCACAACCTAACCAAACTTTCATAGACTACGTTTCTACAGTTCAGGATATTTGTACAAAATGGATAACCTCAGCAAAAACAAATAACAACCATGATAAACTGAAAGAGATAATTATAATTGATAAAATTATTAGCACAATTCCAACACCTTTTTCGAAATGTTTGAAACAAATGGATTGTAAAACTATCCAAGAAATAGAAACCAAGGGGAGCGCATTTTTTTTTTACAGCGAACCGCGATATTTTCCAGTTAAATATGAGCCTAAATGAAACAGCAGCAGCAGTTACAAACAACAAATAATCAAAACCAAATGAAAATAGGTTTAAACAACGCTCTAAGTTCACAAAACCAGTCAAGTGTCAGTATTGTCATCTGACACACGAAGAGTACGCGATGTGTGACAAATCACCGAATTATCCACATCATCTCCAAATGATAGTGGAAAAACAAAAGAACAAAAGAAACGCATATCAGAGAGCGGTCAAATGTTATTTTTGTTCGAGCTATGGCCACTATTCAAGATTTTGTGAAGGACGAAAGATAATGAAGCAGGCCAATGCCGCATTAATAGACACATCCTCAGATGAAGAAGTTGAACAACAGAACGAATGTGACATTCAGAATGAAAATTTGAGTGAGTTAGGTAATGCTGTGCAAATCATTGACACCATCACGGATAACACATGTAACACCTGTAGAAAATTTCAGCTTGATACAACTTTGTTATGCGGCCACACAATCCCAGTTTCTAACGAAATGGCCAACGCAGCCTTATCATCAACAGGCAAATTAAATTTCTCAACAGGTTTTGTTAATAACAAACAATGTACATTAATACGCGATTCCGGGGCGACTCTTTGTGGAATTAAGAGAACATTAGTTAACGACAAAGACTACACACACAAATACGTAACGTGTCGCACATTCGCAGGCACGATCGAAAGATACCCCCTAACACTTGCCGAAATTCGCACACCTTTTATATCAGGACAAGTGCTATGCGCAGTACTAGAAAATCCTGTCGCTGAAATCATCCTTGGGAATCTTCCAAACATAAGATCTTGTTCTGAAAGGGAAATCAGAGAATGGGAACAGAAAAACTGTATCCAACACCCAAACAGCGATTCTTAAGTGAAACACCATGCGTGCTTGTCTCAAACTGCCAAAAGCACAAGAGAGACAACCAATGACGGAATTCAAAATGAATTCACAGAGGTGCAGAATACAGGGGCGGTTGAATCTTTCAATGATACCATCATATTAACACCTCGAATTGAGGATGCCATCGATCCACAAATTACTGAGCCTGTAAATGTGCAACAACACACACAACACACTAATATAGTGACACGACAAACGACACACAAAACCCACACCGACCAACTTCAGGAGTCGCTAGAAATCATATCACCTAACACTACCACCACCGATTTTGTAGAAGAACAAAAATCAGATCCAACCCTCTCACAATATTTTCGGTTAGTAGGACTAAAGCCAAAATTGACTAAAAACGCTTCTTGGACATTTAGACTAAAGAACAATGTTCTAACTAGATTATATACCAGAGATCAAACCACGTTACAGCAAGTGGTTCTACCTCAATCACATCGTGAGAAAGTGCTAAATATAGCCCATGACTCACCTTTCGGAGGTCATATGGGTTACGAAAAAACCAGGGCCAGAGTCCTGAGTCAATTTTATTGACCTAAATTTTGCCAAGACATAAAAACCTATTGTAGATCATGTGATACCTGTCAGAAACTAATAAAAAAGGGAAAAAACCCTACGGCAGAAATTCAATCAACCACAACTGCCTCGAGGCCATTTCAAATCGTGGCAGTGGATTTAGTAGGTCCTTTGAACCACATCTCAAACAAAGGAAATAGATACATTTTTACACTTGTTGATTTGTGTTCAAGATGGGCAGAAATGATCCCATTAAAATCTATCTCCTCTAAGGATGTGACGGACGTATTTTTGCAGATATTCTCCCGTTTTGGCTTTCCGGAGAAGATAATATCAGATAGAGGAACGCAAGTCATATCTAATGCCACCCAATCGGTAACTAAGTTACTAGGCATAAAACAATGTTTCACAAGTCCCTATCGACCGGCCGCGAATGGAATTTGCGAAAAACTAAATGGGGACCTGAAACATATGTTATCCAAAGTGACAGCTGAAAATCCAGCCGATTGGGATATACTTCTCCCAACGGTGCTGTTCGCATACAGAGAAGTCCCACAATCAAGCACGGGGTTCTCTCCGTTCGAATTGATATATGGAGCGAACCCAAGAGGACCTCTCACTATTTACAAAGATATAATATCACAACCGGTAAATACCCAATTACCAGTTTCCACCTATGATTTGGTCACTGATACCAGAGACAAAATCATTAGATCCTGTATACTGGCCAGAACATCATTACAGGAGAAAGGTTTTAGGTACAGGCAGTACGCCAACAAAGGTGCAAAAACGATTGTATTACAACCAAATCAAGATATTTTACTATTACTACCTGACAAGAGAGATTTACTATCAACCTCTTGGCAGGGACCATTTAAAGTTGTGAGAAGGATTTCGGAAGTTGATTACGAAATTTCTTTGAATGGAAAGTTGAAAATATTCCATGTAAATATGTTAAAACCATACTATTCTAGAAATGACAGTGACACGAATAAGCAGACGCAGATAACAGATGACAATAATCAGACTGACAAGAAGGACGACAGAAACGAAACGACAATTACCCAACTGAATGACACCTCGACAAACGAAGCATCGTTAACGACTCATTCTTGTGACAACGAAGACGACGAAAACATATTCACAGTACCGACAATATGGGATAACGACAACGACGACCAAGTTAACGACACATTGACAACTATTAGTATCGACAACGACGACAATGACATTGAAGACAATTTACAAACAGTAGCATCAGTAATAAATCAGACGGACGTAGACAATACAGAAATTCCAGTACCAATTATGAACGACGACAGTACTATGAAGGACATACAAATCTCTGACACTTTGACACAACAGCAGCGACAAGACATTTTGTCTCTTCTTAATGACCATAGAACTATCTTCTCAATTAAACCTGGACGGACTGACAAAATAACACATTCAATTGTGTTGACAGATCTTACACCGATCAAATGTAGACCATATTCGATTCCTTTACATTATAGAGCAAATTTAGACAAAGAAATTTTGGACTTAGAGAAAAATAGAATAATACAGAAATCTGTGTCCCAGTATTCTTCGCCAATTGTCCTGGTGAAAAAGAAGGACCAGACCATTCGTTTGTGCATAGATTATAGAAAATTAAATACTATAACCACGACAGATGCAGAGCCTATGAACAGCTGTGAAGACCTCATTTTGAATATGTCTCAATCATCCTTATTTTCTAAGCTTGATTTAGCTAAAGGTTACTGGCAAGTACCACTACACCCTTCTTCAAGACATATAACAGCATTCGCTACACCCCTTGGGTTGTACGAATGGAGATATCTTCCATTTGGTCTTAAGAACGCTCCCGCCACATTTGTCAGGTTAACTAGACTGTTATTGCACGGCATCAAGGGCGTGCAATCTTATATTGATGATATATGTATTCATTCTTCAAACATGACTTCTCACTTACTTACACTCCAACAAGTCTTTAACCAAATCTTTCTTTTTGGACTCACTATCAAACCTTCCAAGGTTGAAATAGGCTATAAACAGATAGACTTCCTAGGTCATAGGATTTCCGAAGGCAAACTGTTGACAGATGATAAAATCATATCAAAAATTCTCAACCTAGAAGTTCCAACTACAAAGAAACAGGTTAGAAGCTTATTAGGTCTCATAAACTATTATGCCAAGTTTATACCAAACTGGGCAGAACTCACATCAGTTTTTTCTAATCTGTTGACAAAAGATCATCCAGAAAAATTTTGTAAAAGTATCCGCTTAGAGGATGCAATGTGCAGATTGAAATCAATTTTTTCTAACCCACCCGTATTAAGATTACCAAACATAGATATACCCTTTATTTTGACCACAGATTCGAGTGCTATCGCAATTGGAGGATGCCTGATGCAAGAATATCAAGGGGTGAGACATCCGATACTCTACGTCAGCCGCAAGCTGAAAAAGGCAGAGATCCATTATTCCACTGTGGAGTTGGAGGCATTAAGTCTACTTTTTTGTATGCGTCGATTATCTAAGTTCCTCTTAGGTTCGCATTTTGTTGTTTTAACCGATAATTCGCCATTGTTGGTACTTAAGCAAGGGGTTCCTAAAAGCCATCGTTTAGAAAGATGGTGTCTTCTTCTTCAAGATTTCGACTTCGAAATCCGCCATATCAGAGGCACTGATAACATTATTGCTGATATTTTGTCACGGCAAACTAATGCACCAGCAGACGAACACTAGGCACATTATTTATTCGCCATACAATAAGCTGTGATATTTTAGTCTGTTGCATAGAACGGTGTACCTCTACACCTACTAGAGAACTTTCATTCAGAAGTATCAACGCCCAAGTGAATAGGTTACGTATAACACCCACGAACATGAAACCCTATATTACCAATTGCCAAAGCTTTAGAAACAATCCGAGCGATATATAATATCTGTGAAATAATTTCAACCAGTGAACTGACAGTCATCGTGAAAAGATTAAGAACACTGCATACTCGCTATTGCTAAAGAAACTTCGCAAACAGCCGGAATAGAACTACGTCGATTACAACATGCAAGAGACAGCTATATTAACTGTTAAACATTCATGGCACGACACACGGACAACAGGAGGACAACGCACACATCGTCGTTGGAGTTAGTTACTTAATTAATTTACTATTATTTAATATGTATTACACTTGTATTGAATTATGTATATAAAATATGTCAATCTGTAACTTGTATTTTTTCTGCCATAATATTACAGGTATTTCCACTCATAGGCGAAATATTCTTCCTATGCAATTTTCTCTATTTAAGTTATAAACCATTTTTTGAGTACTCGTACAAAAAGTACTTATTACCTTAAAGGGAACATATCGCCTAATCCGTTTTTTCTAAGGGCAGTAAGACTTACCTCAACTTTATTTGGATATTTTAACAAAATACTATTTTGTATGAAAGATGTATGAATGACAGGGTAAATGAATTAAATGAGAGAGCGATATACTGAACGGACAAATTGTACGCAAAACGTATTTATTTTAATTTGTCTGCGTCTTTCATGTAAAAATGTATTACCTGTCTAAATTGTTGATACATGTTTAGTATTTAATACACTACATCTAAGCGCCACTGTTTTGAATGCCCGATCATGCATTACACACATTGGGGTAATTCATGACAAAGGATATCCCAACTCGTGACGCTTGGAGAAAAACCACACAGTGAGCACACACTTTATACAAAACTCAAAACTGGACACGAACAATTAAAATACAGTCACTTTATTAGAAACAGCAACATATCAGTCAATACACTAACAAGCCAACAGAAACACATGTAGTCAGATGGGATAAAACAACAGCATAACTACATATTCCGCATTATACAACATACGGAAGTAAAAGTGTATCGAAATGCACACACAGGACAAGATTTGCAGGTGTACTTAAATAGCCAAGACTTTTATCTTGTTAATACTCTCTTACACAGAGTTTAATTATCTTGGTATCATATGGATACTTGAGAAGGGCGCGGTTGTAAAAACAACTGGGAAACGTCACGTAACTTCGGTCAGATAAGCATGTTTAAGGACATAGAAGAGAGAGACCTCTTCAGCAATCATCTTGAAGTGGTGTATGGGAGAATACATGAGTGTTGATGCGGATGTGTAGGTTGCCAAGTTACTATCCACCAAACTACAAACACCGACTTTATGTGATCCTGTGACAGAATTAGTACAAAACTAATTACCTTATAATAACCCATCAAAGTAGGGGGGGGGGGGAGGAAGACTCCTGTCACAGCCTCACATAAGGGCGGTACCAACATAAAGTAAGAGATACTGGCGAAGGGCTAGAACTCCAGCTAAAGGGAAAGAATCGAGTCACTCGAAGGCTTGAATAATCCAGAGCCTTCTCGAAGGACCGGTCAGTGCGTCCACAGTCCCGTGGACACTGATGGGGCCCGCCGATTGCGGGGTCCACGAGAAACTCGGAAAGAGTTACCACCCGTGTCGGCTTGCGACACGTGTGGAAAGGCAGACACGGACTGGACATCGAGGAAGCAACAGGGCTTACCTTAAGGGGGACTTGAGAGTTCAGACCCATGTGTATTTAAGGGTCGTATACATATGTAGATAGCTGATAGAGTTGTTGTGATAATCATGTTTAATGTAAACTCCTGTGATACGCAACTTGCTAAGTGCGGGCTTGTAAAAACCCACTTCGCCAGCGCACTGTAATATAATGTTAATAAATGTTGCTATATTGTATCTGAACGGAGTTTGTTGCCTGTATGAGCCCGAGTTTCAATCCCCTAGAGATCTAGGACTGTGACAATGTCCTTACACAGAAAAACAACGTCCTTAAAATAAACCAAGCATCACAACCGTATATATGGTCGCCAATTCGTGGATGCTCACAATTCAAAGTTCAAGGTAACCAAGGCTATGACATTACAAGGCGGAATGAGAGTCAGCATGGCGGAATGGATTAGAGATCTCGCTCTTAAACTCCCGGCTGTCTGATGCCGAAGTAGCGAGTTCACCCCCTACACTGGTTATTTTTATTTTTATTTTGTTGCGTATCCATTACGGGACGTTGCAGTCAACACCAGCATTTTCAGCTGCTGTTGATGTACTAGGCAAGTGTTACGTTCAGTAGTTTGCCATTGCTTTCTGAACGACCGGCCCCTATACCTTTTTCGAAAAAACCAGCACCGCTGTGTTTCGAACCCGGGTATACGGGCTCACAAACCGCGTTCGCAACACCTTAGCTACAGAGACCGGTCTACACTAGTTATTTTGATTAAAATGGTGACTAATTGTCCTTGACATGGGCATGTAAATGGCAAGTACCTATGAAGTCGGAGTGGGTTCGTCTGAAGGCGAGGGATACCGGTAATAGGGAATGCTAAGCCACAACTACAAATCAGTACAGTGCTACTAGAATTAGTAGCACTTCTATGGACTACTCTTACGTTCAAAGCGAGCGAAAGCACACACACACACACACACACACACACACACACACACACACATACACACCCACACACACAAACATACATACACACACAAACATACACACACAAACATACGCACACACACTATCGGGATGACAGTTGATTTCCTCCCCTGCCACATACCATACAGCTCAGACTGTTGTCTGGTACCTACAGCCGTACTGGTCGGAACATAACTTTACTCCTGCTGGGTTTAAACTCTTCCCGCAGCTTTGACCTATTGGTCACCTCGACAATGAATAAGCAATTAGAAAGTCGAATAGAGGCTCTGGAGATGTGGATATACAGAAGAATATGTCATATTCCATGGACACAAAAACAATCAAATAGAGAGAATGAAAAGAGAGATGATGAAAGAAGTAAAGAGGCAAGTGAAATATTTCGGCCACGTTAAAATACAGCACTATTATAAAAACCATACTGGAGGGTAAGGTTGAAGGCAAGCGAGCAAGAAGTAGACAACGATACAAGTGGGAAGATAACATCAAGAGATAGACGAACATTAATCTGACAGAATGTATAGTCAGGGTGAGAGACAGACAGTGTTGGAGATCCATTGCAGTCAATCTTTATTGTGGAGACGACACTTGATTGACTGAGTGATTGCACAGCTTTGACAGGCAAGCGGGCTAACCAGAATGCTGCCTTGACCCCGTTCATAGTGACAACACATGTGGTGTACCCTTGCAATAAGATGGTCATTTTATAACAGAAGTTATTAAATCAACCTTGCAGTGCCTCTCCACTACGAAACTTGTTAGCGCAGTTGTTAGGATGCTTGCCTGCCGGCCAAATGATCATGTGTTCATACGATGGGGCTTCAAATGAAAACCTTAAAAGTGTGATGGCAATTAAAACAACCCTGCCATTGTCTTTTAACCTGTCAACATTGTTGTTAAGGATGTAAAGAGTAACATCACGTTGCAGACGAACACGGTGACGTCATAATGACAGTTCAAAGATGGCCATCCCATTTTTGACATGCATCAAAAAGGAGCAGCTTTCTGCTATCCGTATTTTTGATCAGTGAAGGAGTGAAAACTATAGACATTCCTTGGCGAATGAAGGTCCGGCATGGTCATGCATGCTTGTCAGTCCACCAAGTGTATGAGTGGAGTAGGAAGTTTCAAAATTGTTCGGTCTGATGAAAACGTACAGCAGGTAGTGCATGAGTGGTTACACAAACGACCAAGATATTTTTTCTTCTACAGTAGTCCAAGCACTGTATCGGCGCTGGAGGACTTGCATTGAACGCGGTGGTGACTACATCCAAAAATGATACACTTGTTCTTTTCTTTTTCAGAATATATTCACACAAACCGCCCCCCCCCCCCCCCCAAAAAAAAATAAATAAATAAAATAAATGAATTAGCATTCAGGTGGATATTTTAAATTAACCTGGACTGCCGGACGACCCAACATAAAATGGGTACCCGGAAATGTCTCTTCATGAGAGATGTTGAATGAAAGAATGTATGAGAGGAAATACAAAAGAAGGGCAGAATGTAAGACGGGCCTGCGTGCCCAATTCTAAACCCTTTGGAAATGAAGATTTTCTTTCGTTCGTTCGTTCCTTCGTTCGTTCGTCTTCGTCTTCTCCTTTCACCTCCTATCCCCCATTTGAGGATAGGCTTTCAGCCACACACACCAAGCCCTCTTTCCTATATGTAGATATCCCATGTAGCTTTGTCCATGACCTTCCCACACTGTTAATTTCTGTTTCAACTTCTCTTCTCCGTGAGTTCTTAGACTTTCCTCTAATTCTTTTACATTGTGGGTTCCAGACCAGGAACTATATTGGGAAATAAAGGCGGCTAGTGTGTTATTACTTTCTCTGTAACCCCGTATATCCACGCGATGAACACAGATGCGCGCGATTCGGCAGTGGATCTCGTCGCGTTGGTTACTTAGGTGTAGGTGAGCCGGTCGCTCAGAAAGCAATAACAATGTACTGAGCGTAATCTTGCCAAGACATCAATAACAGCTGAAAAATGCTGGTGTTGACTGCAACGTACTGTAATGGATATGCAACTTTAAAATAGTCTCGGCTCCATGGCTAAGGGTTTATGGACGCGATTCGTAAGCCCACTTACCTGCGTTCGAAACACAGCTGCGACCGATTTGGCAGACCGCGTTGAGTTGGGGTTTAACGTGTTGATCCGGTAGCCGGTCGTTCAGAAAACAATGGCAAACTACTGAACGTAAACTTGCCAAGAGATCAACAACAGCAGTAAAACGCTGGTGTTGATAGTGATGTCTTGTAAATATGATATGCCAAAAAAAAAAAAAAATCAGACAACAAGTGTGTTCTTGACCGCATCACTCATGAATTGCCATTTGATTTATAAAAATATGGGGTTATCACCATTTGCCCAATACGCCTGTCCAATCAGGGTGACTAAAGCTTCCACTGTTATCATTCTAATAGAATAAAACAGTTTCCTGCGATCAGCTTCTTTACAAAAATCTGTGTACAACTTCATAGCGATGCTTTGAAGCGTACTAAATTTCACATTCAATCCTATTGGACAATATTCACACATTTCAATGTTAGCGATAAGTGGTGAGATTTAAAAAAAAAAAAAAAAATCAGGTTTCATGAAAGAACCCATATTGACGACACCTCTGAACACTTAACGATATCAAAATGGTTAAGCACGTAACATCACGGTGCAGACAAGCATGGTGACGTCAAAAGGACAGTTTAAACAATGGCCTGTCCACTTTTGACATGCATCAAAAAGGAGCAGAGTTCTGTTAAGGGTGAAACCTATAGAAACTCATCGGTGAACGAAGGTCCAGTATGGCAATGTTAGTTAGTTAGTTAGTTTAGTTTAGTAAACTGGTTGGTTGGTTGGTTGGCTGGCTGGCTGGCTGGCTGGCTGGTTTGTTGGTTGGTTGGTTGGTTGGTTGGTTAGTTAGTCAAGGTTCCAACTTCACGGCAAAGGGGCCGTCCCCGTTATGCTGTTCCTGTGTCAGTGAATTTCACACAAAATGCTCCTCACTGTCCAGTGTGAACAGTGGAACAGACAGGAGTCTAGGCAATCCAACAGCCGCACAGATACACTGTGCACAATTCCGCCGTCAGAATGCCAACACAAAAGTCATCCACTAAAATTACAGTTCATCATCGATGGAATCGGAAGCCACCAGAAAGACTTCATTGACCCGAGTTTTCTCACATGGCTCGGTATTTTACCGCAGGGCGACTCGCCGAAAGCGCCGCACAAAGCACGAACTCCATAGCTCCAACGTCGACGCCCAGGAGCCTCTTGAAAAATGCATTCGTGAACCGAAAAGGCAAATCAGTCAATTCAGCAACAGCCTCTAGCCATTGTTCCGAACATGTAGTTCACTGTACAAACAAAAGCTGTCAGACGTAAAAGCATTCCACATGAATGTCACAGCTCACAGAGTCGCGCCACGCACTCACTCAGTAGCAGGGTGACGGAACTATACACTGCCAGTCCAACATGAGTAAAATGTGAATGCAAACCTCAGACACAAGGATAAATGCTCCAGAGGCCGTAGCGGTTAAATGCCTAACCGCCATGCTGCGGACCAGAAGTGACATCATGGCAATGGATGCCTGTCGGTCCGACAAGTGTATGAGTGGAGTGAGTGGTCTAGAGGTATGGTGTCCGCCTCGAGTGCTGGAGGTCCCGGGTTCAGGCCCCGGTGAGGACCGGGATTTATTTAAAAAATCCACGTGGACTTCCAGTAATAAAATTTCCCCTGGTCTCTGGGTAGTGAGATCGGACGCCCGTGTGTATTGTTGCGCCCGTAAAAAATCCCTTGGCAGTTGGAAATCGAAAAAGAGTTGCCTAACGGCGCTGCCCGGGCAAAATTTCGAGTTAAAAATCTACCCAAAGTATTTCAGGATCCTCACCGATGCAACGGAGTTCGTGCATTGAGCTGAGTTTCTCCAGACTCAGGTTTGAGTTAGGAGGAAAACGGAGCACTTATGGGTTAAACCGTGTGCCGTGATGTTGATCCAACGACTAAACTAAACTAAACTAAAGGAAGTTTCAAAACGGCGTGACTTTTGTGACATACCGTTCACGACCGGGCCAGAAGAGCGGAGTGGTGACCCCAGAGTGGTGACACGCGCAACCAAGAGAATGTTTTTTTTTCTACAAGAATCCAAGCACTTTATCGGCGCCGGAGAAATTGCATTGAAGCGGTGATGACTACATCGAAAAATTATAAATTTGTTCTTTACTTTTTCAGATTTTATATACTCAGCCCCACCCTCTACCCCCCCCCCCCCCCCCTAAAAAAAATCTAAGGTTTTCATTTGAAGTATCCTCATATTAAAGGCCTCAGTGGTTGAGAAAGAACAGTGAAGGCAGGTATGGTTCCTGAAATCAGAGCCAGGGGTCGCCTAGAAAAGGATGGACACGTGACATCGTAGACACCCTGGGCGTGAAAATAATGGGGTAGGAAAATTGGCAAAGGTTTGAGAATCTTGTCTGTGGAACACGATGAGAGTGACATTCTGGCAAGGTCTTGCTAAGTGATGATGATGATGTTGATGACGACGATTATGTGCAACTCTGTTGCCAGGGAGTCTCCGTGGCGAAGTAGTCAAGCCGTTTGACTGGGGCTCCGAAGGTTGTGGGTTCGAATCCGGGCCGCGTCCTTCGGTTCACGAGTGAAATTTTTTGGAGACTCCTGTGGGAGTCGCTACAGCTACCGAGTTCGTGCCTTGTGCGACGCTTTCTGCGCTGCGGAAAGAGACCGAGCCATATGCAATGAAGTCGACCCTGTCGATGTTTAAGCGACTTTAAGCGGTTACAGTGATATTATTTTTTGCGTCCCATTCAGGCACACTATTGAACGTACTATTTGTCTAGAACAGTGGTTCTCAACCTTTTTTGGCCCATGCACCCTTTCACCATATGTCAGAATATCATTCCCCCCTTTCCAAAGAACGAAAGGCGAATTTCCCCCTTTCCAAAATTGTCAGCCTCAAAAGGTGCATTCAAAATAACATGCCTATAATACTGAAAATCCTTGTTTTCTTCCGTATTTGTACATAACCTTTACATGCATAGATTAATTTTATAGTGTGGTTTTATACATTTAATGGCAAATGAATATGCTGATGGATATTAACACTTAAATAAAAGCATTTTCTTTTTTATACTCACAATATTTTATTAACACACCAAATTAATCATGTTACAATAAACAAACAGTTAAAACGTCAAAGAATTGTCACTTAATACACGACACAAGAATGCCAGAAAATTGTGCTTCATCAAACAAAACGCTCAATAGAAAACCAGGATATTGTGCCTGAAGCCATTTTCAGTCTGCCAATCTGTGGTCTTAATCCCCCCTCAACGGAAACACTAAACCCCCCCCCCCCCTTTTTTTTTTTGGCCTAGAAGATCAACATGGTGTTGATAGCAATGTCCTGCGAAGGACATTTAAAAAAGGGGTACAATTTCGTAGTTAATCTTCATTTAATTGAACTAGCATGTTCTGTGGCTTAGGTGTAGTAAACGCCTTCCACAATTCCCCGACATACGACGTCAAAGGTTCGAAATCAGCCGTAGACGATTTGAAAGCAGACCGCCTTGCGTTGATTTCGATGGTATGAGCGTCTGTAGTTCAGCAAATAACGGCAATCTACTACACGTAAACATTGTCTGTTTTTCTCTTTGAACTCAAACGTTGCCCAAACTGGACTGACTTTTGCGTGTGGGTCAGCTTTTTTAATTACCAGTATCCCCCGCCATTGTGTGAACCAACTACCACTTCTGAGGTCCTTGTAATTTAGTTCCTCAACCAATGACGAGCGAATCTTCTCTCTTTGTCTCCCCATGCTTCTCCTACATGTCAATTGTCTTCACGTTGTGACGATGCTATTGGATTTTAATTAGTCTGGGTCGGTGCCACAGTTGTTCTGGTTGAAAAAGCAGTAAACCTGCTGCTACTGCTGGGGACTGAAACCGACCCGTTTTAGTAGACAAGCGCACTATCAACAAATTTGTTTTATCAAATACCTTTTCTTTTACAGATGTTTGGTTCTGTAGAGTCGTAAACATCAGTTTCATTTCAATGAAACTTTTCTTTATTTTGAAATACTTTAATTTTTCGAAATCCTACCATCAGAAACTAGATAACCACAGAAGTCGGATGTGTCGGCCTAACGGCGCAAGAACGCAACTCTGCTGTAAACAGGCACAACGCAATCACGTCCGAAGAAAAAAAAACTCCAGATCAACGCAGAAGAAGAAGAAGAAGAAGAAGAAGAAGAAGAAGAAGAAGAAGAAGAAGAAGAAGAAGAAGAAGAAGAAGAAGAAGAAGAAGAAGAAGAAGAAGAAGAAGAAGAAGAAGCAGCAGCAGCAGCAGCAGCAGCAGCAGCAGCAGCAGCAGCAGCAGCAGCAGCAGCAGAAGAAGAAGAAGAAGAAGAAGAAGAAGAAGAAGAAGAAGAAGAAGAAGAAGAAGAAGAAGAAGAAGAAGAAGCAGAAGAAGAAGCAGAAGCAGAAGCAGAAGAAGAAGAAGAAAAGAAGAAGTAGAAGCAGAAGAAGAAGAAGAAGAAGAAGAAGAAGAAGAAGAAGAAGAAGAAGAAGAAGAAGAAGAAGAAGAAGAAGAAGAAGAAGAAGAAGAAGAAGAAGAAGAAGAAGAAACTAGATAAAATATTGGACTGTAGTGAAAATTATGGAATGCTGCACATCTGCTTGCAACGTATTGTACAAATATTGACAAGATTGCGACAATGTCCCTGTAGTTGAAATTGAACGGACATCAGGACAATATAACAGAGAGTGACGACAGCAAACTAAAACGAGCGCTAAAACATATCTGATATACCTTCTTGTGTTCTTACTGCACTTCGGCTCAAGTGGTATATGGCTATGTCATAATCATGCAACATAGATAAATAAATAAACAAATAAATAAATAAATAAAATACAGAGGTTCCAAGTAATCACAGGGGGGAAAATGTGGACATCAGAGGACAAGCTAAACAACACCAACCTTAAAAAGATGTTGTGTACAGAATGGTTTGTTAGTACGAATAATTTTGTTTATTTTCTCGCTACGAGGCGAAGGAGTTACAGAAGCAATTCGTAATCCCGCATACCCGCGTTCGAAACACAGCTGCAGACGATTTGGCAGCAAACCGTCTTGCGATAGTTTGTTTACGAAGTGGTATGGATGCCGGTCATTCGGAGAGCGATGGAGGACTGCTGAACGTGGGCTTGCCAAAAGATCACACCAGCAGAACATGCTGGTGTTGACTGCAACGCCCTGTAAAGGATTTTTTTCCCCACATATCCTTTACAGGACATCGCTGTCAACATCAGCATCTTTTAGCTGATCGTTGAATTTCTTAACAGGATTGCGCTCGGTGGTTTGCCATTGCTTTCTGAGCGACCGGCTCACATACCCCGTAAGTTACCGACGCGGAGAGAACCGCTACCAATTCTAGCGCACGTCACGTCACGTTACAGAGTGTGCGGGATTACGGAGAAACTCGTGTAACACCTAGACCAGGGATGCCAGCCCTGTAAAGGATATGCAACTAATTTTATTTTATTTACTTCAAGGGAACTAATTGCATATTTACGGCTTTAGCATTCAAGGGGAACAATTGTAGATTTCACTATATTTGTACTGACAGCTATTTTGCAAGAGAAGTATATGTTTATTCCTGTAACACTTTTATTCATATTCTAGAAAGTATAAATTGAATGTTAACGTCATAAAGATATATACAGTTTTTAATATATTTAAAAATTTAGGCACCAAGTTTTTGTATAATAAATAATGTTTAGTAAGTTATTTATTTCTTTACCTGCTAAGCAACGTCTGTCTAAAGAGAAGTTACCCATTATCTGGTTTCTCTTCACAACGTATAAATCTTTCACCTAATACCTTAATACAAAGTTCCCCTCTGGGGAAAAACATTTTTTTACTGGCCTTCTAAGGCCACTTTATAAAAAAAAAAAAAAAAAAAAAAAAAAAAAAATTATGCTTGTTTTATTTGTCTCAAAATGATGGTTTCACCCTTATATATAAGGGGAAACAGGAAAAAAGAGAGAAGAAAACTAAACTCCTCCCATTCCAATGTACTAATAATGGAATGTTTGATTCAAATGAATTTGTTGTGCTAAACTACCACCACAACTAAGATTATCATTTTAGTAAAGGAAATCACATATCTATTATATTATTATTATATTTATAATTATTGTTTTCATTATTATTATTATTATTATCACTACCATTATCATTTTTATTTTTTACTATCATTACCCTACCCCCTTTATCCTTAGTATCATTAATTTAATAAGTATTAATGATATCACCTTTATTATTTTACAACTTTATCCCTCATGTCCCCCCCCCCCCCCCTTTGTTTAAGGTTTGTTGCTTTTGCTACTACCCCCACTAGTTTGTTTCAAACATTTGCCCTGCCTGTACCATCATTAGAGTGGTCATGGGGACATTAGTGATTGAAACCAATCGGTGGGAGAGTAGAGAGGGAACAACATGTAAAGACTTTCCCCTATCCTTGCAGTCAATACTTACCCCATTATCCTTAGTATCATTGATTTTACAAGTATTATTGATATCATCACTATTATTTTACAACTTCATCTCCCCTGCACCCCCTGTTGCTTATGTTTTGTTACCCTTGCTGCTACCCCAACTGGTTGGTTCAAACACTTGTCCTGCCTGTACTATCATTAAGAGTTGGCATGAGGGTTTTGGTGGGGTGAAACCAGTTGAGGAGAGTATAGTGAGGGGGGAAAACATGCAAGATTCCCCCTTTTCTTTGTATTCAGTATCTACCTTATTATCCTTAGTATCATTAATGTTATAAGTATTAGTGATAACATCATTATTATTACAAAACTTCATCTCCCCTAGTTGCCCATTTTGCTCATGGGTTGTTGCCTTTGCTACCACCCCCACTGGTCAGTTCAAACATTTGTCCTGCCTGTACCATCATTAAGGGTGGTCGGAGGGGCATTGGAGTGAAAGCGTTTAGTGGGAGTGCGGCAAGGTAAACAAAAATGTAAAGATTTCCCTTTCTCCTTGTCAATAATACTGAAATAAATTTGTGCAAATACAAATGATTGAGGAAATGAGGGAAAAAAAAAAAAAAAAACTCCCGGTACTACAACTATTATTAAAAACTATATTTGGCTTGTGTATGTACACTGCTATGCTATGTTAACACCATTCCAAAGAAAATCATCCTAGCAAATGGAAACCACAATTTGCAAAAAGTTTATCATTTTCATAACCACTATTACCATTGCTAGTTTTTTTTTTTTAGATTGGCTATTATTACCCTCAGTATGTCTCTTCTTGTCATTATTATTATTGTCATCATTAGTAATAAACAAAATCCCTTTCCCATGTGCCCCCCATCCCCTAGCTCATGGTTTGTTGCTGCCTTTGCTGATACCCACACCGGTTTGGTTCAAATATCTATCCTGCCTTTACCATCATTGCCCAGATAGTGGTGATAAGGGCATTGATGGAGTGAAACAAATTGGTGAGAGGATGGCAAGGGAAACAAAAATGTAAAGATTGTTAAAATGTTCTGCAAATACTGATGCTTGTTTACTTTTTACATAAAGTAAAAAAAAAAAAAAAAGAGGAAGGGAAAAAATGAATGAACCCTTACAAATAAGAAAAAAAAATAAGCAAGGAGAAAAAGATAACCAACTCCTTTTACTTCTACTATTATTGAACATTGCATGTTGCAAGTATATGTATAATTCAAAAAAAAAAAAAAATAAGCAAGGAGAAAAAAGATAACCAACTCCTTTTTACACCTACTATATTATTTAACAGTGCAGGATGCAATTGTTATTGTATGTACCTGCCATATTTTAACACCATGTCTAAGAAAATCATTTTAGCAAATGGAATCACATGTTTGGAAAATGTGATCATTAATCAAAACAAATCCTACCATTGTGTTTATTAATATTAGCATTGCTGTCATCACCCTTAGTAGGTTTTTATTCCTTGTCATTATTATTATAAGATGTATTTCATGCAAACACCATTCCTAAGGTAATCAATTTAGCACATAAAATCACATGTTAAAACTATTATTTATTATCATTGAGTCTATCACTAGTCTCGGCACTGTTATTCCTTGTCACTATGATATTTATTTATGTATTTGGTTGTTACTTTGCATTATTATCATGTAATCACTATTAATATATATGGCTTTGTAAACGCGTATACTATCACATCCCCCTTCCCCACCCTTTTGATACTGTGATTGTTGTCTCTGCTGCCACCCTCATCGTTTTGTTTCAGTTCTACACCGCCATGTTTATCATCACCGAGGGTGATGGTACTTGGTAGAAGTTTTTGGAGCTGACAGGAGAGCGGGGAGGCAGGGGAAATAATAACAGCCCGCTAACATCACGCTTTTGATTTAAAATATTTCCTTACAACAATGTCAATGGAGAAATGTTTAAATGTATCAAATATTTGTAATCTTTGCGCATATGTCACCTACATGCCCACATGCAACGCTCTGTAAAAACACGCACACAAATACTGAACACACAGTACGCATGTAACAACACAAACAATACAAATGCAACAACTACCCCTCCTGCATTGTAAACTAGGATATTCCTTTGACAACCCCCCCCCCCCTCCCCCACCTTTTCGATACTGTTCGTTTTGATGCTGCTGCTGCCTTCACCGGTCGGTTTTAACAAGTTTTACTGCCTTGTTCCTCATTACCAAGTGGTGATGATGGTATTGGTGGGGTTGGAGATGACAGGTGAAAGGGTGGCAGAAAGAAAATAATGGTATACTACCGTCTTGTTGTTGTTGGTACCCGTTTTTCGTTACCCTTCATTTCAAATGTAAAAATGTTGAAACAAATGTTGTAAAAATTTGCGCATATGTCACCTACACTTCCATATGCAACGCTCTGAAATGTTTCTTAACACTCAATAAAAGTATATTAAAAAAAAAAAAAAAAAAAAAAAAAAATAAAAAAAATTATATATATTGAGTTACTGAAAAAGAGGATTATATAGGATAAAACCCGTGTAATACTAACGATTGTTTGTACTCAACCTGACATGACATGACAGCCATATTCAGCACCTTTTGAAAGTATATTCTAGCTACAAGAACCGGTTTAGCAACATACCTGACGGCTGTCTAGCCACAGTTATTGTATCATGGCGTCTCGCTTGATGGTAGTTTTACGCAGCCCTGCCCTTCGGCTAACTGTCCTTCGTGCTGTGAGTGGAGGTCAGTTTGGTGATGGAGCAGGAAAGGGAGGTGGGAGTGGCGGCTCTATCAGGGAAGCTGGTGGCTCTTTTGGTAAAATGGAAGCAACAAGAGAAGAGCAGTACTTCCGTCAGCTGCAAAAAGAACAGTTGGAAAAAATGAAAATTATGCTAGAGGATGAAGTCTTCCATCATGAGTCTCAGATCAGACAGCATCAAGAGGCTATTGATCACCATAAAAAGAAGATTGACCGTCTTCATAAACAGGAGAGCAGTTATTCAGATTGATGTGTCTCAGTGTTGATGTTCCCACTAGGCTTTCAGTGTATTGTTAATTTGATTTCTGCGTGTAAGCCATTTTTGCCGGCTCCGTGGCCGAGGGGTTAGCAGCTTTCTCCGCTAACCCCGAATACTCTCGTCACGTGACGCGACGAGAATTAGCAGTGGTTCGAATCGCAAAAGTGACATATGAGAGTATGGAGCCGGTCGCTCAGAAAGTCGTGGCGTGCTGATGAGCGTAATCTAGCCCAGGAATCAACATACAGCTGAAAGATGCTGGTGTTGACCGCAATATCCTGTAACAGGATGGAAACGCGGGAAAAAAAAAAAAAAAATTAAAAAAAAAAAAAAAAAATAAATTGTTAGTGTTATTTTTGACTACAAAAATCTTGAGTAAAGAAGATTAAAACAGTATATCAAATATCAAGGTTACCAGCAAAAGTATGAATGTGTATTCAAATAGGATTTGTGTTTTGCACTTGGTGGTTGTTAATGGAAAATTGTTGATTTTTTTACTGTCGTGATTTTTTCTTAAACAATGTACATTTGCAGCCATAAGGTTTCCTTTACATGCTATATTTTCTGTTAGAGTATGAATAGCATAACTAAATCTGATTTTGAAAAAAAAGCTTGATAAAATCAATGTGCTTGGTAATTTGGGGATACTATGTTTCAAAGTGGCTTGAATCATGTGGAGATACCCTTACTATTTCATAGAAACTGTCAGTGTATGCCATTTCCAATATAATATTTTAGAAAATAAGTATACACACGTAATAACCACATTTCAAATAAAATAAACCTTATAACCCTTAAAAAAAAAAAAAAATAAAAAAAAAAAATATAATAAAAGCCCCATTAGAATGGAATATCATCATAATCATCAAGTGCCCTGCCAGCTGGCGTAGGCGTTCATGGCTCTCCACAGATCTCGGTCTTTGGTTTTCTGGATCAACTCTGCTGCTGATATTCCTCCGTGCCACCGTCTCAATCCGTCCAGCATCATTTCTCTTGGTCTGCCTCTGCCTCTCTTCCCCTCGATCTTTCCAGTTGTCACGATGTTCTCCAATGCCTCTCTTCTCATTACATGACCAATGGAATATGCTAATGGATACATTTCCTATGTTGTAAACACAAAATATCACAGATATCCGCAGAGTAAACACAAGTACTCTCTTTCTGATTTTAAAATCTAGTACACATAAATGTGCGAGAAAGAAACAGGAAAAAGTGAGTGAATGTTGAACGAATGAACACAAAATCACAGATGTTTACCAAACCAATGAGATTGTAAAGATTTATGTTGATACAAATGTTTGTTTATTTAAAAATAAAAAAAATAAAAAATTAAAAAAAAAAAAAAAAAAGAAAAGAGAAAGGGAAAAAATGAATGAACCCTTACAATTAGGGGGGAAAAAAAGGAGAAAAAAGATAACCAACTCCCTTTACACCTACTATATTTTTGAACAGTGCAGATTTGCAATTGTTATTGTATGAACCTGCCATGTTTTAACACCATCACTAAGAAAATCGCTTTAGCAAATGGAATCACATGTTTGGAAAATGTGATCATTTATCATAACTATTTTTATCATTGCGTTTTATTAGCATTGCTGTTATCACCCTTAGTAGTTTTATTCTTTGTCATTATTATTATAGATGTATCTCATGTAAACACCATTCTCAAGATAATCATTTTAGCAAATGAAATCACATGTTTTAACTATTATTATCATTGCTCTTATTATCATTGCTGTTAAATGTTATTGTTTTATCACCCTTAGCAGTTTTATTCTTTGTCATTATTATTATTTACTAGCTGCCCGGCCCGGCTTCGACCAGGCTCTGGCGGAGATCTATCTATCTATCTATGTATCTGTCTGTCTGCTTGTCTGTCTGTCTGTCTGACCCGGCCCTCGCAGCTAATTTATTGGTTGCAGCTAGAAAATTTCATTTAATGTTAGGATTATTTAGTTTTTTAAATGTTGACGTATAATTTTTCAGTTATGGTCGAACACCAAATTTGATGTCTAATGTAGTGCTTTTTGATAAACAATATTTTTTGTTTTTCTGTCTGGTGCGTACACAAATAAATCCGAAGGTTTTCCAACGCGTGAGCAGGCCACATATAGCTGTCCATGTGTGAAGCACGGATTTTCCAAATTTAGTCCACACACTTGTAGCGATTGTCCCTGTGCTTTGTTGATCGTCATGGCAAATGCAAGTCGCACCGGAAACTGCAGGCGTTTGAATTCGAATGGCATGTCTGTTGGAATAATTGGGATGCGAGGCAACAGTACATCAAAGGATAGACTTCTTTTTTTAGACAAAAAAAAAACAACAAACAACCTGCATTTTAACAGGCGTGATGCGTGTAATGTATGCATAAGGTATGCACACCCACAACATTGAATGAAAAATGTGATGTTGACACACACGCGGCCATATTTTTTTTTAAAAACAAAAACAAAATCAAGAATATACCCATTTAATTGTGTACTGACCTTCTCTCTGCCAAGCGAACGGAAAAAAACAAATGCTTCGATTACTTCAAAAGTTCCACTCCGAAAAAAGTACAGAAATAAAATTCTAACGTATCTAATCTAAAATAAATCCATTATTTTTAATGAGCACTGGTTTTAAAAACATAAAAAGATGTGTTAGAAAATTTTCACTATTTAAATAGATGCATTACTTTTATAAAAATTATGAAAATGCCTTAAAGATTATATCATTATTTATTATAACTCATATGCCTGTAAACAACTATAGACAGAAAGTTTATAAATCTTTGAAAACAATGCAACAATCTATACATAAAATAATAGTGATGTTATTAAAAGTTATGACCCTTGAAATAACTTTTCTTATGTTAAGTCCCCTTGATGGAAAGGATAAATATTAGCTGCCCGGCACGGCTTCGCCGAGGCTCTCGCGGGGATCTATCTATCTATCTATCTATCTATGTATCTATCTATGTATCTATCTATGTATCTATCTATGTATCTATCTATGTATCTATCTATCTATCTATCTATCTATCTATCTATCTATCTATCTATCTATCTATCTATCTATCTATGTTCGGCCCGTTCCCGTTAAAAATATAGATAGAATAGAAAAATAGATAGAAAATATGATTGGAAGAGATCTATCTAAAGTAAACTTGGCTCCCGTTCCCGACTATCTGTCTGTCTGTCAGTCTGTTTATCTGTCTGTCTATCTGTCTGTCTGACCTGGCCCGGCTGCACCTCATTTAATTCATATATATTTCTATAGCCAGGGGACTTAACTTAAGATATAACAATGCTACTAAAAGTTATATCCCTTTTTGTCGTTTATTTTTATATTTTCTTATGTTCAGTCATGTAATTACAAAATTAAATTTTAGGAAGGTAATAGCTGATAGCTGATAGATAAAACTATCACAGTTGGTTGCACAGGAATGAAAGAAAAACGTGTAGAAAATTTCATCTCAATCGGTTGGACCGTTCGCGAACGCATAAAGGACGGACATACATACATACATACATACATACACACAACGATTTTTTATATATATAGATGTATTTGGTTGTTTATGTGCATAATTATCATTGTAATCACTTTTAATATATATGGCTTTGTAAACCCGTAAACTGTCACATCCCCCTTTCCCACCTTTTTGATACTGTGATTGTTGTTTTCTGCTGCTGCCGCCCTCACCGGTTGGTTCTGCACCGCCATGTTCATCATCACGGAGGGGTTGTGATGGTATTTGGTAGGAGTTTTGGAGCTGACAGGAGAGCGAGGCGGCAGGGGAAATAATAACGACGCCCTACCATCACGCGTTTTGTTTTAAAATATTCCCTTACAACAATGTCAATGAAGAAATGTTCAAATGTATAAAATGTTGGAAAATTTTGCGCATATGTCACCTACACGTCCACATGCAACGCTCTGTAAAAACACGAACAACACATTTTGCAACGATTTTAACACTCAATAAAAGTTTTGAAAAAATAAAACATTATGCTATAATAAAAGCCCCATTTTGCTTATGGTTTGTTACCTTTGCTACCACCCCACTGGTCGGTTCAAACATTTATCCTGCCTGTACCATCATTAAGAGTGGTCATGAGGCATTGGTGGAGTGGAACCGATTGATGAGAGTGTGGCAAAGTAAATAAAAATGTAAAGATTTCCCATCTCTTTGTCACCCCCTTTGAATCATGTGAGTGAGTGTTGAATGAATGAATACAAAATCACATATGGTTACCAAACCAATGATACTGTAAAAATTTTTGTAAATACAAATGCTTGGGGAAATGAGGGGGAAAAAACATCTCCTTTTACTCCAACTATTATTAAAAACTGCAGTTTTGCAGTTGTATGTACCTGCTATGCTATGTTAACACCATTCCAAAGAAAATCATCCTAGCAAATGGAATCACAATTTGTAAAATGTTTATCATTTTCATAACTATTATTACCATTGCTGGTTTTTATATTGGCTGTTATTACCCTCAGTATGTCTCTTCTTGTCATCATTATCATTAGTAATAAAACAAAAACCCTTTCCCATGTGCCCCCCTCCCCTCGCTCATAGTTGTTGTTGCCTTTGCTGATACCCACACCGGTTTGGTTCAAAAAAGTATCCTGCCTTTACCATCATTGCCCAGATAGTGGTGATTAAGGCATTGGTGGGGTGGAACAAATTGGTGAGAGGATGGCAAGGGAAACAAAAATGTAAAGATTTCCCTTTTTCCTTGTTTAATTTTTACATTTTAAGTTTTTACATTCACATGTAAATGTGTTCAAGGAATGGAATATGCTAATGGCAAAATTTCCTATGTTGTAAACACAAAATATCACAGATATCTCCAGAGTAAACACAAGTAATCTTCTTTCTGATTTTAAAATTTAGTACACATGAGTGCGAGAAGAAACAAGAAGATGTGAGTGAATAATGAATGAATGAATACAAAACCACATATGTTTACCAAACCAATGAGACTGTAAAAATTTGTGCTAATACAGATGCTTGTTTACTTTTTATAACAACAACAAAAAAAAAAAACAAAAAAAAAAAAAAAAAAAAAAAAAATAAAAGAGGAAGAGAAAAAATGAATGTACTCTTACAACAAAAAAAAAAAAAAAAAAACATAAGCAAGGAGAAAAAGATAACCAACTCCTTTTACTTCTGCCATTTATTAAACTATTTTTGTCCGGTCTTTTAAAGGCCAGAAAGAAAAAAAATATTATTTTGCTTAATCTTAATCAGATGAATCAATTTTTGTCCAGGCCTGTAATAGGCCATTTAAAAAGAAAGAAAAAAATTAAGATTTTTTGCATAATTTTTCTGCTCGTTTCAACAATTTTTGGAAATGACGGCAATCACACTATAACAAAACAAATCAATTGCTGAAAACTTAAAATTTAGAGCCCAAACATGCTATACTAGAATGTTTTTATATGGTTAATATACCTGAAATGAAAAATGCCACCCAGTCATTTTTTATGGTATACATTCTTTGCAACAGAAATCAATATTTTCCTATTCTCTGCTAAGATCACAGCAATGGCTAATGATTAATTATCTAGCTTTCATTGGTGTATGCTACTACTGTGCTCCCACACGCCAGCTGAGGTACAATTCCTTGAATTTGTCAAAGCCAGCCAAGACACCAGCACCAGCCACCCCTATAAGATTGTTAGCTCCAGCTCCCTTCATCATGGACATGAAGCCTTCATTCTTGATGATTTTGAGTGCACAATCAATAGATCCCTTGTATTTGACAGCCTGACCGGATGTCATCATCATACGACGACGGATGGTGTCAATAGGGTGTGACAGGAGTCCTGAGGACACAGTGACAGTGTAGCCAAGAGCAAAAGAGAGAAACACGCTGGCATCATCTGCCAAGAGAATAGGCTTCAAGCTGTCATACAGACCGAAATAGAAGCCTCTGTATACAACAATGCCTACGCAGGAGATCACAAAACCTCTGTACAAGCCTACAAAGCCATCAGACTTCAGAGTTTTGGCATAAACATCAATCAAACCATTGAACTGACGTTCACCACCACCCTTGCCAGCTGATTTGGCATCGTTGGCCAATCGGGTTCTGGCATAATCAAGAGAGTAGACAAAGCATAAAGAAATAGCTCCGGCAGATCCTCCTGAAAATATATTCTTTGTAAACTTTATAAAAACATTCTGATCAATAAAAAGATGTCAATTGAAACGAGAAAAAGAGTGTTGAGGGGATACATAGGGCCTGTTCTTTTGTATGGATGTGAAACTTGGACAATGAGCAGTCAAGCTGAAAAGCATCTGATGGTGCAGAAATGTGGTTTCTGAGGAAAATGCAAAGAATACCATGGACAGACAGAAAAACCAATGACCAAGTACTACAGGAGACAAATGAACATCGTAAACTGATTAGAGAAATTAGACGTAGACAGTGAAAATTTTTTGGACATGTTATGAGAAGAAATGGATTGGAGAACTTAGTGACAACTGGCAAGATCGAAGGGAACAGACCAAGAGGAAGACCGAGAGGAAAATACCTGGATGGCTTGGCCACGTGGCATGGACGAGACAGGAACACTGAGCTGATACACGACACTGGTGATCGAGTGAAATGGCGAGTCATGACCGCCCACGCTTTCCGGCATGGCACATGATTGATTGATTGAAACTTCATAGGGTATGACTCATTTGGTGACACCTTGAAAGCTGCCTTGATTGTGTCCTTGAATGCAAAGTTCAGTGCCTGAGTGGGGAAATACCTCAAGCAATTGGCCAAGTTCCCTCTCCAGAATGACAGAATTCCTTCTGTTCTGAAGGTACGAACAGTGCAGTCAATAACACCTTTGTAGGGTTCTGACAGTCGACCAGCTTTGATCATCTCATCTTGATTCTGCACAAGAAGCTTGATTCTCTCAATAGGAGCAGCTGCAGTCTTTGCATGTATTATGACAGGTCAATTTTTATACATGAAATACTAAGTATGAGTATTCTGTTGCGATATTTTTTACATTAGTTCATTTTGCAATTAAAAAAGTTTTGTTTTTCTGTATTGTAGTTAGATGTCTACTCTGGCTTAGGATTGGTTGGCATGTTACTGATCAGTTCCATGCTATTGATTTTTAGGGCACTGCTAGATCATTTAACAGGAGGCTTCAGAGTACTTGGTGCATTATTTCACAACAGAAGATATTTTGTATATCAGTTTATTTATTCGCTGTAATGTTCTCCATCTGTTCGTAGTGTGCTTTTACAACGTGAGTTTGGAAGAAGTGTACTAAGCTGTGTCCTGCAGAGTCAGATTATAATTAATAAAAACAATGTAAACTGTTAAAAAAAAAAAAAAATTAAGATTTTTTGCGGTTGAAACTTCAATTGATTATTTGGTTTTTTCGGGATTTGAAATTTAAATACCGACCACAACCCACTACTGGCAACGCTGATCGTATTCTGGTATGAACCTAAGGCCTATCCACGTCAATATGGAAGCACTATACTCCAGTTTCGCTCTCGTTTGAGCTCGTCAGTAGTGCATATCCCTGACCGGATCCGGAAACAAGCCCCGGATCACTGGCGTGTGAAGCGGGCGTGTAACCACGCGGCACACGCCAAATTATCATAACAGAATATTACAACGTTACCCATCGTAGGCTATGCTCAAGATTGCCCAATCGCCGCGACTGACGTCCATCAATCGATGTGGACCCGAACGATCAGGGCTTCTCACTGGCAAGGAACACCAGGCCTCCTAAAATCCAGTGAGCAATAATCAAATTGATAATTTGGTTGTTTCGGGATTTGAAATTTAAATACCGAGCACAACCCACTACTTGCTTGCTTGCTTGTGTTCGTTGGCTTGAGCTCCAACGCGAAGTCCTGTATGTCGGATGAAGGCATCCTGTTGTCCAACATCAGTGTGATGTCATACAGGACCTGAGTTTTACGTGAGTATCCGTTGTCCCATGTCTGGCTTATTGGTGTGCAGACTGGTGGTTCCTTGCCGTACAGGCAGACACTCTCCGACTTCGGAGGAATTGGCGATCCTACTGACTTTAGCCAGGACCCCGAAGGGACCTGTTGCCCAGGACGCTCGACGAGGACGCGTCAATAGGTCTTGGCCAGTATATAACCCGGCCCTGGTGCCTTGGAAACACCTCTGCGTCCCAACCCACTACTGGCAACGCTGATCGTATTCTGGTATGAACCTAAGGCCTATCCACGTCAATATGGAAGCACTATACTCCAGTTTCGCTCTCGTTTGAGCTCGTCAGTAGTGCATATCCCTGACCGAGTATAGTGCTAACATATTGACGTGGATAGGCCTTAGGTTCATACCAGAATGCGATCAGCTTTGCCAGTAGTGGGTTGTGCTCGGTATTTGAATATTCAATATTTCTGACGTCCATGTTAAGGTTTCTCTTCACAACGTATAAATCTTTCGCCTTAAGATTTTTTTTGGTTGGGTATTTGTGATGCCCATGTTAAGTTTACGGTTTTAAATCTTTTGACTGTAAGAAACAATTTTTATTATATCAACTTTCAAGTGTGTTATTCTAAAGGATATTGATAGAAAATGACAAGTTCATCTCTAACACTGACGTCAGATGTGCTCAACGGAAACCTGCTCCACCGCTCAGGTACAATTGTTGTGTCTCTCTCCGGCCCTGGAGCCGCAGCCAAGTCGACGCCAGCGTTCATAGCGAGCGAACTCGCTGGACTGGCCGGCGTGCCGCTAGGAGCAATAGCCATTCTACACAGGTATGAGTCACCGACACGGTTGTTCGTGACTTTAACATAATGAGGTGTCCGAGGGTCGTGTTCCTTAGATCTCCTGAAATGAAGAGTTAATCAACTCTTCTTTGGGGTTCAGATGATGCTGCAGCTCTGTTTTCTCCACTGTAAGAAGAGGGAAGAAACACGAACAAGTTCAGATACTGGTACATGTATTTTTTTTTCTTTTGCATATCCTTTACAGGACATCGCTGTCAACACCAGCATCTTTCAGCTGTATGTTGATTTCTTGGCAAGATTACGCTCAGTAGTTTGCCATTGCTTTCTGAGCAGCCGGCTCACATAGCCCGTAAGTTACCGACGCGATTCGAAGCACTGCTGTTTCTCACCGTCATCACGTTACCTACGAGAGTTTACGAGATTACGGAGAAAAGTCATAACCTCTAAGACACGAAACCGTCTAGGTACATGTATTACAATCAGCATTTATCTTACATCTTACTCAACCTGTCGACACAAATAAACCCGATTACATGTACTCATTGTGTTTACACTGAAAAACTAGTTAGAAGACACATATGATGGTCGTCATTAGGAAAAAAGAAATACCACAATGTAATATAGGGATAAATAAAAATATTATTAAACAAGTGGGTAGGTACAACTCTCTCGGAACGGTCAAACCATCTAAGAGGAGATGCCCTGGAGAGATTAGAACAAGAATCGTTATGGCGAAGGTAGCCTTTTGAAAACTGAAAAACATACTGACAAATAAAAATATGGTAATTGCTACGAGAACAAGAGTGTTGAGGTGCTACATAGAGCCTATACTTTTGTATGGTTGTGAAGCGTTGACAATGAGCAGATAAGCTGAAAATGGCAGTGACAATGTGGTTTCTGAAGAAAATGCAAAGAATACCATGGGCATTCAGGAAAACCAATGAGCAATTCCTACAAGAAGCAGATGAAAAACGTAAACTGATTAGAGAAATTAGACATGGACAGTCAAAATTGTTTGGACACATTGTAAGAAGAAATACACTAAAGAACTCTGGTTACAAATGGACAAGATCGAGGCAAGGAACATGATCATGCCTATTGTTTTTATGTATTTGAGGGAGGGGGTGTCATAAGGATCTATACGTTCAAATGATGCTGGTGGTAGAGGACGAGCAAATCACAAGTATGTTGCAAATACATTTCAGGAGAACGAAATACATTGACAACTATACCTGAACAAAGCAGAGCAGTCACTAACATTAATGAAATTGCTGCTAAAGGCGTTTACAACAGACCACCCTTGTGGAAGTAGAAGGCAAGAGAAAATCATCTGTTGTGGCGAGAGGTGTGATGAGAAAGTAAGGTATTTTACACTAGTTTTCTTACTGGGCAATCTGATATACCATCTCTTCATCAGAATGAACAGAGGATGCAGACAACAATATGAAATGGTAATTGACACAGAGGTACATACATTGATTTGAGAACATGCTTCCCAGGGTGATACAACCATCTACATAGATGGGTCTGTTGTGCGGCAAACGCGAAGCTCATGAGCTGTCAAACAAATCAAGCCACACCTACAGTCACCTATAGCACCCACATCGGCTGACCATGGCGTCACCCACACAATAATATTTTAAACAATCATTTGACAATGTTTGTTTTTCCTATGTGAATGTAACATGCACAATAAATAATTGATGAACGAAAGATGAGGGATTAGAAAAGCCGAATGTAAGATGCGTCTGTGTACCCAATTTGTGAATCTTTGAAAAGAAAGTTCGTTCGTTCACGACTCAGGCTGGAGGTAGAACAGTTAAGTAAGACAGCGTAGCTTTTGATGTGACTACGAAAAGTTTAATCATGGAGGTCATGGCAGTAACAAAGGTAACAATAGCCTGGCTGGAGACACAACGAACACCCATGTGTTTTTTTTAAATCAGGGACTCTGTGTGTATGGTAAAGACGATCAAGAAAACGGAGCCAGAATTCAATGTTTGAATAACGAAGACACAAACAATAGATTGCACGATTTATTGCCTGGCATATTTCGCTGCATCTCGTCAGGGACATACTGCAGAAATCACACAACTTACGTGAATTAACTAGATAAATCCTTCAAGTTGAAATATACACATATTCGCACAGTAATGTCAATCATTTACAACGGTAACTTTAAGCTGACTAACATGTCTTTCTGTTTGCACAATTCTGGCTTGCGTTGATTGATCATAATTGCTTCTACAAATTTTAACAAGCGAGTATTTCGTGTGTTAAACAACACACGAAAGGAAGTGTCTCTGTCAACCACATAGCCGCTTTCGATAATGTGCCTACCAATTGAAGACGCTGGGAGCTTCCGGTGTGTCGGCCCCACGAGGCTAGCATCTTCTGTGTGTTGTATCTTGTTGACCCATTGAGGTATGTGTTATGACACTCGTTTGTTAAGCTGTCTCTCTGTTCTACCAATGTAGAAGGCCTGGCATCTACATGTGAATTGGTAAATACAATTGTTTGTGGCGTACAGAGGAACAGGCTCTTTGACTGCTGGTGTAGGAATCGGTACTGTTTTATATCTAATGACTGGAGTTGCAGCACAGAATGTTCGGCCTACTGCTGTAGTAAGCCGGTCTTGTAGACGTTGCATTACGTCATCCCCTCGAAAGGTTAGCTGGATGAATACCTTGAGTTTAGGGACTGTAGTTACGTCTGGTTTTGATTTGGGCTGTTGGCAGTGGCGCTTTATAAATCCTGTGGAGTACCCATTCATGTTTAAGACATTCTTCAGAGTTTCAAATTCCTCTGTCAGTGTGTCCTGGGTGCATATCTTTCTAGCACGGTCAAACAGGGTCCGTACTAAGCCCCGTTTGTACTGGACAGGTTTGAAGCTCTGAAAATTTAGGTATTGGCCAGTCCATTTTCCTTTGCGATACACCGATCTTTTCTACGTCTCATTAGAATATCTAGGAACGGTAACGCTTCGTTGTGTTCGTGTTCCATAGATAGAGAGATGTTTTTATGAAGTCAATGGCTTGAATTTGTGAAGAGGTCAAGACTGACTAATATTTGTTTAATTTTTGATCCAGAGCATGCGGGTGTAAGAGGAAATGAGCGAGCAGATAAGCTTGCGAGCAATGGACCAGGTTGACACCATGAACGCCCTCTGGGAGGCAGGACCGGTTATGACTCAAGGGATGGATGTGACTCTGAAACATTGACCAGACTGCAATAAAATAAAATAAAACTGGGTCAAGCTAGAGTGCCAAGGGGGAAGTCAAAGAAGTATCATCAGACAACACAGAGCTGGTGTCGTCAGTCGCAACACGCTGAGGGAGATATTGAGGAGAGGATCTGAGCACTGTGGATTAATATTTGGATGCTCAATGACAATGATCTGTTAACTAACTAACTAACTAACTAACTAACTAACTAACTAACTAACTAACTAACTAACTAACTAACTACCTCCCTACCTACCTACCTACCTAACTAACTAACTAACTAACTAACTAACTAACTAACTAGCTAACTAAATTAAACTAAACTAAACTAAACTAACTGAACTAAACTAACTAAACTTAAATAAAATAACAAAGTTAACCTAAACTTAACTAACGAAACTGAACAAAACTAAGTCATTGGCGCTTTGCCGTCTTGACAGACGATAGTTTGTGCTTTAAAAAGGCATAATAACTTTTACCTATGGCGGTAGCGAATGTGACTGATAAGACCAATTCGCGCTGTAAATGTCCGTTCACAGTGGGTGCATGTGAACACTCGGTCATTTCCACCATCATGCACCATCTTACGTCTCACACGCTCGGTGTGTGACTTATTTGCAATAATTTTCTCCTTTGTCTGTATTCCATTTCTGATGTTTGCCCTCCATGCAACACGTTCAGCGGCGACTTGCTCCCAATGTGCATTATCAATGCCTGTATCAATCATGTCCCGCTTACACACATCTTTGTATCGTAGTAGAGGCCGACCCTGAGATCTCTTACCCATCTGTAATTCACCAAAACAGATTTCCTTTAATATTCTACCATCATCCATCCTCCTAAGATGTCATATCCATCTAAGTCTACGAAGACTGAGCTTGGAATAAACCTTCACACAACCTGATCTTTCCAATACTTCAGTATTTGTGATTTTGTCTTGCCACTTAATACCAAGAATTCTTCGCAGACACCGCATATGAAAGCTGTTTAAACGTTTCTCTTGGTGTGAGTAAGTTGTCCAGGTTTCACTGCCATAAAGAAGAGTACTAAGGACACAGGCTTGATAGACAAGGACTTTTGTTTTGGCAGTAAGCTTCCTGTTTTCCCAGACTCTTTTTCTTAACCTGTTCATTGTTGTTGCTGCCTTACCAATCCGGGTGTTGATTTCCTGATCTAGTTACCACTGATCCTAGATATGTAAAATGGTCTACCATCTCTAGTTCGGAGTCGTCAATAAAGATTGATGTTACCCCATGTGCACTTTGTGACATAATATGTGTTTCCTTTTTGCTAATTGTTAAACCAAATTCAGAACAAGCACTGGAGAATGCAGATAGTAGACTTTGCAATTCTTCCTCAGAGTGGGTCGTAACTGCAGCATCATCTGCAAAAAGCAACTCTCTGATCAGCACCCTCCTAATTTTGGTCTTGGCCTTCAATCTCTGAGCATTGTAGAGGCCGCCATCTGAGCGTGAGTGAATGTATATAGCACCATCCTGATCACGAAAGGATATTTCAATAGAAGTGAAAAATATATTCCAAAGTGGGTGGGAGCTAGAACACAACCTTGCTTAACTCCACTCTTGATTTCAAACTCTTCAGAAGTTGCACCATCAAACTTGATTATACCCTTCATGCCTGTGTGGAACGATTCCACAATGGACAGAAGAGTTGGTGGGCAGCCAATCTTCTTTAGTGCTTTGAACAGACCCTCACGACTGACCAAATCAAATGTCTTTGTGAGGTTTATGAAGGCAATAAACAGTGGTTGATTCTGTTCACGGCATTTTCTTGCATTTGTCGCAATGAGAATATCATACCAATGACAGACCGGTTCTGTCGAAAGCCACACTGTGATTCGGGGTAGACTTGATCTCCTAGGACTTGAAGTCTGCGCAGAACAATTCTGGCAAATACTTTTCCAACAATACACAGAAGTGAGATACCCCTATAGTTGTTGCAGTCGCTCCGATCGCCCTTGTTCTTGTACAGTGTTATGATGCTTGAATCTTTGAAATCCTGTAGGACTTGTCCTTCTCGCCAGCATAGCTCTATTAGCTGGTGGATCTGTAGAGTGAGTATGTCTTGCCCACTCCTGATAACCTCTATCGGAATCCCATCCTTACCTGGAGCCTTGCCAGATGCAAGTTCATTTATAGCACACTTAACTTCTGTTATGGTGCGAAGTGTGTCCAGATGGTCAAGAGTTTGTAGAGCCTCTATGGCGTTGAGGGCATGATCCGCTAGTTTGGTCTCACTTGAGTAAAGCTCCAAATAGTGCTCTACCCATCTGTCCATCTGCTGTTTCTTATCAGTGATGATTTCTCCAGTCAAGGTTTTCAATGGTGCACTTCTTTTGATCACTGGACCACAGGCTTTCTTTATTCCTACATACAATCTTCTTATGTTTCCCTTATCACTTGCGATTTGAATGGACCCACATAACTTGATCCAATAATTACTTGCACACTGCCTGGCAGCCTTTCGCACATCCTTCCTAGCTTGCCTTAGCTCACTCAGAGCGTTACGCGTTGGTCTTTCCTTGTTTCTTAAGAGAGCCATCTTCTTCTTATAAATCAAGGGCTGCAGAGTCTCGCTGTTTTCCGCAAACCAGTCCTGCCTCTTATGATCCACAATGCCGTAAACCCCTAAGGCAGATTTATAAAGAGTTTCCTTAAGTTGACCCCACTTTTCATTTACTGTACAATTTTCTGGTGTGTCAGTGAAAGCGTCTTCAAGTTGCTGTTGAAACTGAAAGCACTTTTCAGGATCGTGAGTGTTAATAATATTAATCCTGGGGCTAGATTTGTGTTTAGCTGTGTAGATTCTCTTTGGTCTCAGTCTAACCCTTGCAACAACAAAAGAATGATCCGTATCACAGTCAGCACAGTGGTAACTTCGAGTCAATGATATATGGTTCAGATATTGTCTCAGTGTGATGATGAAGTCCTGCTGGTGCCAATGGCCGGATCTTGGATGTTTCCATGTGACCTTATGCATCTCTTTTATTTTAAAAAAGGAGTTTGTAATACATAGGTCATTACTGGTGCAATGCTCCAGCAGCCTTTGTCCATTTTCATTCATGCGACCGATGTTGTATTTTCCAAGGCACACTGGCCATGAACTCGAGTCCTTGCCCACACGAGCATTGAAATAACCGAGCATATAAATGTAGTCAGATTTTGGAACTGCCTTGATCACGGAGTCTAACTCCTCATAGAACGAATCCTTCACATCATCAGAGGAATGGAGTGTCGGTGCATATGCAGTAATAATGGTGGCAAAACCACAAGAGATTGCCAAGCGCAGGGATAATAGTATTTCATTTCCTCCTGCTTGAATTTCAATCATTCCCAGTAGCGAATTCTTCACTGCAAAGCCCACACCGTGTTGCCTTTTTTCTGCCTGCCCTCTACCCTTCCAAAAAAGGTGTAATTGTTTTCCCTGAGTGACCCTTCCTCAGCGAGGCGAGTCTCCTGCAGGCCAGCAATATCAATGTTAAGACGATTGAGTTCAGCATCAATCACAGCCGTTTTTCTCACATCGTCAGTATTGGTCAAGTCAGAGGAAAATCCTGGACACATGGTTCTCACGTTCCAGGTTGCAAGCCGTAACTTGAGGTTTCTATTTTTCTTTTTATTTGTACCTGGTGCATTGGTTTTATAGCCTGTGATTCAGATTTTGTCCTAGCCCCAAGCACCCATTGAAGCAGGCAGGCTGTGGCGGATCAGCGCCCAATTGGCCGGGGGTTGCCAAGCTTGAGGCGGGCGGTAGCTGATCAGTGACACCTGTAGGTGTCTCCCACCGTCAGATGCAACGCGTGGCGCCCCATGTCTACGCCAATTGACAGGGACTTATAACCCGTGACAGGTGCCTCTCGCTTTGATTCCGAGACCAGGAACGGAGTTATTGCCTCTCCATAGCACAAAGCCTGGGCTAAAATATAGAGATCATGTGTTGCCCATGCAGCATGATCCCTCTCTCGGCCTGCCTAGTTCACTCCAGAGGAAAGGTAACAGCCCTACATCTGGAACAAGACAAGCTGCAGAAGCTGCCGGATCAGCAAAGCAATGCTCTAACTGTCCGCCTGTCGGAGCTTCGATCCTAGACCAGTCGCCAACCAAGGCTTAGGGCCTGGTCTGCCCTGCCATGACAATTTTGTCTTTAGCTTGCATTTCCTCGCACCAGGGTAAGGCTTGTACCCTCCGAATTGCGCTCTTCAATCATTCCCAGAGACATATGTACTTAATATGTCTATAAGAATCCTGTGACCTAGGAACACTTTCACATATTTCACACGACCTCAAAAAACTTTCTGTCTAGTTGAAAAATGTTACTGAATGAGTCTCATTGCTATTCCACCTCTCTACCTACAAATGTCATAGTTACTGGAGGTGTTTACAATTCCTTACAATCAGCTGTTTTTGGGCACTCAGCCCCAGACATCTAGTCCTTTCATAATAAACAATCCTGCCTCAGACGAGACTATGATTCCATGTGGGACGGTGTCCAATTGCAAAGGCCATTCATCCGAACTGCACTCGGTGTGACTGCCATTGTCCACACCTCTGAGTTGTCCTTCAGTTCTCATATACAGTAGAACCTGTCGAAGAGAGAACACCCGGTGAGAGAAATCCGATTCAGACCTACTATATGTGAGTGTAGGCCGAAGGCCGTACTCAGATATTTATATCCTGATCAACCTAGAACTAAACTCTGGCATAAGGCAGAGGAGTTCATCACATTGGTCTGAGATGTGGTAAGAAAAGGAAAGGCTAAAGGAAAGCGAAGAAACTCCAGTAGTCACCCTACCGGAAGATCCTACTATTGACATTTCCTTTAACCCCCAAACCACCCTCAATCTCACTGAATATTATCCCACGACATTGGTCTTAACCTGCCGAGTTAAACGATATATCACTCAACCTAGTTTAAGCAACGCATCAGCCTGCTGCTGCCGACGCTCCTATAACAGGTTCCCACAACGCCCCATCACTACGCTCAATTCCAAGTATCTCCCAATTGTGCCTAGTCAATTACCTGCCTAGTATTACTTATATCTAATCTCTATCTATTTACTACCTTATGCAATCTAGTCCTGTTCTGAATTGAAACCACAAATTGACATTATAGACAAGTGTTCGTCGACTTTAAACGACACGGGACACCGTAGTTTCTTTTTTAAATTGGACCAGGAATAGCCTAACACTCCAGTTCGCTTTAATCCATTTGGCACACTGATTGTAACTTTTTATCCCCTGCCGAGACCTGAGTATCTGAATGACATCAACGACATTGCCAGAAGCCAGTTGCGGAGAAACTCTCCTTCTTTCATTCTTCAGATCGGGGTAAACAGTATGCCGACTTGTCCCATTTTGATCCGGGAAAATCCTCCTGTATTAAAAGAATTTTGGTTGGCGTTTGATCAGGGAAAAACTTTCCCAACAACAAAGCGTTGCGGCGGATTAGAGACGACTGTCTCTTGCAAATCCATGCATTCTGGTCGACATCTCCAGTAATTCCGTGACACTTAAGCCAGGTTGAGTCTGCCCATCTTACCCGTCTGCTAGTCTTAATTCCCCCTCACTCCCCCCCCCCCTGGAAATCCTAAAATTCCCTCCTTGGGGGGGGGGGGGGATTCCGACCGGTTGAGAACCACTGGTCTAGTACGTAGCGAGATCAGTCACAAAGCCATAGCATCCCACGCCATCAGTATAACATTACAATGGATTTGCAGCCACGGGGACCTCATGGGAAATGAGAATGCTGATAGACTTGCTAAAGCGGGTGACGGAACAGGGGATGGCCTTGCAGTATGAGAAAAATCCAACGGGTTCTCAGAAAGAACACAATAGAAAACTGACTGAACACGTGTTTAAACGAACCAACGGACTGGACGCTTTTTAATTAAATGCCCAACCAAAACACAATGACAAAGTCAATGTCCTTAGCCAAAATATGCTAGAATTAATAGCCATCTAAACTATAACAACCCTCGACCATCACCCTCGTATAGACCCCGTTCTCCATATGAAACCATCGACCGCCTTCTTTTCAAATGCTCTGAACACTTAAACGTCAAGGGAAAGCTACTGCAGTCGTCTACAAACAACAGTTACATACGCACTCCGTGGTTCTCTGGATCAGCTTGGGGGACCTGCACTTCTATAAGGATGGTATTGGGCTGCCAATTCTAGACAACTGGTCATTTTTGGGACCAACAACACTAATAGATACTACTATGTTTAATCTGCAGACGATGCTGGCCCGGACTCGCTTTTGGTAGCCAATGGAGGTTTTGAACTGTGGTGGTTATTACTTTATTGTGTACTGCTGGGGGTCCTCCTCATTGCCATCATCGTCTTCGTGATCATCAGGAGAAACTATCCCAGAGAGTCATATCCAGGTCAGTGTTGTTGTCTCTGGAAGTGTGCGGTTTGTTTGCCTGTCTGACATTTCCTGCGCGTATTTGTAATATACTGCTGGCGTTAGTCAGTTAATCAAAACAATGTTTTCCCGGAGTGAATTTGAATAACGAAGACACAAACCATAGATTGTACGATTTATTGCCTGACATATTTCGTTGCATCTCGTCAGGTACATACTGCAGAAGTCACACACAACATAGAGTAGAATAATTAGATACATCTTCCAAGCTGAAATATACACATGATCGCACAGTAATATCATTGTTTACCATGGTAAATGTAAATGGACTATCATGTATTTCTGTTTGCACAAAACCGGCCTATGTAGATTAATAATTATAGCTATATTATTATATTATAGCTATAATTAGCTCTAAAACCTCCAATTTCATCACCACCACTCGGTAATGATGAAACTGGCAGTATAAAATGTCTGAACCGATCGGAGATGGCAGCAACAGCATCAACAAACAAACAGTGTCAAGATGGTGGGATTGGGAGGTGTAAACAGTATCGGGGTAGTGGTTGCATTTATAATGTTTGTGTTGTTGCATGCGTTCTGTGTGTTTAGTATTTGTGTAGGTGTGTTTACGGAGCGTTGCATGTGGGCGTGTATGTAACCGTACGTGTGCATATTTTATTCATTGGGCATATTTACATGTGAAGGGGTGTTGATAGGGAGAAGGATAAACTTTTCCATTTTTGTTTCCATTGTCACACTCTCACTCATTTGGACCTACCACTCTAATTTTCTCCATCACCACTCTCTGGTGATGATGGTAAAGGCAGGATAATTTTTGGAACCAACGGGTGATTGTATCAGCAAAGGCAAACAAACAAACCATGAGCAAGGGAAGGGAGGGAGGGGGGGGGGGTCACATGGGAGATGAGGTTATATATTAATAAAGGTAACTATTCAAAACAATGTTTTCCCGTCATGAATTTGAATAACGAAGACACAAACAAAAAAGCACAAATTGAAATGTTGTTTGATCAAGTGTCCAAGTTATCACCTACTTCTGCTGAGTCAGTCGGGTTGCTGAAGGCCAAACTGGTAGATTTAGAACACCAGTATCGCACAACCCCCTCTAAACAGACAAGTCCGCTGACCAACGAACACCTTACTGCCTTAAAAGCGTTAAAGGCCAACAAACCCTTGTAATATTGAAACCTGACAAAGGGAGTGTTGCAGTACTTATGGACATATCAGACTACCAGAGAAAAATGGATGATATATTATCAGACGCATCTAAATTCAGAGTAGAGCAAACAGTCAACAAGTCGGAGGACCTGTATGCAAAAATGAGGAAAGAAATCCAGTCACTTGTAAATGCAGGACTCATCAGTGAGGCCACTGCAAAAACGCTCACACCGCGTGGCTCCCAAACACCTCAGATGTACGGTCTACCCAAGCTTCACAAGCCCGGCATCCCACTAAGACCGATCCTTTCCATGGTTAACTCGGCATAACACCGAATGGCGAGATGGCTAGCTGAAATTTTAAAGCCAGTACGACAGTCCTTCGATCCAAGAACACTCAGGGATACATTCGAACTGGTGGAATTATTGGATACTATGGACATAAACAACAAACACATGGCATCCATGGATATTGCCTCTTTATTCACCAACGTTCCATTAGATGAGACCGTGAATATAATAAGTGAACGCATTAGAGACAAACAACTAAAACTAGGCATACCATCAGCTATTCTAGAGAGGCTATTAAAATTATGTACTGCCAACATACAATTCAACTTTCTAAACAAGTCATATCGCCAAATTGACGGAGTGGCCATGGGGAGCCCACTTGGACCTATTCTAGCGGACATCTTCATGGCACACTTAGAAGAAAAGAGATCCTCAGAAATCAATAACTTGGCCTTTTACCGTCGTTACGTGGACGATATACTAATTATCACCACAGACGAGCTACAAGCAACGTCGTTCCAGGCCGCAATGAACGAGACACATAAAAACATCTCTTTATCTATGGAACACGAACACAACGAAGCGTTGCCGTTTCTAGATATCCTAATGAGACGTAGAGCAGACGGCACAATTCAAAGATCGGTGTACCGCAAAGAAACATGGTCTGGCCAATACTTAAATTTTCAGAGCTTCGCACCTGTCCAGTACAAACGGGGCTTAGTACGGACCCTGTTTGACCGTGCTAGGAAGATATGCACCCAGGACACACTGACAGAGGAATTTAAAACTGAAGAATGCCTTAAATCTGAATGGGTACTCCACAGGATTTATAAAGCGCCACTGCCAACAGCCCAAACCGAAATCAGAAGTAACTACAGTCCCTAAGCTCAAAGTATTCATCCAGCTAACCTTCCGAGGTGATGACGTAATGCAACGTCTGCGGGACCGGCTCACCACAGCAGTCGAGCGAACATTCTGTGCTGCAGCTCTAGTCATCAGGTACCGAAACACACCGATCCCAGTCCCAGCAGTAAAAGAACCTGTAGCTTTGTACGCCAAATCAAATTGTATTTACCAATTTACATGCAGATGCGAGGCCATCTACATAGGCAGAACTGAGCGACAGTTACATTGCAGGGTTTCGGAACATATTCCGAATTGGTTGGACAAGATACTACACACAGAAGATGGTAGCCTAGGCAGGCCGACACACCGGAAAAGTCTGGCTTCATCGGTCGGGAGACATGTGCTCGAGACTGCCCACGTGGTTGAAAGAGACAGTGCCTTCCGTGTGTTGTTCAACACACAAAGTAGTCGATTGTTAAAGTTTGCTGAAGCTATACTAATCAACCTTCATAAGCCGTCCTTGCGTAAGCAGAAAGACATGTTAGTCAGTTTAAAATTACCGCGGTAGACAATCGAAATTACTGTGCGAACATGTGTATATTTCAGTTTGAAGGATTTAGCTAATTAATTCACGTAAGTTGTGTGATTTCTGCAGTATGTACCTGACGAGATGCAGCGAAATATGCCAGGCAATAAATCGTGCAATCTATTGTTTGTGTCTTCGTTATTCAAAGGTAACTATAATAATAATAATGCAAATAAACCCAAATACATCAATAATAATGATGACAAACAAAAACCTACTGAGGGTGATAAACAGTACTGATAGTAACAGAAATGATAATAATAGTTATGATAATGATCCCACTTTCCAAAACTGATTCCATTTGCTAGAATGATTTTCCTAGGAATGGTGTTAGCATAGCATAGCAGGTACATATAATTGCAACATGCAATGTTCAATAATAGTAGAAGTAAAAGGAGTTGGTTATCTGTTTGCTTATTTTTTTCCCCCTTATTTGTAAGGGTTCATTCATTCCCCCCCCCCCCTTTTTTTTTTTTTTTTGGTAAAAAGTAAACAAGCATCTGAATTTGCACAAATTTTTACAATCTCATCAGTGATATTTTGTGATTACAACATAGGAAATTTTCCATTAGCATATTCCATTTCTTGAACACATTTACATGTGAATGGGGGTTAAAGGGAAAAGAGGAATCTTTACATTTTTGTTTCCATTGCCACTCTCTCACCAATTTGGTTCCACTCCACCAATGCCTTTACCACTCCTCTCTGGGCAATGATGGTAAAGGCAGGAAAAATATTTGAACCAAACCGGTGTGGGTGTCAGCAAAGGCAACAACAAACCATGAGCGACGGGGGGGGGGAGCAATGGGGAAAGTGTTTTTGTTTTATTACTAATGATAACAATAATAATAATGACAAGAAGAGACATACTGAGGGTAATAACAGCAATTTAAAAAAAAAAACAGCAATGGTAATAATAGTTATGAAAATGATAACATTTTTACAACATGTGATTCCATTTGCTAGGATGATTTTCTTTGGAATGGTGTTAAACTGAATAGCAGGTACATACAAATGCAAACTGCAGTTTTTAGTAATACTTGGAGTAAATGAGTGGGTTATATTTTCCTCCTTGTTCCCCCCCCCCTAAATGTAGGGGTTCATTCATATTTTCATCTTTGCTATCTCTTTCTTTTGTTTTTTAATAAAAATTAACCAAGCATTTGTATTAACACAAGTGTTTACAGTATCATTGGTTTGGTAACCATTTGTGATTTTGTATTTATTCATTCAACATTCGCTCACATGATTCAGAGGGGGTGACAAATAGAAAGGGAAATCTTTACAATTTTGTTTCCCTCGCTACACTCTCACCAATTGGTTCCACTCCACCAATGCCTTTCCTGACCACTAATGATGGTACAGGCAGGACGAATGTTTGAAACAAACCAGTGGGGGTAGTAGCAAAAGCAAACAAACCATAAGCAAGGGGGCACAGGGGAGATGAAATTGTAAATTACTAATGATGATATCAGGAATACTTATAAAATTAATGATACTAAGGATAATAAGGTAAGTACTGACTACAAGGAAAAGGGGGAAGTCTTTACATTTTGTTTCCCTCGCTACCCTCCCACCCATTAGTTTCACTCAACTATTGTCCCCATGACCACTCTAATGATGGTACAGGCAGGACAAATGTTTGAAACAAACCAGTGGGGGTAGTAGCAAAAGCAACAAACCTTAAACAAAGGGGGGAACATGGTAAATGAAGTTGTAAATTAATAATGATGATATCCTTAATACTTTTCAAATTAATGATACTAAAGATAATAAGGGTAAGGTAATGATAGTAATAATAATAATAATAATGATCATAATAATAGTAGACATAATCATAATAATAATAATAATAATAATAATAATAATAATAATAATAATAAATAGTATAATAGATATATGATTCTATTTGCTAAAGTGATAATCTTAGTAGTGGTGGTAGTATAGCACAACAAGTGCATTTAAAGCAAAACATTCCATAAATAGTAATTTGGAATGGGAGGAGTTGATTTCTTTTCTCCTTTTTCCTTTTCCCCTTATCTATAAGGGTTGAAACCATCATTTTGAAACAAATAAAACAAGCATTTATATTTCCACTATTCTTTACATAAGGGATTTTCCATTGGTCTTTTGACCATATGTGATCTTTTTAGTCATTCACTCTCCATTCACTCACAGTTTCTTCTTTCTTTCTCGTACTCATATATACCAAATTTGTAATACAATAAAGAAGAATACATATGATTTACTCTGGAAATAGTTGTGAGATTTTGTGTGTTTACATAAAGGAAATTAAGTGTGTGTTATATGTGTGGTGTTTGTATCTGGCAAAGTTTCTGCATGTCCATATAAGTTGTCTGTAGTAAGAAAATGCTACCAGTAGTTTTGTATGTATGTCCTTAGCTGTCTTTGGTATAGTGTTGAGAAAAATTGCTTTATATATGTCGGTTTGTTTGCCTGTGTGCGTTTGTATGAGGTGTTTGAGTGTTGCGCGTGTGGAATTAATTGTTGGACATGTATAATAAATGTGTTCCTCTGTCTCTTGTGTGTTGTTTCTACATAATTGACATTGTTTGGATATGTATGCTTCTACCTGTGTTGTGGGGGTCATATTGTATAGCAGTCTATATGTGATTTCTCTAGCTTTTGGTGTTATGTGTTTGTTGTGTAGGTTTGAATATTGCATGTGAAGTCAGTTATGAAGTATTTGTGTCCACTTTTAATCCTAAGCCTTAGTGATGGTGCTTGTTCTCTAACTAAATGTTTGTATATTGTGTGTGTTGTTTGCTGTATTAACTGTTCATGTTCTTGTATTGCCTGTATGCATGTCTGATAGGAAGTTGGTAGTCTTCCCTGGTAGTGTGCAATTGCATTGTTAAGAGGTGTGAGATGTTTGATGTTGTGGCCTATGCAATATAGTGCTAGTCTGTTCTGTTCTGGGTGTCTGATGATTTTACCTATGTGACTGATTCTAAGTGACAGTATTTTTGTCGGGATGTCCTGTACTGCAAAATCCCCTTGTTTCTAGTCTTGTATGAGAGTTTTGTGTTGTATGCTGAGTATTGATTTCTGTTGAAAAGAATGTATACCATGAAAAATGACTGGGTGACATTTTTCATTTCGGGTATATTAACCATATAAAAACATTCTACTATAGCATGTTTGGACTCTGAGCACCTATGGACATGTCCGGAGTGCAATGAAGATACCCCAACTGATAACTATAAATTTTAAGTTTTCAGCAGTTGAATTTTTTTTTAATAGTGTGATTGCCGTCATTTCCAAAATTTGTTGAAACGAGCAGAAACATGATCAAGGCAACAAATCTTAAGGCAAAAGATTTATACGTTGTGAAGAGAAACTAGACAATGGGTAACTTTTCTTTAGACAGACGTGACCTAGCAGATAAAGAAATAAATAATTTACTAAACATTATTTATTATACAACAACTTGGTGCCTAAAATTTTAAATAATATTCAATACTGTATATATCTTTTACGATTTTAACAATCAATTTATACTTTCTAGAATAGGAATAAAAGTGTTACAGGAATAAACATATACTTCTCTTGCAAAATAGCTGTCAGTACAAATATAGTGAAATCTACAATTGTTCCCCTTGAATGCTAAAGAAGTAAATATGCAATTATTTCACTTGAAGTAAATAAAATAAAATTAGTTGAATATCCTTGAGAAGGCCGGCATCCCTGGTCTAGGTGTTACACGACTTTCTTCGTAATCCCGCACACTCTGTAACGTGACGTGACGTGCCCGGTAATTGGTAACGGTTCTCTCCGCGTCGGTAACTTACGGGGTATTTGAGCCGGTCGCTCAGAAAGCAATGTCAAACCACCGAGCGCAATCCTGCCAAGAAATTCAACAATCAGCTAAAAGATGCTGATTTTGACTGCGGTGTCCTGTAAAGTATATGTGAAAAAAAAATCCTTTACAGGGCGTTGCAGTCAACACCAGCATGTTCTGCTGTTGTGATCTCTTGGCAAGCCCACGCTCAGCAGTCCTCCATCGCTCTCCGAATGACCGGCATCCATACCACTTCATAAAAAAACCAACGCAAGACGGTTTGGTGCCAAATGTGGGTATGTGGGATTACGAATTGCTTCTGTAACTCCTTCGCCTCGTAGCGAGAAAAACAAAATTATTCGTACTAACAAACCATTCCGTACACTACATCTTTTTAAGGTTGGTGTTGTTTAGCTTGTCCTCTGATGTCCACATTTTTTCCCCTGTCAGCTTCCTTGGAACCTCTATATTTTATTTATTTATTTATTTATTTATTTATTTATTTATTTTTGTTGCATGATTATGATATAGCCATGTACCACTCGAGCCGAAGTGCAGTAAGAACACAAGAAGGTATATCAGATATGTTTTAGCGCTTGTTTTAGTTTGCTGTCGTCACTCTCTGTTATATTGTCCTGATGTCCGTTCAATTTCAACTACAGGGACATTGTCGCAATCTTATTAATATTTGTACAATACGTTGCAAGCAGATGTGCAGCATTCCATAATTTTCGCTACAGTCCAATATTTTATCTAGTTTCTTCTTCTACTTCTTGTGGGTTCATCCGGCGTGTCTTTTTTTTTCTCGGACGTGCCTGTTTACAGCAGAGTTCATGCGCCGTTAGGCCGACACATCCGACTTCTGCGGTTATCTATTATCTGATGGTAGGATTTCGAAAAATTAAAGTATTTCAAAATAAATAAAAGTTGCATTGAAACTGAAGTTTACTACTCTACAGAACCAAACATCTGTAAAAGATAAGGTTACCTCCCTTTGATAAAACAAATTTGTTGTTAGTTCCCTTGTCTACTAAAACGGGTCGGTTTCAATCCCCAGCAGCAGCAGCAGGTTTACTGCTTTTTCAACCAGAACAACTGGGGCACCGACCCAGACTAATTAATATCCAATGGCATCGTCACAACGTGAAGACAATTGACATGTAGGAGAAGCATGGGGAGACAAAGAGAGAAGATTCGCTCGTCATTGGTTGGGGGAAGTAAATTACAAGTACCTCAGAAGTGGTAGAGGGTTCACACAATGGCAGGGGATACTGATAATAAGAAAAGCTGACCCACACGCAAAAGTCAGTCCAGTTTGGGCAACGTTTGAGTTCAAAGAGAAAAACAGACAATTTTGACGTGTAGTAGATTGCCGTTGTTTGCTGAACTACAGACGCTCATACCATCGAAATCAACGCAAGGCGGTCTGCTTTCAAATCGTCTACGGCTGATTTCGAACCTTTGACGTCGTATGTCGGGGAATTGTGGAAGGCATTTACTACACCTAAGCCACAGAACCTGCTAGTTCAATTAAATGAAGATTATCTACGAAATTGTGCCGTTTGTTAAATGTCCTTCGCAGTGGAGAATTCTCCCCCTACGAGGGGGGATTAAGACCACAGATTGGCAGACTCAAAATGTCTTCAGGCACAATATCCTGGTTTTCTATTGAGTTTGATGAAGCACAATTTTCTAGCATTCTTGTGTCGTGTATTAAGTGACAATTCTTTGACGTTTTAACTGTTTCTTTATTGTAATATGATTAATTTGGTGTGTTAATAAAATATTGTGAATATAAAAAAGAAAACGCTATTATTTAAGTGTTAATATCCATCAGCATATTCATTTGCCATTAGATGTATAAAACCACACTATAAAATTAATCTATGCATGTAAGGGTTATGTACAAATATGGAAGAAAACAAGGATTTTCAGTATTATATGCATGTTATTTTGAATGCACCTTTTGAGGCTGACAATTTTGGAAAGGGGGAAATTCGTCTTTCGTTCGCTGGAAAGGGGGGGAATGACATTCTGACATATGGTGAAAGGGTGCAAGGGCCAAAAAAGGTTGAGAACCACTGTTCTAGACAAATAGTACGTTCAGTAGTGTGCCTGAATGGTACGCAAAAAATAATAACACTGTAACCGCTTAAAGTCGCTTAACAGTCGACAGGGTCGACTTCATTGCACCGGGGTTTATCCTATATGGCTCGGTCTCTTTCCGCAGCCCGGAAAGCGTCGCACAAGGCACGAACTCCATAGCTCTAGCGACTCCCACAGTAGTCTCCAAAAAATTTCACTCGTGAACCGAAGGACGCGGCCCGGATTCGAACCCACAACCTTCAAAGCCCCAGTTAAACGGCTTGACCACTTCGATACGGAGACTCCCTGGCAACAGAGTTGCACATAATCGTCGTCATCAACATCATCATCATCACCAAGCAAGACCTTGCCAGAATGTCACTCTCATCGTGTTCCACAGACAAGATTCTCAAACCTTTGCCAGTTTTCCTGCCCCATTATTTTCACGCCCAGGGTGTCTACGATGTCACGTGCCCATCCTTGTGCTAGGAGACCCCTGGCTCTGATTTCAGGAACCTTCACTGTCCTTTATTAACCACTGAGGCCTTTACTACGAGGATACTTCAAATGAAAACCTTAGATTTTTTTTTTTGGGGGGGGGGGGAGGGGGGGGCTGAGTATATACAATCTGAAAAAGTGAAGAACCAATTCATAATTTTTCGATGTAGTCATCACCACTTCAATGCAAGTCTTCCGGCACCGATAAAGTGCTTGGATTCTTGTAGAAAATAAATTCTCTTGGTTGCGTGTGTAACCACTCTGGGGTCACTACTCGGCTTGCCTGGCCCGGTATGTCACAGAAGTCACGCCGTTTTGAAACTTCCTTTAGTTTAGTTTAGTTTAGTTTAGTCGTTGGATCAACATCACGGCACACGGTTTAACCCATAAGTGCCCCGTTTTCCTCCTAACTCAAACCTGAGTCTGGAGAAACTCAGCTCAACGCACGAACTCCGTTACATCGGTGAGGATCCTGAAATACTTCGGGTAGATTGTTAACTCGAAATTTTGCCCGGGCAGCGCCGTTAGGTTACTCTTTTTCGATTTCCAACTGCCAAGGGATTTTTTTGCGTGCGCAACAATACACACGGGCGTCCGATCTCACTACCCAGAGACCAGGGGAAATTTATTACTGGAAGTCCACGTGGATTTTTTAAATAAATCCCGGTCCTCACCGGGGCCTAAACCCGGGACCTCCAGCACTCGAGGCGGACACCATACACCAAGACCACTCACTCCCCTCATACACTTGCCGGACCGACAGGCATCCATTGCCATGATGTCACTTCCGGTCCCCAGCATGGCGGTTAGGCATTGAACCGCTACGGCCTCTGGAGTATTTATCCTTGTGTCTTTGCGGTATGCATTCACATTTTACTCATGTTGGACTGGCAATGTATAGTTCCGTCGCCCTGTTACTGAGTGAGTGTGTGGCGCGACTCTGTGAGCTGTGACATTCATGTGGAATGCTTTTACGTCTGACAGCTTTTGTTTGTACAGTGAACTACATGTTAGGAACAATGGCTACCGGCTGTTGCTGAATTGACTGATTTGCCTTTTCGGTTCACAAATGCATTTTTCAGGAGACTCCTGGGAGTCGGCGCTGGAGCTGTGGAGTTCGTGCTTTGTGCGGCGCTTTCGGCGAGTCGCCCTGCGGTCAAATACCGAGCCATGTGAGAAAACCCGGGTCAATGAAGTCTTTCTGGTGGCTGCCGATTCCATCGATGATGAACTGTAATTTTCGTGGATGACTTTTGTGTTGGCATTCTGACGGCGGAATTGTGCACAGTGTATCTGTGAGGCTGTTGGATTGCCGAGACTCCTGTCTGTTCCACTGTTCACATTGGACAGTGAGGAGCATTTTGTGTGAAATTCACTGACACAGGAACAGCATAACGGGGACGGCCCCTTTGCCGTGAAGTTGGAACCTTGACTAACTAACCAACCAACCAACCAACCAACCAACCAACCAACCAGCCAGCCAGCCAGCCAGCCAGCCAGCCAACCAACCAGTTAACTAAACTAAACTAACTAACTAACTAACATTGCCATACTGGACCTTCGTTCGCCGATGAGTTTCTATAGGTTTCACCCTTAACTCTGCTCCTTTTTGATGCATGTCAAAAGTGGACAGGCCATTGTTTAAACTGTCCTTTTGACGTCACCATGCTTGTCTGCACCGTGATGTTACGTGCTTAACCATTTTGATATCGTTAAGTGTTCAGAGGTGTCGTCAATGTGGGTTCTTTCATGAAACCTGATTTTTTTTTTTTTTTTTTTTTTAAATTTCACCACTTATCGCTAACATTGAAATGTGTGAATATTGTCCAATAGGATTGAATGTGAAATTTAGTACGCTTCAAAGCATCGCTATGAAGTTGTACACATATTTTCGTAAAGAAGCTGATCGCAGGAAACTGTTTTATACTATTAGAATGATTAAGAGTGGAAGCTTTAGTCAGCCTGATTGGACAGGTGTATAGGGCAAATGGTGATAACCCCATATTTTTATAAATCAATTGGCAATTCATGAGTGATGCGGTCAAGAACACACTTGTTGTTTGTTTGTTATTTTTTTTTTTTTTTTCATATCCTATTTACAAGACATCACTATCAACACCAGCGTTTTACTGCTGTTGTTGATCTCTTGGCAAGTTTACGTTCAGTAGTTTGCCATTGTTTTCTGAACGACCGGCTCACTTACACCTAAGTAACGAACGCGACGCGATCCACTGCCGAATCGCGCGTGTCATCAAGCGATGCTACGGGCATTCAGGGATAAACTTCTCTCGCACCACACAAACAGATTTGTCAGTCGTACGTGAGGAATTGATTACACATTTTATTTCCACTGGCTCTTACAATACATAAATGCACAAAACTGTCTCTAATGAATCACACATGAATACACAGAACTTCCTATCTCTAGTCGTCCCTAGCCCTACTGCTAAATCTATCTATTCACTTAAAGAAAGACGCATCGACTCTAAGCGATGTGTCCCCTAAGAAGTCCGTCCCCTGTCTGCTCTTTCTCCGCGTCCTGATTACACAGCACGCGGAGGGTCTTCATGCGCACTTCGGCTTTTGCGTGCTACATCATTCCACACGCTTAGAGTAGTAAGCCTACTCTTGAGTTCTATTCCAAGTTCTTGGTGTCTATGACGTTGAGGTGATTACACCTTGACCAGAGTGCTTACCCTCTGGTTGACACGTACGTGTCTCATGAGAGAACCGTTGATAGTTCTCCTCCCTATCTACTCCCTACACCTACCCTGCCCTCTTGTTGGGGCACTGGGTTACCTCTAATCTACTTGAGGTAGACCACTCATTCAGGGTGGTCTTCCCTCCTATGTATTCTAGTCTTTGACACACACCCTCCCCTCTTGTGTTGCGTTACAAATTTTGACTCATGTTTGTGACGCAAGAGGTTTCTAAAAATTAGTGTGTCTAATTTTTGTCAAAGACTACTGATAATTTGGTTCTGGGTAACTCAATAGACTTCTACTGACTAATGTCACAATGTAGTATTATTTTACTTGGCTACTGGTGATCGCCACAAACTTGTCTGGTTGGCGTGAGCCCTCTTCTCAATCGCAATATTATATTTATTAGAGGTTTGTCTGAACCGGACCATTGCCTTATAAGACCTGCCCTCAAATTTCAAATTAACTCACTACCCATACAAAGTTGACTTTCTTAGGATCAACACACGAATTGCTTCATGTCCCCCATATAATATTAAACAACCTTTGCACAAGCTGTGTGCGACAGGCTTTACCTTTCTCGCTTCCGCGTGTAAAGTTATCTTTCACTGTTAAGTTAGTGTTTCGTTGTCTATTGTGTCCCCTGACTCGGAGTTATCTCCCCTTGTTCTAAATAATGTATGCACTTTACATGTTTATTTTACTGGTTGTTTGCGTGTTTGGATGTAAGTAACAATATAATTTACCTTCTAACATGTGTGTCTGTTTATAATTTCTATGCAAGTTAGTTTTCAAGTGCCATAATCCGGTTAAATGTGGCCACAAATAAGTGTATAACACTAATTCGTGACTACGTTTCCGTCTTATGAGACTTAAAATACTTTCCCTAAGGTCTAATGTAATTATGGGTAACACAAAACTACACACAATACATTCGAGACAGCATATTTCAACACTGAAAGCAAACGCTTGACGCAGACAAATAATAAAAGTCGCGTTGAGCGGCAGAAAAAATCCGCTGGTTGTCTTCACTCTCCATTCTATATTTTCCATTTTCTCTCACTTTCACACTTCTGTCACACATCTTTTATTCTCCCATTTTTTTTTAAAGAAACATTATTTAAAAACCTTGAAGTGACACTGTACAAGTTTGGCTCAGTTTGAAAAGAGTTGAGCTTAATGACTGTGCGTAACTTACTGCACGAGTCTTGTATTTACAAAATATTTACATGGATGAAATACATCTAAATACATAAATACATGGATGAGATGCATCCAAATAGGGTTGATAGTTTGTACCCTGATAATACTAAACACTACATTCTACTGAAATAGTAATACTACTTCTATAAATGTATATATTCTAATTTGTTGCACAAAATTAACGTAATTTAAGGGAAGTAATCTAACTAACTACAAAAAATGAAAATGATGTGAGATGAGTTATGTACCTTTTTGTCTGCTTCTAAACTGAGTAGTGTGAATTTTAAATGGTAAACAAAATTATAAATAATGGGTTATTTTGAAAAAAAAAAAAAAAAAGAATGTTTTAATGTCTAAATGAAAAGATATGATTGATAATTTTCCTACACATGGTGTAAATGATGTATATTCAAATGTATAATCCTATAAGGTATAAACTACTTTTAATCCTAAATGATGAGGTTGTTAAAGTGTTCATCAAGATAGAATGAAATAAAGTGAAATGAAATGAACTAAATGGTACTGTTTCTATCTTAACCTTTTATCCTCGTCTTTAATTAGCTATTATTAAATTTAAAGTTACTATCCTAAGTAAATGGGTAAATTAGTGATTTATCTAAACTACAAAAAATATCTATCATATTCCCTAATTCTATTCTAAATATATATTAAAGTAACTAATCTAACTATAATTTATCACTGTATTAAAAACATGTTATAATACATATCACAATAAATATATATATATATATATATATATATATATATATATATATATATATATATATATATATATATATATACACACACACACACATGGTATTTCACTACCTTAGGTTAGTGGTTGCCATAAAGTTCAGAAATTGCTTTTGTTGGCACAGTTCATAGTTACACACTTGTCCTGGGTATATTAAATAGACTACACAGTCGTACTTGTGTCTTATGGGTATTCTTCCACTCGTAGAGTCCGTTGGTGTCGTAGACATGTATATTCGTGTCTGTTATTTACGCATTGTTCTGACACTGTTATCCCATGATTCACACAGGTGATTCACCGGAACACAAATGGAGCATAGTAAGTAACGAGCTGTCTATGTACACACGGTGATTCACTTGTTCTTGGAGCAAAGTTCTTATTCTGCTGTCTATGGACACATGGTGATTCACTGTTATTAGCACACAGTCCTGATCATGATGTCTATGATTTACATAGGATATTTTACACAGGATATTTTAAGTGTACTTAATTACATTATCTTAGACTACATTTCATGTGGAGTATCAGGTATTTCTACCTCCGATGGTCGACTATGGGTATCAGCAAGAATGTTGTCCCTACCCTTAATATGCTCTATACTAAAAGTATAATTTTGTAAGATTAACGACCACCTGTAGATGCGGTCATTGCGATGCACCCCACTTTGTATGACCGTGATTGGGGAGTTGTCGGTCTGTACGACGAAGTGATTACCCGCTAGAAATCGATGCAACTTCCTTATTGAATAGATGACACTTAGAGATTCCAACTCTGATATGGAATATCTGGACTCAGCAGGTGTGATCTTGCGGCTCACATAGCAAATTGGATGGAAGATGCCATCGTAAAACTGGCCTAGTACTCCAGCGATGGAGATCGTGCTGGCATCTGTCCTAAGATAATAAACGAGCCTAGGATTAGGCAAACGCAGAATTGGTACATTACTAAATAGGAGTTTCAATTTTGACAATGCAGAAATTAATAATGCATCTTTGACATCTAATTTTACCGATGCTTTCAAAACATTAGAAAATACACTCGTGATTTCGGCTATGTTCGGTATGAACTTACTATAATAATTTATTAAACCCAAAAGGCTCCTGACCTGCTTCTTTGTTGTAGGCATGGTCAGGTTCATAATTTTAGTAACAATTCTATTGTCAGTTTTTAGTTGTCCTTGTGAAATGACATGGCCCAAAAAATCAATTTCTTGTAGGCCCAGTTCAACTTTGCTAGGTTTGACAGTGAGACCGAAGAGTCGCAACCTATCGAAGACATGTCGGAGTTTCAGTAAGTGTCTTGTCCAGTCATCTGTATGGACACAAATATCATCTATATACGTCACCGTATTCGTCATTCCATGTAGTACATCTCTAGTTAGGCGTACGAAAGTGGCAGTAGCGTTACGAAGTCCGAAAGGAAGAAACCGCCACTCGTAGAGACCTAAAGGTGTTGAGAATGTAGTAAGATGGATGGATTGAGTCTCCATAGGGACCTGCCAATATCCCTTAGTAAGGTCTAATTTAGAGAAGATTTTGGAGGTGGACATATCAAGGATAAGATCTTCGCAGGAAGGAATTGGTTCTGCGTCGATCTTAGTGACATTGTTGAGTTTTCTATAGTCCACACAGAGACGAATTGTGGAGTCCTTTTTCTTCACCAAGACGATTGGAAAGGAGTACTCAGATGTAGATTTCTGGATGATTCCACTAGCTTCTAAATTAAGAATTTCCTTATTTATACTTTCTCTGTAGCTAAGTGGGATAGAGTACGGCCTGCATTTGATAGGCTTAGAGTCCGAAAGAAGGATGGAGTGCTCAATCCTGTCCGTCCTACCGGGAATGTCGGAAAATATGTCCTTATACTCCGTCACTAATTCTAATTTCTGTCGTCGTTGCTCTTCTGTTAGTCCCGGTTCTAACCGTATACAATCTAATGTCGCAGTCTTGTCTACAATTGGAACAGGTAGTTCCATCCCGTCGTCGTCTACCTGATTCAGTACGGTGGTGGTGCTAAGTGCGTTTTCTGTATGCTCACTAAGTGTATGCATGTCGTCGTCCTTGCCAGTCTCGCTAACTAGTGTAGTTGCGTTATGTATGTCTGTCGTCTCATCAATAGGTGTGGGTGCATTATGTTCGTCTGTCTCCAGTTCTGTCTCTTGTCGTGAAAAGTAGGGTTTCAACATGTTGATATGCAATATTTTTAAGTGTCCGTTTATCGATATTTCATAATCGAAATCTGAAATTTTTCGTACCACTTTGAATGGCCCTTGCCATGAGGTCAATAATAAATAACGTTTGTCTGGGAGTAAAAGCAGTATGTCTTGATCTAGTTCAAGATTAATAGTCCTAGCACCTCTATTTGCGTATTGGCGGTAGATTTGACCCTTCCTCTCCAAAGCTGCCTTGGCTATCATACACGCTTTCATAATTTTATCGCGTGTTTCTGTTACCATCTCATAAGGTGTTTTAGGGGTTGGAATTTCAATCGCATTAGTTACTAACTGATGGTAAATTGTTAGGGGTCCACGTGGGTTAGCCCCGTATACTAACTCAAAAGGTGAGAAACCCGTGCTTGAATGGGGAATCTCCCGATAGGCGAACAGCACTGTTGGCAACAGTGTATCCCAATCAGATGGGTTTTCTGCTGTCACCTTAGACAGCATATGTTTTAGGTCTCCGTTAATCTTTTCTACGATTCCATTGCTGGCTGGATGATAAGCTGTTGTAAAATGCTGTTTAATTCCTAACATTTTTGTAACGGCTTGCGTTGCAGCCGATATGAATTGGGTTCCACGGTCGGATAAGATGGTACGTGGAAATCCGAATCGTGAGAACACATGTAAAAATACATTGGCAATATCTTTGGAGGTGATGTATTTTAAAGCTACCGCCTAAATCCAGCTTGAACATAGGTCTACTAGCGTTAAGACGAAGCGATTTCCTTTGCTGGACACCTGGTTCAGGGGTCCAACAATATCCACCGCCACACTCTCGAATGGTCTAGAGGCCAGTGTTGAAGGTTGTACTTCAGTTGTAGGATGTTTACCCTTACGTACTAGTTGTTGACAGACATTACATGAACGACAGAATAATTTTATGTCATTACAAAAACCCGGCCAGTAAAAATGAGCCTGAATTCTTGCCCTGGTTTTGTCGTATGCAAGGTGACCAGCAAACGTGACTCGTGTGCAATCTTTAGCACAGTTTGGCGGTGTTGTACAGGTAACACCGTTTGCTGAATCTCATGGTTGTTGGTTGTATAATAACGAGTAAGAATCCCATTATTAAGCCTAAAGAACCATGATGCGTTTTTTGTTACTTTAGCTTTTTCTTTTAACAGTTTTAGATACGGAGACACACTCGGATCAGCTTTTTGCTGGTCTATAAACTTCTGTCTGGTGGTATCATCCGTCCTAGTTGGTGATAGCAACAGTAGTCTTTCCTCCTGTAGTGTGTCTTGGTGTTTAGTAGTATCTGCTCTGGTTGTTGCATTTGCTGCATTTAATTTTTTCCATGCCGCTATTTCTTTGTTAGTGCAATGCTTCAATTGGGGTAAGCATCCCAAAATTAAATCAGTACAAGGGTTATCTAAAATAGCACATGTAAAGGTACCAGAAAGGAAAGGAGTGTTTATACGGGCTCTTGCCAACGGGTAAATTTCGATATTACCCGAAAAGGTTCGGCGTTTAACTGAGTCTCCTGTATAATCATTTGGGTTCACAAATTCCTTTCTAAGACCGATAAGAGTGCTTCCACTGTCAAGTAAACATTGGCATGGTATTTCATTGACCAGTGCATTGTGGAACACCAAATTTCCTCTGGAGGCTAATGCTGCATTTGCACTCTCAGTGGAGAATGGCACTGTGTGTCCACATTCTAATTTTCCGTCTGCATGAAATTGGTGACATCGCTCACAACTGTCAAAGCTTAAAATATCGTTTACACAACAAACATCTTCAGATTGGTTAAAAGGTAATTCATTCTCGACCTCGCACTCAGTCTCACTCCCACTATCAGAAGATGTATCAATTAACATTGCACTGTTGGCCTTCATTCTTTGACGGCCTAGGCATTTACTGGAATAATACCCGTAGCTAGCACCCGATGTTTGATGTTTTAAAAACTTCCCTATTCGAGGAAAAATATGCGGAGCCTTTCTTCTCGAATTGTTGTATTGTTTCGATGTCTGACTGCTGAAGGAACTTAGCGAAAGGAGTTGGGACTGTGGATATAACTTTATCCATGACTATTAAACTTTTAAGTTTTTCAAAGTCCTTTCCTATTTTTGCTGCATTAAGCCATCTATTCAGCACACTTTGGACATTCGAGACATAATCGATGAAGGTCTCACTTGGTTTTGGTTTTAAGTTAGAAAATTGGTCTTGATACCCAGGGGCATCAAGTAAAAAATGTTGCATTACCCTATCGTGAATGTACTGATAGTTAGATCTACGATCAGTTGGTATTGATTCAATAACTTTAAGGGGCTCCCCACTGAGGTTTTTCATGTAGATCATGGCCCACATATCGATTGGTACTTGATGGTATTTAAGCTGATATTCGACATTTTCTGTCAAAGCTGATATAGAATCTTCTTTACAGAATGGCTTAATAATATGTTTGTATTTATTAAGTTTATTCTCTTTTAGCTGACTCTTTAGTTTTGTAGCGGAGATCTCTAAGTGTGAATCTAGTTCCATACCTTTCATCTTTAACTGTGTCTCTGATTCAATCTGTATTTGTTTTTGCTTAGTTTCTTCAGCTAATTGTGCCATCTCTTTTTGGTGTTGTCTCTCTCGTGCACGTTCATCTCTATCAGCATCTTTTGCTTCCCTAAATTTTTGATCAGCATATTGCTCTAACTCCTTTCCGGTGTATCCTAATTCCTTGCCTGCTTGTATGCAATCAGCTAAAGTTGACATGGTGTTAGATAATTAGCTAGAGTTGACAGGCAGTTCGTTATTTACTCAGGTATATTCGATATGTTAAGATTTTAAATACCTTTGTATAAAAAATACTATTAGTTTATACCCTGAAAAAGAGATGCATTATTAATCATATTGCATTCACAAATAATTTGGGTATACTCATCTTAACAATCAGGAACAATCAGGTACAATCGTTTGGCACCTCGACACACACCTTGCGTTACTCCTCTAAACAGCTCTTGTTATATCTGTTTTATTAGAGCATCAATAATTAACCATTTGCAAACGACATATGAATTTAGACATTTGTTTGAAATTTACAATTACATGCCCCCGGACAACACAATGTGGTATGGTTGATAGTGACTGTCACTGTCCCGTCTTCGTTCTAATATCTTCTGCTTTCCTTAACTAACTGCTGTTTAAACTATGATAGTACTGTGCAGACCGAATCCTATTTGCATAAAGAAAGTAGTGCCATCGTGACGGTAGAAAATAGAATATGTCCACAAATAAATAAATAAATGCTTTAAAATAAATATAAAGGAGATAATAATGTTCAAATTATTAAATATATTCAATAAATAGCTTGTATAAACAAATAATACTCAATATAATTCAAAGATTCAGGCGAGCAGCGGCTTGGCGATTTGTAAACAATCCGTCGCTGATTGCCAATGGCGTGGGACAGCTGTGGGTCAACCGTGACACGTCACAGGCGCAGCGCTATTCTTAGATTGAAAAATCGATATTGTCGCCGGCTCATTTCTTAGTGTATTGCTCCGCCGTGAATCATGTTTCATAAATACTCATAAATAAACACATAATTGTAGAAATAAATGATACGAAACTATAATAATAATACTTACAAATCGGAAGGAAACATGTTCATAAAGCACAAAACATTTCAATAAGTATAAATAAATGATAATCGGTCACCGTGGGCACAGCTCGCATCTTGTTTTAGTCTGCACACGTCATTTTACACTAACACAAATTAAACCTTGTGATTAACTGACAGTAAAGCTATTTTAGAGCCGTGGGTGAGTGTTTTCGCTTGACCAAATGTCCAAGCTACACTTCTGACACCACTTTTATCCTAGCCTGTCATCAAGCGATGCTACAGGCATTCAGGGATAAACTTCTCTCGCACCACACAAAAAGATTTGTCAGTCGTACGAGAGGAATTGATTACACATTTTATTGCCACTGGCTCTTACAATACATAAATGCACAAAACTGTCTCTAATGAATCACACATGAATACACAGAACTTCCTATCTCTAGTCGTCCCTAGCCCTACTGCTAAATCTATCTATTCACTTAAAGAAAGACGCATCGACTCTAAGCGATGTGTCCCCTACGAAGTCCGTCCCCTGTCTGCTCTTTCTCCGCGTCCTGATTACACAGCACGCGGAGGGTCTTCATGCGCACTTCGGCTTTTGCGTGCTACATCATTCCACACGCTTAGAGTAGTAAGCCTACTCTTGAGTTCTATTCCAAGTTCTTGGTGTCTATCACGTTGAGGTGATTACACCGTGACCAGAGTGCTTACCCTCTGGTTGTCACTTACGTGTCTCATGAGAGAACCGTTGATAGTTCTCCTCCCTATCTACTCCCTACACCTACCCTGCCCTCTTGTTGGGGCATTGGGTTACCTCTAATCTACTTGAGGTAGACCACTCATTCAGGGTGGTCTTCCCTCCTATGTATTCTAGTCTTTGACAGCGCGCATCTGTGTTCCTCACGTGGATATACGGGGTTACAGAGAAAGTAATAACACACTAGCCGCCTTTATTTCCCAATATAGCTCCTGGTCTGGAAACCACAATGTAAAAGAATTAGAGGAAGGTCTAAGAACTCACGGAGAAGAGAAGTTGAAATAGAAATTAACAGTAAAGGGAAGGTCATGGACAAAGCTACATGGGATATCTACAGACAGGAAAGAGGGCTTGGTGTGTGTGGCTGAAAGCCTATCCCCAAATGGGGGATATGAGGTGAAAGGAGAAGACGAGGAAGAACGAACGAACGAATGAACGAAAATCTTCATTTCCAAAGGGTTTAGAATTGGGCACGCAGGCCCGTCTTACATTCTGCCCTTCTTTTATATTTCCTCTCATACATTCTTTCATTCAACATCTCTCATGAAGAGACATTTCCGTGTACCCATTTTAGGTTGGTTCGTCCGGCAGTCCAGGTTAATTTAAAATATCCACCTGAATGCTAATTCATTTGGGGGGGGGGGGGGGCGCGGTTTGTGTAAATATATTCTGAAAAAGAAAAGAACAAGTGTATCATTTTTGGATGTAGTCACCACCGCGTTAAATGCAAGTCCTCCAGCGCCGATACAGTGCTTGGACTCCTGTAGAAGAAAAATATCTTGGTCGTTTGTGTACCCACTCATGCACTACCTGCTGTACATCTTCATCAGACCGAACAATTTTGAAACTTCCTACTCCACTCATACACTTGCAGGACTGGCAAGCATGCATGACCATGCCGGACCTTCATTTGCCAAGGAATGTCTATAGTTTTCACTCCTTCACTGATTAAATAAAAAAACGGATAACAGAACGCTGCTCCTCTTTGAAGCATGTCAAAAATGGGGCAGCCATCTGTGAACTGTCATTATGACGTCACTGTGTTCGTCTGCAACGTGATGTTACTCTATAATCCTTATCAACAATGTTGACAGGTTACAGGGCAATAGCAAGGTTGTTATAATTGCTATCACACTTTGAAGGCTCTCATTTGAAGCCCCCTCGTATGAACACATGATCATTTGACCCCCAGGCAAGCATCCTAACAACTGGAAGAGATCTATCTAAAGTAATCTTACCATGATATCACGAACAGCCAATAAATGGTGGGTGGTGGGTTGACTGCAGATTACTGCAAACGATATGCAACTAACTTTCCCTCACAAAAAATTACTTTTTTTTTTTTTCATTTAAAGAACGAAAATCTTTATTTTCAAAGGGTTAAGAATTGGGAACACAGGCCCGTCCTACATTCTGCCCTTCTTCTCTATTTCCTTTCATACATACTTTCATTCAACATCTCTTATGAAGCACTTCTTTGACAACAAAATAACAATAAGCATTAAATGCATGAAAAGTAACTCGTTGAGGAATTGTTTAACATGGGCATCATAAATACCCAACGTGGGTGTAACGCGCCATACATATGAGAATGTTACAAAAAAATTAATGTGCTGTTGAAGAAAAATAAAAAGATGAGTTAGAAAATTTTCACTATTTAAATAGATGCATTATTTTTATAAAAACTATTAAAATGCCTTAAAGATTATATCATTATTTATTATAACTCATATGCCTGTAAATAACTGTAGACAAAGAGTTTATAAATCTTTGAAAGCCATGCAACAATCTATATATAAAATATATAGCTATGCTATTAAACGTTATGCCACTTGAAATAACCTTTCTTAAGTTAAGTCCCTTCGCTATATATATATATATATATATATATATATATATATATATATATATATATATATATATATATATATATATATATGTTGTGTTGTTGTTTGTCCATCAAGAATGATGATGACCATTCATTTCATCCATTGGGGTTGACGTTGGATGAAGAATGACTTGCGCGATGACTTGGATTAAAGTGAGGAAGAGTTGCGCAATTCGTCGACCTCACTCTCTCGCCTGAGTCCATCTGAGTCCATTGGCAAGACAAGTCGAGACGATTGGAGACGAATACAGGTGCAGTGGATGACCAGGGCGCTCTACGTGCCTTGCCGTGCTCATTACGTTCCACAACGCTTTGCAGGTAAACGCCGTCTTGCCCGTTGAATCAGGAATGATTTCTTCCGCGCAGTCTGCCGAATCCTGTCTTCACATGCTGGGTAGGCATACCCTAGTTTACCTCTTGGTTTGACACCAAATCGGATACCCATGCCTGGTTTAGCCAGCCTCTCACAGCTGTTGCCCGGGGGGTGGCCGCTGTCGCATGCTGACAGCTACTAGGAGCCACAGGCACGAGCTGGGTGTCAGACTTGGACCAGTGGGGGATGGGTCCTGAAAGGACATGAGAGCCATCCTTACCAAAGGTGCTACCAATGCCTGACACCCCGTACCCCCCCCCCCCCCATGCAGCCAACTGTAATAGTTTGTTAATGTACAATCAGCTATTTACTTACTAAAATTTAATATTTTAATATCTTATTCATATATATATATATATATATATATATATATATATATATATATCCTCCTCCTCCCTCTACCTCCTCCCTCTACCTCCTCCCTCTACCTCCTCCCTCCTCCTCCCTCCTTCCTCTCCCTCCTTCCTCCTCCTCCTTCCTCCTTCTCCCTCTGAGGATGGAGGAGGGAGAGGGAGGAGGAGGAAGGAGGAGGAGGGGAGAGGAGGAGGGAGGAGGCAGAGGGAGGAGGGAGAGGGAGGAGGAAGTGGAGGAGGGTGGAGGGAGGAGGTAGAGGGAGGAGGAAGTGGAGGAGGGTGGAGGGAGGAGGTAGAGGGAGGAGGTAGAGGGAGGAGGAAGAGGAGGGAGAGGGAGGAAGAGGGAGGAGGAGGAAGCGGGAGGAGGAGGATGGAGGAGGGAGAGGGAGGAGGAGGAAGGAGGAGGAGGGGAGAGGAGGAGGGAGGAGGCAGAGGGAGGAGGGAGAGGGAGGAGGAAGTGGAGGAGGGTGGAGGGAGGAGGTAGAGGGAGGAGGTAGAGGGAGGAGGAAGAGGAGGGAGAGGGAGGAAGAGGGAGGAGGAGGAAGCGGGAGGAGGAGGATGGAGGAGGGAGAGGGAGGAGGAGGAAGGAGGAGGAGGGGAGAGGAGGAGGGAGGAGGCAGAGGGAGAAGGAGGAAGGAGGAGGAGGAAGGAGGGAGAGGAAGGAGGGAGGAGGAGGGAGGAGGTAGAGGGAGGAGGTAGAGGGAGGAGGAGGATATATATATATATATATATATATATATATATATATATATATATATATATATGAATAAGATATTAAAATATTAAATTTTAGTAAGTAAATAGCTGATTGTACATTAACAAACTATTACAGTTGGCTGCATGGGAATGAAAAGAAAACATGTAGAAAATTTCATCTCAATCGGATGGACCGTTATCGAACGCATAGAAAACGGACATACATACATCGCCTTATATATATATACTAGCTGACCCTGCCCGGCTTCGCCCAGACCCTGGTGGGGAGCATCTCATTTAATTCATATAAGTAGTCATATAAGTTCTCGTTCCCGTTACCGACTGTCTGTCTGTCTGTCTGTCTGTCTGTCTGTCTGTCTGTCTGTCTGTCTGTCTGTCTGTCTGACCCAGCCCGTCTTCGCCCAGACCCTGATGGGGAGCATGTCATTTAATTCATATAAGTAGTCATATAAGTTCCCGTTCCCGACTGTCTGTCTGTCTGTCTATCTATCTATCTGTCTGTCTGTCTGACCCAGCCTAGCCCATGGTGGAGAGCATCTCATTTAAATCATATAAGTAGTCATATAAGATCCCGTTACCGACTATCTGTCTGACTGTCTGTCTGTCTTGGGTAAATGGAGGAGGGAGGAGGAAGAGGGAGATGGAGGAGGGAGGAGGAGGGCGGAGACAGGAGGAGTAGGGAGGAATAGGAGGGAGGAGGAGGGATTAGGAGGAGGAGGGGGAGGAGGAGGGAGGAGGAGGAGGGAGGAGAAGGAGGGAGGATGAGGGAGGAGGAGGGAGCAGGAGGAGGAGAGGGAGGAGGAGAAAGAGGGAGGAGGAGGAATGTGAAGGGAGGAGGAGGTAGAGGGAGGAGGAGGGAGGATGAGGAGGGAGAAGGAGGGGGAGGAGTAGGAGGGAAGAGGAGGTAGAGGGAGGAGGAGGAGGAGGGAGGAGGAGGGAGGAGTAGAGAAGAAGAGGAGGGAGGAGGAGGAGGGAGGAGGAGGAGGGAGGAGGAGAGGGAGAAGGAGGGAGATAGAGGAGAAGGGAGGAGGAGGAGGGAGGAGGTAGAGGGAGGAGGAGGAGGGAGGAGGAGGAAGGAGGAGGGGGAGGAGGGAGGAAGAGGGAGGAGGGAGAGGGAGGAGGAAGTGGAGGAGGGTGGAGGGAGGAGGTAGAGGGAGGAGGTAGAGGGAGGAGGAAGAGGAGGGAGAGGGAGGAAGAGGGAGGAGGAGGAAGCGGGAGGAGGAGGATGGAGGAGGGAGAGGGAGGAGGAGGAAGGAGGAGGAGGGGAGAGGAGGAGGGAGGAGGCAGAGGGAGAAGGAGGAAGGAGGAGGAGGAAGGAGGGAGAGGAAGGAGGGAGGAGGAGGGAGGAGGTAGAGGGAGGAGGTAGAGGGAGGAGGTAGAGGGAGGAGGAGGAGGAGGGAGAGGGAGGAAGAGGGAGGAGGAGGAAGCGGGAGGAGAAGAATGGAGGAGGGAGAGGGAGGAGGAGGGAGGGAGGAGGAGGGGAGAGGAGGAGGGAGGAGGCAGAGGGAGAAGGAGGAAGGAGGAGGAGGAAGGAGGGAGAGGAAGGAGGAAGAAGCGGGAGGAGGAGGATGGAGGAGGGAGAGGGAGGAGGGAGGAGGAGGGGAGAGGAGGAGTGAGGAGGCAGAGGGAGAAGAAGGAAGGAGGAGGAGGAAGGAGGGAGAGGAAGGAGGGAGAATGAGGAGGGGAGGAAGGAAAGGGAGGTGGAAGAGGAGGAGGAGGGAGGAAGAAAGAGGTAGGGGGAGGAGGAGGTAAAGGGAGGAGGAGGAGGAAGGAAAGGGAGGAGGAAGAGGAGGAGAAGGGAGGAGGGAGGAGGAGGAGGTAGAGGGAGGAGGAGGGAGGAGGTAGAAGGAGGAGGAAGAGGAGGAGAAGGGAGGAGGAGGGAGGAGGAGGAGGTAGAGGGAGGAGGAGGTAGGAGGAGGAGGAAGAGGGATGAGGGAGAAGAAGGGAGAAGGAGGAGGGAGGATGATTGCCGTGTGACGATTCTGTGTAGTCACGTCATTTTCTTCCCTTTCCCTAGCGTTTTGGTTCGGGGATTCTTATTTTGGGAGGGGGAGGAGGGAGGAGGAGGAAGAAGAAAAAAAAATACGACAGTTGGCTGCTCTGGAATGAAAGGAAGACGTGTAGAAAATTTCATCTCAATCGGATGGGCCGTTCGCGAGCGTATAAAGGACATACATACATACATACAGAGATACATAAATACATACATACACACAAGTCTTTTTTATATATAAGATATATATATATATATATATATATATATATATATATATATATATATATATATATATATATATATATATATATATATATATATATATATATCCACACAACTAATGCAACACTCCTCACACATAGTTCAAGAAAATAAATGGGAGGGGAGGCGATCGCATTTTGTGTGGTCCTTAAGCCAGGCTGAGTCTGCCCATCTGTGGTCTTAATTCCCCCCCCCTCACCCCCCCCCCCTCCCCCTGAAAACCCTAATATTCCCTCCTTGGGGTTAATTCCCACCGGTTGAGAACCACTGGTCTAGTACGTAGCGAGATCAGTCACAAAGCCATAGCATCCCGCGTCATCAGTATAACATTACAATGAATTTGCAGTCAAGGGGACTTCATGGGAAATTAGAATGCTGATAGACTTGCTAAAGCGGGTGACGGAACAGGGGATGGCCTTGCAGTATGAGAAAAATCCAACGGATTCTCAGAAAGAACACAATTGAAAACTGACTGAACACGTGTTTAAACGAACCAAGGGACCGGACGCTTTTTAATTAAATGCCCAACCAAAACACAATGACAAAGTCAATGTCCTTAGCGGAAATATGCTAGAATTAATAGCCATCTAAACTATAACAACCCTCGACCATCACCCTCGTATAGACCACGTTCTCCATATGAAACCATCGACCGCCTTCTTTCCAAATGCTCTAAACACTTAAACGTCAAGGGAAAGCTACTGCAGTCGTCTACAACAGTTACATACGCACTCCATGGTTCCCTGGATCAGCTTGGGGGACCTGCACTTCTATAAGGATGGTATTGGGCTGCCAATTCTAGACAACTAGTCATTTTTGGGACCAACAACACTAATAGATACTACTATGTTTAATCTGCAGACGATGCTGGCCCGGACTCGCTTTTGGTAGCTAATGGAGGTTTTTAACTGTGGTGGTTATTACTTTCTTGTGTACTGCTGGTGGTCCTCCTCATTGCCATCATCGTCTTCGTGATCATCAGGAGGAACTATCCCAGAGAGTCATATCCAGGTCAGTGTTGTTGTTTCTGGAAGTGTGCGGTTTGTTTTCCTGTCTGACATTTCCTACGCGTATTTTTAATATACTGCTGGCGTTAGTCAGTTAATCAAACCAATGTTTTCCCGTGGTGAATTTGAATAACGAAGACACAAACCATAGATTGTACGATTTATTGCCTGGCATATTTCGCTGCATCTCGTTAGGTACATACTGCAGAAGTCACACACAACATAGAGTAAAATAATTAGATACATCTTCCAAGCTGAAATATGATCGCACAGTAATATAATTGTTTACCATGGTAATTTTAAATGGACTATCATGTCTTTCTGTTTGCACAAAACCGGCCTATGTAGATTAATCAATATAGCTATATTATTAAATAAATTACTTACAGATGAAATGTAATCTAAATAAACTCTAGGTTTTATTTAATGGCTGAGGTCTGTATGGCAGAATGGATAAGGGCGCATGCTTTTAAACTTATATTCTTACACCGGTCAGTTGGACTAAATGTAAAAAATATTTTTTTTTTTGCAATTTAAATTTTATTCACTGGAGGCTCTTGGCAGTGTTCAGAACCTGGATAGGGTGGCATCTGTTTTTAGTTGTATCTACGTATGCAGATCTTGATATGTAACTTTAAGACATGGCAGGCAAGGCTGAAGAACTTAAAAGTACGAATTGGAGCTTCGGTGATATAGCTGTGCCGGCAGATAAATACTATGGTGCCAACACTGCTCGTTCCCTCATTAACTTTGATATCGGAGGACCGTCTGAAAGAATGCCAACTGCTGTAATACAAGCATTTGGCAATATGATACGAAGTGCAGCCGAAGTGAATATTGAATTTGGGCTTTAGCAGGATATTGCAAATTTAATTATTAAAGCATCTGAAGAGGTAATCTCTGGCAAGCTTGATGATCATTTCCTCTTGGTCATCTGGCAGACGGGTTCGGGTACTCAGACTAACATGAAAGCAAATGAGGTGATCAGCAATCGAGCCATTGAGATATATGGAGGTGTGCTTGGCTCAAAGAATCCTGTGCATCCCAATGATCACGTTACCATGGGACAGAGCTCAAACGATACATTTCCTACGGCCATGCATATTTCTGTGGGGCAGGAAATCCATTCCATACTTTTTTCTGCAATCAAACTGAGTTAAACATTTAATGAGTATTCTTCCTGGCACGTGCCGGTGGTAGGAGGCGCTGCACCGGGGTTTTCTTCTTTATGTTTTCAGTTTCAGGGTGCAAAAAACACAAGCAACAAAGCGTTGCTTTCGGAGATTCAGTTTGAGTTTGACTTTGAGCCACTGCCACTTCTCTTCTCGGACTTACAACCGGCGAAGGGCATGTGCGCCCTTGACATATGGAAGCATACGTGGATTGTTTCTCCATCGCGCACTACAGCCTACAGACAATTATTATTCTGGGAGTATTGTATGTGTTGGTACAGATTCTATTGACGCTGAGTGAAAAATATCTTAATTTTTTTTTTTTTAAACTTTTATTCAGTGTTAAAATCATTGCAAAGTGTATTGTTCGTGTTTTTACAGAGCGTAGTACGTGGACGTGTAGGTGACATATGCGCAAAATTACACACATTTTATACATTGGAACATTTCTTCATTGAAATTGTTGTAAGGAAACATTTCAAACAACAGCATGATAATAGTGCACCGTTTTTGTTTCTCCTGCCACCTCCCTCTCCTGTCGGCCCCAACATCACCAATACCATCACCACCAATCAGTAATGATGAAACTGGTTGTATAAAATTTTGAGACAGATCGGCGAGGGCGGCAGCATCATCAACAAAACAACAGTGTCAAGATGGTGGGAATGGGAGGTGTAAAACAGTGTCCGGGTTTACAAGACAGAAAAGGTAGTGGTTGCATTTATAATGTTTGTGTTGTTACATGCGTTCTGTGTATTTAGTATTTGTGTATATGTATTGACGGAGCGTTGCATGTGGGCGTGCATATGACGTATGCATATTTTATTCATTGGACATATTTAAATGTGAAGGGGGTTAATTAGGGAGAAAGGAAAGACTTTCCAATTTTGTTTCCCTTGCCACACTCTCACCTATTGGACCCACCAAACCAATGCCCTCATTACCACTCTCTGGTAATGATGGTAAAAGCAGGATAAATATTGGAAACAACTAGTGAGAGTATCAGCAAAGGCAACAACTACCATGAGCAAGGGAGGGGGGCACATGGGAGATGAGGTTATATGTTAATAAAGATAACATTAATAATATATAAAGCATAGAAAAAAACCAAATACATCAATAATAATAATAATGACAAAAAGTAGAACTTACTAAGGGCAGCAGCAATGACAATAACAGCAGTGATAATAAAAGTTATGATAAGGATCACATTTTCCAAACATGTGATTCCATTTGCTAAAATGATTATTTTAGGAATGATGTTAACATAGCATAGCAGTTACATACAACTGCAACCTGCAATGTTCAATAATAGTAGGAGTAAAAGGAGTTGGTTTTCTTTTTTCTCCTTGCTTATGTTTTTTTTTTTTTTTTTGTCTTAATTGTAAAAGTTCATTCATATTTTCCCTTTCATTTTTTTTTTTTTTTTTTTTTTTTTTTTTTTCTAAAAATAAACAAGCATTTGTATTGACACAAATTTTTACAATCTCATTGGTTTGGTCCTCATCTGCGATTTTGTATTCATTCATTCAACATTCACTCCCATTTTTCTGTTTCTTTCTCGCGCTCATGTATACTAAAATTATAATATCATAAAGAAGAGTATTTGTATTTACTCTGGAGATAAATGTGATATTTTATGTTTGCAATATAGGAAATTACCCATTTGCATATTTCATTTCTTGAACACATTTACATGTTAAAGGGGGTTAAACAAAGAAAGGGGAAATCTTTACCTTTTTGTTTCCCTTGCCCCACTCTCACAAATTGGTTCCACTCCACCAATGCCTTCATGACCACTCTGGTAATGATGGTACAGGCAGGATAAATGTTTGAACCAACCAGCGGGGGTAGTAGCAAAAGCAACCAACCGTAAGCAAAGGGGGCACAGGGGAGATGAAGTTGTAAAAATAATAAAGATGATATCAATATAACATCAATGATACTAAGGATAGTAAAGGTAAAATAAAGAGAGTAATAATGATAAAGATAATAATAATAGTAATAAGAATGAAAATAATAATAATAAATTAATTTATTTGGTTGTTTCGGGATTTGAAATGTAAATATTGAGCACAACCCACTACTGGCAACGCTGATCGTATTCTGGTACGAACCTAAGGCCAACCACGTCAATATGGAAGCACTATACTCGAGTTTCGCTCTCGTTTGAGTAGTGCATATCCTTGACCGGATCCGGAAACAAGCCCCGGATCACTGGCGTGTGAAGCGGGTGTGTAACCACGCGGCAAACACTGGACACGGCCAAATTATCATAACAGAATATTACAACGTCACCCATCGTAGGCTATGCTCAAGATTGCCCCATCGCCGCGACTGACGTCCGTCAATCGATGTGGACCCGAACGATCAGGACTTCTCACTGGCAAGGAACACCAGGCCTCCTAAAATCCAGTGAGCAATAATCTAATTGATTTATTTGGTTGTTTCGGGATTTGAAATTTAAATATTGAGCACAACCCACAACTGACAACGCTGATCGTATTCTGGTACGAACCTAAGGCCTATCCTATAATAAATTAATAATAGTAATAAAAATAATAATAATAAAATAGTATTTTAATAGTATAATAGATATGTGATTCTGTTTACTAAAATGATAATCATAGTAATGGTGGTAGTATAGCATAGCAGGTTCTTTTAAAGCAAACATTCAGTAATTAATCAATTGGAGTAGAAGGAGTTGATTTCATTTTCCCCTTATCTATGAGGGTTAAATCAATATTTTGAAACAAATGAACAAGCTTTTGACTTCCACAAATCTTTACATGAGGGATTATTCATTGTTCTTGGTGACCATATGTGATATTTTATAATCATTCACTCACCATTCACCAACAGTTTCTTCTTTCTATCTCGCACTCATGTATACCAAATTTGTAATACAATAAAGAAGAATACATATGGTTTACTCTGGAAATAGTTGTGATATTTTGTGCGTGTACATAAAGGAAATTATGTGTGTGTTATATGTGTGGTGTTTGTATCTGGCAAAGTTTCTGCAGGTCCATATAAGTTGTCTGTAGTAAGAAAGTGCTACAAGTAGTTTTGTATGTATGTGTTTTGCTATTCTTGGTATAATGTTGAGAAATATTGCTTTATATATGCCTGTGTGCGTTTGTATGAGGTGTAGGAGTGTTGCGCGTGTGGCAGTAATTGTTGGACATGTATAATAAATGTGTTCCTCTGTCTCTTGTGTGTTGTTTCTACATAACACTTTAATGTGAACAACATGAAACAACATTATTCCCCAGGAACGTTCAGTATTATATATATCTATATATATATCTACCAAGGTCAATCACCTTAATGTTAGTGAACCCAGGCTAGGATTTTTACTTGGGTTGATTGAAACGTCCTGCAAAGGATGTCACATAATGATGATAGTTTAGTTATTCCCCGATAAAATTAAATGTAACATTAATGGCAATATATGAGAAGGGTTAACAATCGAGTCGTTCAATCTGAGAGAAGGATAAATGGAAGGTTATTGACCGAATATCAGATACAGGTGTTTGCCAGGGTCATTGACTGGCGATCTTATCGGACGAGTAACGGAGGCAGGGATCAAAGAACTCTTTTGATGTGCGTTGTGGGAAGAATACGGAACTCAGCGGAGAAACGAGGACGAACACGGCAACTCACGGATACGGGACTTCACAGACTTTTGATGTGGGAACATACGGCAAAATACGATGGTTGATGTAGTGACATCAAAAGTCAACGCAGACTTGGACACTCGGTATAAATTGGTGGAAAAGTGGTTTTGTATTTAGTGTGCTACCAAACTGGTCGGAAAGCTGGATTTATGTGTCCTGTAAATGAAAAGAAATATCATCCCTTGCAATGGGATAGAGTGCTTATGTGCTGATAGATTTCGATTCTGGGATTTACATAAATTCTATATATATAAGGTAAAACTAACCTTAGAGAAATATTAGCATAGGGAATTAGATGTTGGTGCATAGCGTTTACCATTGCTTTCTATTAGTGAATAGTTTAGACTTTGGTGAATTCGTATGTCTTATGTGAGTGTATCCTTCGGAAGCCTTTTCATTACGGCTGGAGAAGGGCACTTACATAAGTAGTATTAGGTGACAGAAGCATATCACTTGATTTACTATACATCTCACAGGTTCCAATTCCCATCATGACCTATCAGAGAAGATAGATCAATACGTCTTGTGTACAGAAAAAGCTTTGTGGATAAACTCAAGGCATTTCATTTGGGCGGAGATCTAATACCTCAATAAACCAAGGAAGAACATAGACAGGGTCAAATAGGGAGACGAAATAAAATATAGCCTTAAATGAACTCTGAAAAAGAAGAAAAGGATATCCAGATAACCAAAGTAACAATGAAAAAGGAAGATAATCTTGCGGAAAGCAAAACCAAATTAAACTACATACGTTTACACTGTAGACTCATAGTGAAGAAACAATAGACAAGTCAGAACATGGATAGTCGACATATACAATATGCTGGACTGTGGTGATGTGGTTTTCCGGTGTTGGATTATTAACTTCGTGAACCAGACTCGGGCGAAGTCATAGACTTACTGGAATATTATTACTTTACGGTGATCCAGTGGTGAACAGTTTTTTTTCGTTCAATAACGGATTTACCTCCAGAATCAAGCATACGGAACATCCAGGGTGAGACCTGTCCTGTTATATGTTGATGTCCTGTGGTTTGGCCGTGTGACTGGACGAGATGTGACACGGAGACTAGACATTCCGAGTTCATTCTTGCACCAACAATAGAATACACTACCAACTACATATACACAGTCCATACATACACCAGACATAGTTTTTATTAAATAATATTTTATTAATTGATGAAGGAAACTGTTGTCGGAATATGTAATGAAGGAATATGAGAGAGAGAGAGAGAGAGAGAGAGAGAGAGAGAGAGAGAGAGAGAGAGAGAGAGAGAGAGAGAGAGAAAGAGATATATGGAATGGAAAATGGAAGGGAGGAGTGTAGACAAAAGTCAGTCAATAATCCCAAAAGATAATAAGCTTAAAGGTGTGCTTGTTGATTCCACGTTCCTCCCGGGACGACAAGTTACATTAAATGGTGGACATAGCGGGGTAACAGCCAATGCTTAGTGGTACCTTCCCTAACGAGGTACCTGCATATAGGTACATTAAAAGGTAACTGCATAGCAGGGTACATGCATATTGATACCTACATATTGGGATAAACCTATAAGTATAGATATTGATGACTTTTAATGGAAGCTTGTCCATTGGATATATGGTGCCATTACTTTAATGTTGTGGACCTTACAGTGAGAAAGATCCAGACAGGATAATTGTGGATAGGTGTTCAAACACAGTACTTACCTGTTCACACTTGCACACGTCTACATAAGTCTGTATCCTATATCTTCTTGTGAGGTTGTGAGAGTAGTTGTATTGTACTGTGTGATATCATAGATAATATATAAATTAGATAGACATAGATAATAGATTTATAATAGAATATATTTCTATAGTGAGTATTGCTTTACTGCCGTGAGGTGTCTTTACTCAACTTGCTGACTTACCTGCTTTAACTATGGCCACTCCCAAAATAACTACCGCCGAACTGAGGGCAAACAGGGAGGAAATTGGGTTATCTGGTTCGGAGCTAACTGATTACATACAGGAAAGGGAGCGGGAATTTCGCCAGTCGGAGTGGGAAGATCGAAAGGCCCAGTTGGAAGCGGAGAAGGAAGATCGAAAGGCCCAGTTGGAAGCAGAAGAAGCCACAAAGATCAGAGAACATGAATACCGCATGAAAGAGTTAGAACTCAAAACACAAACTAAGGGAGAGATAGATGGCGCGGAAGGCGGATCATCGTTACATGGTTCAACCAACATGAGTGGATGCAATCATGCAATGAAGTTTCCCTTAGCTGTTTATGATGAGTCTAAAGAAAAATTTGACAACTTTGCGAATCGCTTTGAGGCAATGGCAGCAGCTATGAGACTGGATAGAAGCAGATGGGCTCTTAAATTATCCCAGGCCTTACGAGGTTCGGGATACGAGGTCTACACACGCCTACCACCGGGACATGAAAATCATTACGAAGAATTAAAAGCCGCTTTGATGAAGCATTATGAAATCACAGCACAAACATATCGGAAGAAGTTTCGATCGTCTAGACGAGAGCCGGGAGAGCTATTCGCCGCCTACAGTCTGAGGCTGAAATCATATCTCCAGAAATGGATGGACTTGGCAGAGTTCAAGCGGGACTATGACAGTTTGGAAGAGCTCATGGTGGTCGACCAGATGCGACAGCAAATGTCAGAACCACTGAAGACATTTGTAGGAGAACAAGGGGCGGAACGGCTGGACGTTGTGAATAAGCTGGCGGAAAGATTCGTAGAAGTCCATGGGGAAGCTAAAGAAACCAATATACAACCCACAAAAGATCAGGAGAAACAAGAGAAAAAGAAACCTAAGAACTGGGAAGGAGAAAAAGTGGAACCTTATATAAAGCACACAGAGGAGAGTTCAGAGAAGGTGAAGGAAGGAAACCATAACACCTCGAATTCTCCAGCTAAACGACCGTGGTCCGATTAGTGGTGTTCAATCTGCAAGTCGCCCTCTCATAACACGAAGGAATGCAGATCGAAACCTAAAAGTTCTTACTTCGCAGCATGCAAAGTGACTCCTACGACGGTGATCACAGACAAGGCTGAGGTCGGCGAAGGAGCTAGGAACAAAAAGGACACACGGAAACCTTGGAAGGGAAAATGGTGCACACACTGCCGGTCGAAAACACATAATACTGTGGACTGCAGATGCAAGGCAGAAGACGCCAATTGCATAACCAACCTAGAGGAATCAAAAGAGGAAGGCAAGGAAACGGTCAAGGAGATGGAAGACACTCCGGACCAAGAGAGGCCACCTGTGGTCGAACTGATTGAAGTCAATGGCCAGCAGGTTGTTTGTCTCTACGATACCGCTTTGGATGGGGAAGCGGTGGTGGACGCCAGCTTGGTACGCCCAGACCAACTTACAGGGGAGACCATTGAGATACAGCAGGCAATGAAGAGTGCGGTTACCATGACGCTGCCAATAGCCAAGGTGGAGATTAAGTCGAGGTACGTCACGGGCATTATTCAGGCAACTGTATTAGATGACTCCCTATTTCCCGTAATCATTGGCACGAAATATGTGTTCTTGGGGGTGCCCAAACAGCCCGCCCATAGGGGAACATTAACCAGTGGATCTCAAGGGAAGAAAGAAGAGGCAGAGACACTATGCGACAACTCGGTGCTAAGGGAATTGCATACTGCCCAGAGGAAGGATACTACGTTGCATCCTTGCTACAGGAAGCTGCAAAGAAGTGCTGAACCACCAGAACGGGGACAGTACTTTCTGAAGAATCGACTACTCTATCGGAGAGCTGGGAGGGGAGACAACCTGCACGAACAGTGGGTGGTTCCAGAGACCCACCGTCCTCACATTCTTCAGGGTGGACACACCATAGCCGAGAATCGACATATGGGCGTCAGAGAGACATTGCAGCAAATTTCCGGCCATTATTTCTGGCCAGCAATGACCGGAGATGTACGCCGGTTAGTGAAATCTTGTTCAGAGTGCCAGAAAGCACCACCAAACAAGCGGACTAAGAGTAAAATAGCTCTTAAGGTGGAAGACCAAGTGGAAGTATGGGGTCCAGCAGAGACTAATATACTCCAAGTAGGATGGAAAGGACCTTATCCTGTGGAAAAGGTTGTGTCCAAGAATACCTATGGAATCCGGATCGGGGGAGAAAGGAAAAATCTCCCTAGGCATCTCATGAAGAAATATGAGGAGAGATCCGAGAGCAAAGCTTCGCACCTTATAGTGATGGCAGCCATTAAGAAAAAGGGTACAGTTCCAGACGAAGACCAGAGATCGCCAGTACTACATAGGAGGGAATATGGGAAAGTACGTGATAGGTCAGATTTACCCAACGAAAGGAGGAGGGAAATCACACGTCAGGGAAAGGACAAGAGTGAAAGTTTCACCGGTAACCAAGTTCAGAAGGGGTGGGTAACGTCGGGAAAGGCGAGAAATACCCAGGACTCCAACCGAAGATTGGCTGACCAGATCCAATATCGCCCAAGATGGTCCTGGAAGCAAAAGTCCAGGAGGTTTGGGAAAGACGACTCGGTCCAAAGCGGACGAGGCGGAACATCCCCAGAGGCAAAGCCGGGGGAAACCAAGAGGACATGGAAGCAGTGTTACAATCAGGATGGGACAATCCGTCTGTATTGTGAGCCGTCGCTTACACAAGTCTAAAGTAGGTCGACAGGACGTACAGGGGCGATGAGCCAACGCTAGTTTCAGTCAGGAGTAGTATAGTAGGGTGTCAATTAGGTCGACTACTGGATAAGGAGGTGAGCCATGTGAGGATCCAATTATATCATCAACACGTGATTTTCATAGCTACTTCGGAGAAGCTCAACGCACGGTGGATGTGATGGGCGTTGCTGCTGCAACAGGACAACTTCACAGTGGAATACATCTTTGGTAAGGAGAATGTGGAAGCGGATTTCTTATGTAGACATCCAACTCCTGAGAGAGAGGAATAGGTTTAAGGATCATAGGAATCAAAACTACATTGAAGAAGAGTCGACGCGGTCAACTCTCTTAAGAGGGGTCTATGTCATAGAATGATGATAGTTTAGTGATTCCCCGATAAAATTAAATGTAACATTAATGGCAATATATGAGAAGGGTTAACAATCGAGTCGTTCAATCTGAGAGAAGGATAAATGGAAGGTTATTGACCGAATATCAGATACAGGTGTTTGCCAGGGTCATTGACTGGCGATCTTATCGGACGAGTAACGGAGGCATGGATCAAAGAACTCTTTTGATGTGCGTTGTGGGAAGAATACGGAACTCAGCGGAGAAACGAGGACGAACACGGCAACTCACGGATACGGGACTTCACAGACTTTTGATGTGGGAACATACGGCAAAATACGATGGTTGATGTAGTGACATCAAAAGTCAACGCAGACTTGGACACTCGGTATAAATTGGTGGAAAAGTGGTTTTGTATTTAGTGTGCTACCAAACTGGTCGGAAAGCTGGATTTATGTGTCCTGTAAATGAAAAGAAATATCATCCCTTGCAATGGGATAGAGTGCTTATGTGCTGATAGATTTCGATTCTGGGATTTACATAAATTCTATATATATAAGGTAAAACTAACCTTAGAGAAATATTAGCATAGGGAATTAGATGTTGGTGCATAGCGTTTACCATTGCTTTCTATTAGTGAATAGTTTAGACTTTGGTGAATTCGTATGTCTTATGTGAGTGTATCCTTCGGAAGCCTTTTCATTACGGCTGGAGAAGGGCACTTAATAAGTAGTATTAGGTGACAGAAGCATATCATTTGATTTACTATACATCTCACAGGTTTCAATTCCCATCATGACCTATCAGAGAAGAGAGACCAATACGTCTTGTGTACAGAAAAAGCTTTGTAGATAAACTCAAGGCATTTCATTTGGGCGGAGATCTAATACCTCAATAAACCAAGGAAGAACATAGACAGGGTCAAATAGGGAGACGAAATAAAATATAGCCTTAAATGAACTCTGAAAAAGAAGAAAAGGATATCCAGATAACCAAAGTAACAATGAAAAAGGAAGATAATCTTGCGGAAAGCAAAACCAAATAAAACTACATACGTTTACACTGTAGACTCATAGTGAAGAAACAATAGACAAGTCAGAACATGGATAGTCGATATATACAATATGCTGGACTGTGGTGATGTGGTTTTCCGGTGTTGGATTATTAACTTCGTGAAGCAGACTCGGGCGAAGTCATAGACTTACTGGAATATTATTACTTTACTGTGATCCAGTGGTGAACAGTTTTTTTTTCCGTTCAATAACGGATTTACCTCCAGAATCAAGCATACGGAACATCCAGGGTGAGACCTGTCCTGTTATATGTTGATGTCCTGTGGTTTGGCCGTGTGACTGGGCGAGATGTGATACGGAGACTAGACATTCCGAGTTCATTCTTGCACCAACAATAGAATACACTACCAACTACATATACACAGTCCATACATACACCAGACATAGTTTTTATTAAATAATATTTTATTAATTGATGAAGGAAACTGTTGTCGGAATATGTAATGAAGGAATAGGAGAGAGAGAGAGAAAGAAAGAGATATATGGAATGGAAGATGGAAGGGAGGAGTGTAGACAAAAGTCAGTCAATAATCCCAAAAGATAATAAGCTTAAAGGTGTGCTTGTTGATTCCACGTTCCTCCCGGGACGACAAGTTACAAAGGACATGAAACATTTTATTTTATACCCACTGGAGGCTCTTGGCAGTGTTCAGAACCTGGATAGGGTGGCATCTGTTTTTAGTTGTATCTACGTATGCAGATCTTGATATGTAACTTTAAGACATGGCAGGCAAGGCTGAAGAACTTAAAAGTACGAATTGAAGCTTCGGTGATATAGTTGTGCCGGCAGATAAATGCTCGTTCCCTCATTAAATTTAATATCGGAGGACCGTCTGAAAGAATGCCAACTGCTGTAATACGAGCATTTGGCAATATGAAACGAAGTGCAGCCGAAGTGAATATTGAATTTGGGCTTCAACAGGATATTGCAAATTTAATTATTAAAGCATCTGAAGAGGTAATCTCTGGCAAGCTTGATGATCATTTCCCCTTGGTCATCTGGCAGACTGGTTCGGGTACTCAGACTAACATGAATACAAATGAGGTGATCAGCAATCGAGCCACTGAGATATATGGAGGTGTGCTTGGCTCACAGAATCCTGTGCATCCAAATGATCACGTTAACATGGGACAGAGCTCAAACGATACATTTCCTACGGCCATGCATATTTCTGTGGGGCAGGAAATCCATTCCAGACTTTTTCCTGCAATCCAACTGGGTTAAACATTTAATGAGTATTCTTCCTGGCACGTGCCGGTGGTAGGAGGCGCTGCACCGGGGTTTTCTTCTTTATGTTTTCAGTTTCAGGGTGCAAAAGACAAGCAACAAAGCGTTGCTTTCGGAGATTCAGTTTGAGTTTGACTTTGAGCCACTGCCACTTCTCTTCTCGGACTTACCACCGGCGAAGGGCATGTGCGCCCTTGACATATGGAAGCATACATGGATTGTTTCTCCATCGCGCACTACAGCCTACGGACAATTATTATTCTGGGAGTAGTGTATGTGTTGGTACAGATTCTATTGACGCTGAGTGAAAAATATCTTAAAATATCTTTATTTATTTATTTTTTTTTTTTTTTTTGGCCCTAGGAGGCCAGTAAAATAATATTTTCCCAATTTCGCACAGGCTTTAAGTTAAAACTTAATATATATATATATATATATATATATATATATATATATATATATATATATATATATATATATATATATATATATATATTTTTTGACAATTCAAAGCTGTTATTGTTATTCAGTATATCTGACCCTGCTGAAGTTATTAATGTGTGGTTTTCTGTGCTGTCTCCGAAGTCAGCGTCATATTTTAAAAACATGTAGCTATTGAGCTGACGATAATTATATCCGGTTGACTAATACTTTCTAGAGATTTGGACATATTTCTCTTTGCCAGCATTTTCCAACCTTTCATGACATTTATTTTAGAAAAAGTGAAAAAGTGAGTTTTTACACACATCACTGCATCTGCAACCAGGCCATCTGTCAGCGCAAAATAAGGCGAAAGATTTATACGTTGTGAAGAGAAACCAGACAATACGTAACTTTTCTTTAGACAGACGTGGCCTAGCAGATAAAGAAATAAATAATTTAATAAATATTATTTATTATACAACAACTTGTTGCCTAAAATTTTAAATAATATTCAAAACTGTATATAGCTTATGATGTTAACATTCAATTTATACTTTCTAGAATATGAATAAAAGTGTTATAGGAATAAACATATACTTCTCTTGCAAAATAGCTGTCAGTACATATATAATGAAATCTATAATTGTTCCCCTTGAATGCTAAAGCCATAAACATGCAATTATTTCCCTTGTAGTAAATAAAATAAAATTAGTTGCATATCCTTTAGATGGCCGGTATCTCTGCTCTAGGTGTTACACGACTTTCTCCGTAATCCCGCACACTCTGTAACGTGACGTGACGTGCGCGAGAATTGGTAGCGGTTCTCTCCGCGTCGGTAACTTACGGGGTATGTGAGCCGATCGCTCCGAAAGCAATGGCAAACCACCGAGCGCAATCCTGCTCAGAAATTCAACAATCAGCTAAAAGTTGCTGATGTTGACAGCGATGTCCTGTAAAGGATATGTGGGGAAAAATCCTTTACAGGGCGTTGCAGTCAACACCAGCATGTTCTGCTGTTGTGATCTCTTGGCAAGCCCACGTTCAGCAGTCCTCCATCGCTCTCCGAATGACCGGCATCCATACCACTTCGTAAATAATAATAATAATAATAATAATAATAATAATAATAATAATAATAATAATAATAATAATAATAATAATAAGTCTTTATTTTCAAAGGGTTAAGAATTGGGCATGCAGGCCCGTCTGACATTCTGCCCTTCTTCTCTATTTCCTCTCATACATTCTTTCATTCAACATTACTTATGAAGCAACTTTTGACAACAAAAGAACATTAAAACGCATGAAAAATAATCAATAACAAATGACTCACTGAAGCAGTGTTTAACATGGGCATTATAAATACCTAAGGAGGGTGTAACGTGCCATACATAAGGGAATGTTTTTTGGCTAGTTGTCGTTTGAGATAAGTTACCATTATTGTCTTTTTTGTGTTGTTTGTTATGGGGGCATGTAGTCTGTACTAAGGTAGTGTTCAAACAGGTTGCAAATGTATGTATCATGATTGGTGGTGTCTTTGATTTCTTGTGGAAGATTGTTCCACAACTGAGCGGCAGAGTATGCTAAGCTTGTTTTATATAAGTCTATCCTAGGTTTAGGGACATGAAGTATATTTAGTCGTTCGCTATGTCTAGCGTTATATTTAAACAATGGCCAAAGGTAGCTTGGAGCATTTTGAAATAGGATTTTGTGAATTCGTTTGGTTTTATTAAAAAGCAGGCGCTTGTGGAGTGGCAGTAACCGGAGACGTTTATATAGGTTAGAATTGTCGGTAAGCTTTTCACCATTAATTAAACGCACTGCCCTTTTCTGGAGTGAATATAGGCGTTTTGTTATTGATTTGGAGCATCCATCCCAGTCTGTGGAGCAGTAATCAATATGTGTTTGTATATGAGAAGTATAGAATATCTTTCTTGTGTTTTCGTCAAGGAAATTTTTAATTTTGGCAAGTTGGTATACTTTTTTGGCTATTTGTTTAACTAGAGCATGAACATGTGAGTTAAAAGTTAGATTTTGATCTATGATAACACCCAGTGTCTTGTGCTCGGTGACACTTTCTACAGGCGTGCTGCCAATGTGCAGCTGAAGAGTTCTCTGCGAGTTTAGAGTGTGAAGTCTTTGCCTGGTTCCTATTAACATAGACTTTGTTTTAGTAATGTTAATTTGCATGCGGTTTGCATGACTCCAGTTAACTACACTATTTATTTCCTGTTGCAAGGATAATTCTAGCACATTACGATCAACAGCGTTTGTATATACTGTGCAGTCATCAGCAAATAGATCGCAGGACGACGACAGATTTAATGGAAGATCATTTATATAAATGGCAAATAATAGAGGGCCAAGAATAGACCCCTGAGGTACTCCAATATTAATGGTAATGGCTTGAGATAAAACTTTATTGTGTGATACTACTTGCTTTCTGTCTAATAAGAATGATTCTATTAATGTCACTATATTAAAACTTACTTTCATTGTTTCTAGTTTTTTAATTAGAATAGTATGATCTATCATATCGAATGCTTTCCTAAAGTCTATAAACACCGCTCCACATAGAGTATTGTTGTTAATATTTTGATGCCAGTTTTCTATCATGTTTGTTAGTGCCGTATGGCAAGAATATTTTGGCCGAAATCCTGACTGACTGTCAACTATCAGTTTATGGCGAACTAAGTGATCTAGTGTTGTTTTGTGGATGTGCTTTTCTAGCGGTTTGGATAATGAGGATAATATGGAAATTGGTCTATAATTACTCATGAGACGATCGTCTAGAGGACCAGCTTTTAAATGAGGATACACTTTAGCGATTTTAAACGCTGATGGGAAGTGACCTCTGGTTAGACATTGATTATATATAAAAGTTAGTGACTCGCAGATCGCCGGTGCAGCATGGCGAAGGATCCGACTACTAATTCCATCTAGTCCTGATGAGTTATTGTTTTTTAGATTACGGAGATGAGTAAATACTTCAGTTGTCGTCATTAGCGGTATGTTGGAGGAAATGTGTCCATAGCATTTGTTCTCACAGAATGATGATAATAAAGATATGTCATGAGGCGCATCTGGTATTGCAGCCTTCAGTTGGTTTATGTCGGACTGAAAGTATCTACTGAATTGATCACATGTAACCTGATTTGATGGTAATGATTGTGATGATTTGTGTTTGTTTGTCAAGGTATTAATTGCTTTCCATATATCTTTAGTGTTGGTTTTATCTATTACTATGTTCTTAAAATAGTTTTTCTTTTCCTTCCGAATAACATATTGAACTTTGTTTCTCAGACTACAGAACATAGTTAGATCTCTATTTTTGTGAGCCCTGTCGCGATCTCTCATAAGTTCAACTACCTCCTGTGTGATCCACGGGGGCTTTGTGTGATGTTTAACACGAACTTCCTTAAATGGAACATGTTTATCAAATATACTTAGAAAGTGTTTATCAACAAACCAATGTTTATCAACAAACCAACAAACCAATGCAAGACGGTTTGCTGCCAAATCGTCTGCAGCTGTGTTTCGAACGCGGGTATGCGGGATTACGAATTGCTTCTGTAACTCCTTCGCCTCGTAGCGAGAAAATAAACAAAATTATTCGTACTAACAAACCATTCTGTACACAACATCTTTTTAAGGTTGGTGTTGTTTAGCTTGTCCTCTGATGTCCACATTTTCCCCCCTGTGATTACTTGGAACCTCTGTATTTTATTTATTTATTTATTTATTTATTTGTTTATTTATTTATCTATGTTGCATGATTATGACATAGCCATATACCACTCGAGCCGAAGTGCAGTAAGAACACAAGAAGGTATATCAGATATGTTTTAGCGCTCGTTTTAGTTTGCTGTCGTCACTCTCTGTTATATTGTCCTGATGTCCGTTCAATTTCAACTACAGGGACATTGTCGCAATCTTGTCAATATTTGTACAATACGTTGCAAGCAGATGTGCAGCATTCCATAATTTTCACTACAGTCCAATATTTTATCTAGTTTCTTCTTCTTCTTCTTCTTCTTCTTCTTCTTCTTCTTCTTCTTCTTCTTCTTCTTCTTCTTCTTCTTCTTCTTCTTCTTCTTCTTCTTCTTCTTCTTCTTCTTCTTCTTCTTCTTCTTCTTCTTCTTCTTCTTCTTCTTCTTCTTCTTCTTCTTCTTCTTCTTCTTCTTCTTCTTCTTCTTCTTCTTCTTCTTCTTCTTCTTCTTCTTCTTCTTCTTCTTCTTCTTCTTCTTCTTCTTCTTCTTCTTCTTCTTCTTCTTCTTCTTCTTTCTTCTTTCTTCTTCTTCTTCTTCTTCTTCTTCTTCTTCTTCTTCTTCTTCTTCTTCTCTTCTTCTTCTTCTTCTTCTTCTTCTTCTTCTTCTTCTTCTTTCTTCTTCTTCTTCTTCTTCTTTTTCTTCTTCTTCTTCTTCTTCTTCCTTCTTCTTCTTCTTCTTCTTCTTCTTCTTCTTCTTCTTCTTCTTCTTCTTCTTCTTCTTCTTCTTCTTCTTCTTCTTCTTCTTCTTCTTCTTCTTCTTCTTCTTCTTCTTCTTCTTCTTCTTCTGCTGCTGCTGCTGCTGCTGCTGCTGCTGCTGCTGCTGCTGCTGCTGCTGCTGCTGCTGCTGCTGCTGCTGCTGCTGCTTCTTCTTCTTCTTTTTCTTCTTCTTCTTCTTCTTCTTCTTCTTCTTCTTCTTCTTCTTCTTCTTCTTCTTCTTCTTCTTCTTCTTCTGCGTTGATCTGGAGTTTTTTTTTCTTCGGACGTGATTGCGTTGTGCCTGTTTACAGCAGAGCTGCGTTCTTGCGCCGTTAGGCCGACACATCCGACTTCTGTGGTTATCTAGTTTCTGATGGTAGGATTTCGAAAAATTAAAGTATTTCAAAATAAAGAAAAGTTTCATTGAAATGAAACTGATGTTTACGACTCTACAGAACCAAACATCTGTAAAAGAAAAGGTATTTGATAAAACAAATTTGTTGATAGTGCGCTTGTCTACTAAAACGGGTCGGTTTCAGTCCCCAGCAGTAGCAGCAGGTTTACTGCTTTTTCAACCAGAACAACTGTGGCACCGACCCAGACTAATTAAAATCCAATAGCATCGTCACAACGTGAAGACAATTGACATGTAGGAGAAGCATGGGGAGACAAAGAGAGAAGATTCGCTCGTCATTGGTTGAGGAACTAAATTACAAGGACCTCAGAAGTGGTAGTTGGTTCACACAATGGCGGGGGATACTGGTAATTAAAAAAGCTGACCCACACGCAAAAGTCAGTCCAGTTTGGGCAACGTTTGAGTTCAAAGAGAAAAACAGACAATGTTTACGTGTAGTAGATTGCCGTTATTTGCTGAACTACAGACGCTCATACCATCGAAATCAACGCAAGGCGGTCTGCTTTCAAATCGTCTACGGCTGATTTCGAACCTTTGACGTCGTATGTCGGGGAATTGTGGAAGGCGTTTACTACACCTAAGCCACAGAACATGCTAGTTCAATTAAATGAAGATTAACTACGAAATTGTACCCCTTTTTTAAATGTCCTTCGCAGGACATTGCTATCAACACCATGTTGATCTTCTAGGAAAAAAAAAAAGGGGGGGGGGGGGGTTTAGTGTTTCCGTTGAGGGGGGATTAAGACCACAGATTGGCAGACTGAAAATGGCTTCAGGCACAATATCCTGGTTTTCTATTGAGCGTTTTGTTTGATGAAGCACAATTTTCTGGCATTCTTGTGTCGTGTATTAAGTGACAATTCTTTGACGTTTTAACTGTTTGTTTATTGTAACATGATTAATTTGGCGTGTTAATAAAATATTGTGAGTATAAAAAAGAAAATGCTTTTATTTAAGTGTTAATATCCATCAGCATATTCATTTGCCATTAAATGTATAAAACCACACTATAAAATTAATCTATGCATGTAAAGGTTATGTACAAATACGGAAGAAAACAAGGATTTTCAGTATTATAGGCATGTTATTTTGAATGCACCTTTTGAGGCTGACAATTTTGGAAAGGGGGAAATTCGCCTTTCGTTCTTTGGAAAGGGGGAATGATATTCTGACATATGGTGAAAGGGTGTATGGGCCAAAAAAGGTTGAGAACCACTGTTCTAGACAAATAGTACGTTCAATAGTGTGCCTGAATGGGACGCAAAAAATAATATCACTGTAACCGCTTAAAGTCGCTTAAACATCGACAGGGTCGACTTCATTGCATATGGCTCGGTCTCTTTCCGCAGCGCAGAAAGCGTCGCACAAGGCACGAACTCGGTAGCTGTAGCGACTCCCACAGGAGTCTCCAAAAAATTTCACTCGTGAACCGAAGGACGCGGCCCGGATTCGAACCCACAACCTTCGGAGCCCCAGTCAAACGGCTTGACTACTTCGCCACGGAGACTCCCTGGCAACAGAGTTGCACATAATCGTCGTCATCAACATCATCATCATCACTTAGCAAGACCTTGCCAGAATGTCACTCTCATCGTGTTCCACAGACAAGATTCTCAAACCTTTGCCAATTTTCCTACCCCATTATTTTCACGCCCAGGGTGTCTACGATGTCACGTGTCCATCCTTTTCTAGGCGACCCCTGGCTCTGATTTCAGGAACCATACCTGCCTTCACTGTTCTTTCTCAACCACTGAGGCCTTTAATATGAGGATACTTCAAATGAAAACCTTAGATTTTTTTAGGGGGGGGGGGGGGGTAGAGGGTGGGGCTGAGTATATAAAATCTGAAAAAGTAAAGAACAAATTTATAATTTTTCGATGTAGTCATCACCGCTTCAATGCAATTTCTCCGGCGCCGATAAAGTGCTTGGATTCTTGTAGAAAAAAAAACATTCTCTTGGTTGCGCGTGTCACCACTCTGGGGTCACCACTCCGCTCTTCTGGCCCGGTCGTGAACGGTATGTCACAAAAGTCACGCCGTTTTGAAACTTCCTTTAGTTTAGTTTAGTTTAGTCGTTGGATCAACATCACGGCACACGGTTTAACCCATAAGTGCTCCGTTTTCCTCCTAACTCAAACCTGAGTCTGGAGAAACTCAGCTCAATGCACGAACTCCGTTGCATCGGTGAGGATCCTGAAATACTTTGGGTAGATTTTTAACTCGAAATTTTGCCCGGGCAGCGCCGTTAGGCTACTCTTTTTCGATTTCCAACTGCCAAGGGATTTTTTACGGGCGCAACAATACACACGGGCGTCCGATCTCACTACCCAGAGACCAGGGGAAATTTTATTACTGGAAGTCCACGTGGATTTTTTAAATAAATCCCGGTCCTCACCGGGGCCTGAACCCGGGACCTCCAGCACTCGAGGCGGACACCATACCTCTAGACCACTCACTCCACTCATACACTTGTCGGACCGACAGGCATCCATTGCCATGATGTCACTTCTGGTCCGCAGCATGGCGGTTAGGCATTTAACCGCTACGGCCTCTGGAGCATTTATCCTTGTGTCTGAGGTTTGCATTCACATTTTACTCATGTTGGACTGGCAGTGTATAGTTCCGTCGCCCTGCTACTGAGTGAGTGCGTGGCGCGACTCTGTGAGCTGTGACATTCATGTGGAATGCTTTTACGTCTGACAGCTTTTGTTTGTACAGTGAACTACATGTTCGGAACAATGGCTAGAGGCTGTTGCTGAATTGACTGATTTGCCTTTTCGGTTCACGAATGCATTTTTCAAGAGGCTCCTGGGCGTCGACGTTGGAGCTATGGAGTTCGTGCTTTGTGCGGCGCTTTCGGCGAGTCGCCCTGCGGTAAAATACCGAGCCATGTGAGAAAACTCGGGTCAATGAAGTCTTTCTGGTGGCTTCCGATTCCATCGATGATGAACTGTAATTTTAGTGGATGACTTTTGTGTTGGCATTCTGACGGCGGAATTGTGCACAGTGTATCTGTGCGGCTGTTGGATTGCCTAGACTCCTGTTTGTTCCACTGTTCACACTGGACAGTGAGGAGCATTTTGTGTGAAATTCACTGACACAGGAACAGCATAACGGGGACGGCCCCTTTGCCGTGAAGTTGGAACCTTGACTAACTAACCAACCAACCAACCAACCAACCAACAAACCAGCCAGCCAGCCAGCCAGCCAACCAACCAACCAACAAGTTAACTAAACTAAACTAACTAACTAACTAACTAACATTGCCATACTGGACCTTCGTTCGCCGATGAGTTTCTATAGGTTTCACCCTTAACAGAACTCTGCTCCTTTTTGATGCATGTCAAAAGTGGACAGGCCATTGTTTAAACTGTCCTTTTGACGTCACCATGCTTGTCTGCACCGTGATGTTACGTGCTTAACCATTTTGATATCGTTAAGTGTTCAGAGGTGTCGTCAATATGGGTTCTTTCATGAAACCTGATTTTTTTTTTTTTTTTAAATCTCACCACTTATCGCTAACATTGAAATGTGTGAATATTGTCCAATAGGATTGAATGTGAAATTTAGTACGCTTCAAAGCATCGCTATGAAGTTGTACACATATTTTTGTAAAGAAGCTGATCGCAGGAAACTGTTTTATTCTATTAGAATGATAACAGTGGAAGCTTTAGTCACCCTGATTGGTCAGGCGTATTGGGCAAATGGTGATAACCCCATCTTATATATAAATTAGGATGTGTGTATCTCTGTATGTATTTATGTATCTCCGTATGTCCTTTATTCGCTCGCGAACGGCCCATCCGATTGAGATGAAATTTTCTACACGCCTTCCTTTCATTCCAGAGCTGTCAACTGTGATATTTTGTTAGTGTGAAATCGCCTGCTTACTCAGTATTATTTCATTTTTCATTTTTCATCATAATTTCATATATTTCAGGGGATCTAACTCGTAAAAGTTATTTCAAGGGGCATAACTTTTCTGTATAACTTATAGTCATATTGTGGCATCGTTTTCAAAGATTTATAAACTCTTTGTCCATAGTTATGTACCGGCATATGAGTTATAATAAATAATGATACAATCTGTAAGGCATTTTCAAAGTTTTCATAAAAATGATGCACAATGCATAACATTGTAACTCATCTTTTTTTGCTTAAGAAGTTACTGTAGTCATGCAGGTGATTAGAAAGAGTTTTCATTAAAAAATAATGGATGGTGTGTGGAAGAACGTTCTTTTAAGTTACTTTTTTTTGTTGTATGAATTTAACGAAGCCGGACAGGGTCAGGCAGACAGATAGACAGACAGACAGACAGATAGACAGTCGGGAACAGGAACTTATATGACTACTTATATAAATTAAATGATATGCTTCACACCAGGAGCTGGGCAATGCCGGGCCGGGTCAGACAGACAGACAGACAGACAGACAGACAGACAGACAGACAGACAGATAGACAGATAGTCGGTAACGGGAACGGGAACTTATATGACTACTTATATGAATTAAATGAGATGCTTCCCACCAGGGTCTGGGCGAAGCCGGGCAGGGTCAGCTAGTATTTTTATAAATCAAATGGCAATTCATGAGTGATGCGGTCAAGAACACACTTGTTGTCTGATTTTTTTTTTTTTTTTGGCATATCATATTTACAAGACATCACTATCAACACCAGCGTTTTACTGCTGTTGTTGATCTCTTGGCAAGTTTACGTTCAGTAGTTTGCCATTGTTTTCTGAACGACCGGCTACCGGATCAACACGTTAAACCCCAACTCAACGCGGTCTGCCAAATCGGTCGCAGCTGTGTTTCGAACGCAGGTAAGTGGGCTTACGAATCGCGTCCATAAACCCTTAGCCATGGAGCCGAGACTATTTTAAAGTTGCATATCCATTACAGTACGTTGCAGTCAACACCAGCATTTTTCAGCTGTTGTTGATGTCTTGGCAAGATTACGCTCAGTACATTGTTATTGCTTTCTGAGCGACCGGCTCACCTACACCTAAGTAACCAACGCGACGAGATCCACTGCCGAATCGCGCGCATCTGTGTTCATCGCGTGGATATACGGGGTTACAGAGAAAGTAATAACACACTAGCCGCCTTTATTTCCCAATATAGTTCCTGGTCTGGAACCCACAATGTAAAAGAATTAGAGGAAAGTCTAAGAACTCACGGAGAAGAGAAGTTGAAATAGAAATTAACAGTGTGGGAAGGTCATGGACAAAGCTACATGGGATATCTACATATAGGAAAGAGGGCTTGGTGTGTGTGGCTGAAAGCCTATCCTCAAATGGGGGATAGGAGGTGAAAGGAGAAGACGAAGACGAACGAACGAAGGAACGAACGAACGAAAGAAAATCTTCATTTCCAAAGGGTTTAGAATTGGGCACGCAGGCCCGTCTTACATTCTGCCCTTCTTTTGTATTTCCTCTCATACATTCTTTCATTCAACATCTCTCATGAAGAGACATTTCCGGGTACCCATTTTATGTTGGGTCGTCCGGCAGTCCAGGTTAATTTAAAATATCCACCTGAATGCTAATTCATTTATTTTATTTATTTATTTATTTTTTTTTTTTTTTTTGGGGGGGGGGGGGCGGTTTGTGTGAATATATTCTGAAAAAGAAAAGAACAAGTGTATCATTTTTGGATGTAGTCACCACCGCGTTCAATGCAAGTCCTCCAGCGCCGATACAGTGCTTGGACTACTGTAGAAGAAAAAATATGTTGGTCGTTTGTGTAACCACTCATGCACTACCTGCTGTACGTCTTCATCAGACCGAACAATTTTGAAACTTCCTACTCCACTCATACACTTGGTGGACTGACAAGCATGTATGACCATGCCGGACCTTCATTCGCCAAGGAATGTCTATAGTTTTCACTCCTTCACTGATCAAAAATACGGATAGCAGAAAGCTGCTCCTTTTTGATGCATGTCAAAAATGGGATGGCCATCTTTGAACTGTCATTATGACGTCACCGTGTTCGTCTGCAACGTGATGTTACTCTTTACATCCTTAACAACAATGTTGACAGGTTACAAGACAATGGCAGGGTTGTTTTAATTGCCATCACACTTTTAAGGTTTTCATTTGAAGCCCCATCGTATGAACACATGATCATTTGGCCGGCAGGCAAGCATCCTAACAACTGCGCTAACAAGTTTCGTAGTGGAGAGGCACTGCAAGGTTGATTTAATAACTTCTGTTATAAAATGACCATCTTATTGCAAGGGTACACCACATGTGTTGTCACTATGAACGGGGTCAAGGCAGCATTCTGGTTAGCCCGCTTGCCTGTCAAAGCTGTGCAATCACTCAGTCAATCAAGTGTCGTCTCCACAATAAAGATTGACTGCAATGGATCTCCAACACTGTCTGTCTCTCACCCTGACTATACATTCTGTCAGATTAATGTTCGTCTATCTCTTGATGTTATCTTCCCACTTGTATCGTTGTCTACTTCTTGCTCGCTTGCCTTCAACCTCACCCTCCAGTATGGTTTTTATAATAGTGCTGTATTTTAACGTGGCCGAAATATTTCACTTGCCTCTTTACTTCTTTCATCATCTCTCTTTTCATTCTCTCTATTTGATTGTTTTTGTGTCCATGGAATATGACATATTCTTCTGTATATCCACATCTCCAGAGCCTCTATTCGACTTTCTAATTGCTTATTCATTGTCGAGGTGACCAATAGGTCAAAGCTGCGGGAAGAGTTTAAACCCAGCAGGAGTAAAGTTATGTTCCGACCAGTACGGCTGTAGGTACCAGACAACAGTCTGAGCTGTATGGTATGTGGCAGGGGAGGAAATCAACTGTCATCCCGATAGTGTGTGTGCGTATGTTTGTGTGTGTATGTTTGTGTGTGTATGTATGTTTGTGTGTGTGGGTGTGTATGTGTGTGTGTGTGTGTGTGTGTGTGTGTGTGTGTGTGTGTGTGTGTGTGTGTGTGTGTGTGTGCTTTCGCTCGCTTTGAACGTAAGAGTAGTCCATAGAAGTGCTACTAATTCTAGTAGCACTGTACTGATTTGTAGTTGTGGCTTAGCATTCCCTATTACCGGTATCCCTCGCCTTCAGACGAACCCACTCCGACTTCATAGGTACTTGCCATTTACATGCCCATGTCAAGGACAATTAGTCACCATTTTAATCAAAATAACTAGTGTAGACCGGTCTCTGTAGCTAAGGTGTTGCGAACGCGGTTTGTGAGCCAGTATACCCGGGTTCGAAACACAGCGGTGCTGGTTTTTTCGAAAAAGGTATAGGGGCCGGTCGTTCAGAAAGCAATGGCAAACTACTGAACGTAACACTTGCCTAGTACATCAACAGCAGCTGAAAATGCTGGTGTTGACTGCAACGTCCCGTAATGGATACGCAACAAAATAAAAATAAAAATAACCAGTGTAGGGGGTGAACTCGCTACTTCGGCATCAGACAGCCGGGAGTTTAAGAGCGAGATCTCTAATCCATTCCGCCATGCTGACTCTCATTCCGCCTTGTAATGTCATAGCCTTGGTTACCTTGAACTTTGAATTGTGAGCATCCACGAATTGGCGACCATATATACGGTTGTGATGCTTGGTTTATTTTAAGGACGTTGTTTTTCTGTGTAAGGACATTGTCACAGTCCTAGATCTCTAGGGGATTGAAACTCGGGCTCATACAGGCAACAAACTCCGTTCAGATACAATATAGCAACATTTATTAACATTATATTACAGTGCACTGGCGAAGTGGGTTTTTACAAGCCCGCACTTAGCAAGTTGCGTATCACAGGAGTTTACATTAAACATGATTATCACAACAACTCTATCAGCTATCTACATATGTATACGACCCTTAAATACACATGGGTCTGAACTCTCAAGTCCCCCTTAAGGTAAGCCCTGTTGCTTCCTCGATGTCCAGTCCGTGTCTGCCTTTCCACACGTGTCGCAAGCCGACACGGGTGGTAACTCTTTCCGAGTTTCTCGTGGACCCCGCAATCGGCGGGCCCCATCAGTGTCCACGGGACTGTGGACGCACTGACCGGTCCTTCGAGAAGGCTCTGGATTATTCAAGCCTTCGAGTGACTCGATTCTTTCCCTTTAGCTGGAGTTCTAGCCCTTCGCCAGTATCTCTTACTTTATGTTGGTACCGCCCTTATGTGAGGCTGTGACAGGAGTCTTCCTCCCCCCCCCCCCTACTTTGATGGGTTATTATAAGGTAATTAGTTTTGTACTAATTCTGTCACAGGATCACATAAAGTCGGTGTTTGTAGTTTGGTGGATAGTAACTTGGCAACCTACACATCCGCATCAACACTCATGTATTCTCCCATACACCACTTCAAGATGATTGCTGAAGAGGTCTCTCTCTTCTATGTCCTTAAACATGCTTATCTGACCGAAGTTACGTGACGTTTCCCAGTTGTTTTTACAACCGCGCCCTTCTCAAGTATCCATATGATACCAAGATAATTAAACTCTGTGTAAGAGAGTATTAACAAGATAAAAGTCTTGGCTATTTAAGTACACCTGCAAATCTTGTCCTGTGTGTGCATTTCGATACACTTTTACTTCCGTATGTTGTATAATGCGGAATATGTAGTTATGCTGTTGTTTTATCCCATCTGACTACATGTGTTTCTGTTGGCTTGTTAGTGTATTGACTGATATGTTGCTGTTTCTAATAAAGTGACTGTATTTTAATTGTTCGTGTCCAGTTTTGAGTTTTGTATAAAGTGTGTGCTCACTGTGTGGTTTTTCTCCAAGCGTCACGAGTTGGGATATCCTTTGTCATGAATTACCCCAATGTGTGTAATGCATGATCGGGCATTCAAAACAGTGGCGCTTAGATGTAGTGTATTAAATACTAAACATGTATCAAAAATTTAGACAGGTAATACATTTTTACATGAAAGACGCAGACAAATTAAAATAAATACGTTTTGCGTACAATTTGTCCGTTCAGTATATCGCTCTCTCATTTAATTCATTTACCCTGTCATTCATACATCTTTCATACAAAATAGTATTTTGTTAAAATATCCAAATAAAGTTGAGGTAAGTCTTACTGCCCTTAGAAAAAACGGATTAGGCGATATGTTCCCTTTAAGGTAATAAGTACTTTTTGTACGAGTACTCAAAAAATGGTTTATAACTTAAATAGAGAAAATTGCATAGGAAGAATATTTCGCCTATGAGTGGAAATACCTGTAATATTATGGCAGAAAAAATACAAGTTACAGATTGACATATTTTATATACATAATTCAATACAAGTGTAATACATATTAAATAATAGTAAATTAATTAAGTAACTAACTCCAACGACGATGTGTGCGTTGTCCTCCTGTTGTCCGTGTGTCGTGCCATGAATGTTTAACAGTTAATATAGCTGTCTCTTGCATGTTGTAATCGACGTAGTTCTATTCCGGCTGTTTGCGAAGTTTCTTTAGCAATAGCGAGTATGCAGTGTTCTTAATCTTTTCACGATGACTGTCAGTTCACTGGTTGAAATCATTTCACAGATATTATATATCGCTCGGATTGTTTCTAAAGCTTTGGCAATTGGTAATATAGGGTTTCATGTTCGTGGGTGTTATACGTAACCTATTCACTTGGGCGTTGATACTTCTGAATGAAAGTTCTCTAGTAGGTGTAGAGGTACACCGTTCTATGCAACAGACTAAAATATCACAGCTTATTGTATGGCTAATAAATAATGTGCCTAGTGTTCGTCTGCTGGTGCATTAGTTTGCCGTGACAAAATATCAGCAATAATGTTATCAGTGCCTCTGATATGGCGGATTTCGAAGTCGAAATCTTGAAGAAGAAGACACCATCTTTCTAAACGATGGCTTTTAGGAACCCCTTTCTTAAGTACCAACAATGGCGAATTATCGGTTAAAACAACAAAATGCGAACCTAAGAGGAATTTAGATAATCGACGCATACAAAAAAGTAGACTTAATGCCTCCAACTCCACAGTGGAATAATGGATCTCTGCCTTTTTCAGCTTGCGGCTGACGTAGAGTATCGGATGTCTCACCCCTTGATATTCTTGCATCAGGCATCCTCCAATTGCGATAGCACTCGAATCTGTGGTCAAAATAAAGGGTATATCTATGTTTGGTAATCTTAATACGGGTGGGTTAGAAAAAATTGATTTCAATCTGCACATTGCATCCTCTAAGCGGATACTTTTACAAAATTTTTCTGGATGATCTTTTGTCAACAGATTAGAAAAAACTGATGTGAGTTCTGCCCAGTTTGGTATAAACTTGGCATAATAGTTTATGAGACCTAATAAGCTTCTAACCTGTTTCTTTGTAGTTGGAACTTCTAGGTTGAGAATTTTTGATATGATTTTATCATCTGTCAACAGTTTGCCTTCGGAAATCCTATGACCTAGGAAGTCTATCTGTTTATAGCCTATTTCAACCTTGGAAGGTTTGATAGTGAGTCCAAAAAGAAAGATTTGGTTAAAGACTTGTTGGAGTGTAAGTAAGTGAGAAGTCATGTTTGAAGAATGAATACATATATCATCAATATAAGATTGCACGCCCTTGATGCCGTGCAATAACAGTCTAGTTAACCTGACAAATGTGGCGGGAGCGTTCTTAAGACCAAATGGAAGATATCTCCATTCGTACAACCCAAGGGGTGTAGCGAATGCTGTTATATGTCTTGAAGAAGGGTGTAGTGGTACTTGCCAGTAACCTTTAGCTAAATCAAGCTTAGAAAATAAGGATGATTGAGACATATTCAAAATGAGGTCTTCACAGCTGTTCATAGGCTCTGCATCTGTCGTGGTTATAGTATTTAATTTTCTATAATCTATGCACAAACGAATGGTCTGGTCCTTCTTTTTCACCAGGACAATTGGCGAAGAATACTGGGACACAGATTTCTGTATTATTCTATTTTTCTCTAAGTCCAAAATTTCTTTGTCTAAATTTGCTCTATAATGTAAAGGAATCGAATATGGTCTACATTTGATCGGTGTAAGATCTGTCAACACAATTGAATGTGTTATTTTGTCAGTCCGTCCAGGTTTAATTGAGAAGATAGTTCTATAGTCATTAAGAAGAGACAAAATGTCTTGTCGCTGCTGCTGTGTCAAAGTGTCAGAGATTTGTATGTCCTTCATAGTACTGTCGTCGTTCATAATTGGTACTGGAATTTCTGTATTGTCTACGTCCGTCTGATTTATTACTGATGCTACTGTTTGTAAATTGTCTTCAATGTCATTGTCGTCGTTGTCGATACTAATAGTTGTCAATGTGTCGTTAACTTGGTCGTCGTTGTCGTTATCCCATATTGTCGGTACTGTGAATATGTTTTCGTCGTCTTCGTTGTCACAAGAATGAGTCGTTAACGATGCTTCGTTTGTCGAGGTGTCATTCAGTTGGGTAATTGTCGTTTCGTTTCTGTCGTCCTTCTTGTCAGTCTGATTATTGTCATCTGTTATCTGCGTCTGCTTATTCGTGTCACTGTCATTTCTAGAATAGTATGGTTTTAACATATTTACATGGAATATTTTCAACTTTCCATTCAAAGAAATTTCGTAATCAACTTCCGAAATCCTTCTCACAACTTTAAATGGTCCCTGCCAAGAGGTTGATAGTAAATCTCTCTTGTCAGGTAGTAATAGTAAAATATCTTGATTTGGTTGTAATACAATCGTTTTTGCACCTTTGTTGGCGTACTGCCTGTACCTAAAACCTTTCTCCTGTAATGATGTTCTGGCCAGTATACAGGATCTAATGATTTTGTCTCTGGTATCAGTGACCAAATCATAGGTGGAAACTGGTAATTGGGTATTTACCGGTTGTGATATTATATCTTTGTAAATAGTGAGAGGTCCTCTTGGGTTCGCTCCATATATCAATTCGAACGGAGAGAACCCCGTGCTTGATTGTGGGACTTCTCTGTATGCGAACAGCACCGTTGGGAGAAGTATATCCCAATCGGCTGGATTTTCAGCTGTCACTTTGGATAACATATGTTTCAGGTCCCCATTTAGTTTTTCGCAAATTCCATTCGCGGCCGGTCGATAGGGACTTGTGAAACATTGTTTTATGCCTAGTAACTTAGTTACCGATTGGGTGGCATTAGATATGACTTGCGTTCCTCTATCTGATATTATCTTCTCCGGAAAGCCAAAACGGGAGAATATCTGCAAAAATACGTCCGTCACATCCTTAGAGGAGATAGATTTTAATGGGATCATTTCTGCCCATCTTGAACACAAATCAACAAGTGTAAAAATGTATCTATTTCCTTTGTTTGAGATGTGGTTCAAAGGACCTACTAAATCCACTGCCACGATTTGAAATGGCCTCGAGGCAGTTGTGGTTGATTGAATTTCTGCCGTAGGGTTTTTTCCCTTTTTTATTAGTTTCTGACAGGTATCACATGATCTACAATAGGTTTTTATGTTTTGGCAAAATTTAGGTCAATAAAATTGACTCAGGACTCTGGCCCTGGTTTTTTCGTAACCCATATGACCTCCGAAAGGTGAGTCATGGGCTATATTTAGCACTTTCTCACGATGTGATGGAGGTAGAACCACTTGCTGTAACGTGGTTTGATCTCTGGTATATAATCTAGTTAGAACATTGTTCTTTAGTCTAAATGTCCAAGAAGCGTTTTTAGTCAATTTTGGCTTTAGTCCTACTAACCGAAAATATTGTGAGAGGGTTGGATCTGATTTTTGTTCTTCTACAAAATCGGTGGTGGTAGTGTTAGGTGATATGATTTCTAGCGACTCCTGAAGTTGGTCGGTGTGGGTTTTGTGTGTCGTTTGTCGTGTCACTATATTAGTGTGTTGTGTGTGTTGTTGCACATTTACAGGCTCAGTAATTTGTGGATCGATGGCATCCTCAATTCGAGGTGTTAATATGATGGTATCATTGAAAGATTCAACCGCCCCTGTATTCTGCACCTCTGTGAATTCATTTTGAATTCCGTCATTGGTTGTCTCTCTTGTGCTTTTGGCAGTTTGAGACAAGCACGCATGGTGTTTCACTTAAGAATCGCTGTTTGGGTGTTGGATACAGTTTTTCTGTTCCCATTCTCTGATTTCCCTTTCAGAACAAGATCTTATGTTTGGAAGAATCCCAAGGATGATTTCAGCGACAGGATTTTCTAGTACTGCGCATAGCACTTGTCCTGATATAAAAGGTGTGCGAATTTCGGCAAGTGTTAGGGGGTATCTTTCGATCGTGCCTGCGAATGTGCGACACGTTACGTATTTGTGTGTGTAGTCTTTGTCGTTAACTAATGTTCTCTTAATTCCACAAAGAGTCGCCCCGGAATCGCGTATTAATGTACATTGTTTGTTATTAACAAAACCTGTTGAGAAATTTAATTTGCCTGTTGATGATAAGGCTGCGTTGGCCATTTCGTTAGAAACTGGGATTGTGTGGCCGCATAACAAAGTTGTATCAAGCTGAAATTTTCTACAGGTGTTACATGTGTTATCCGTGATGGTGTCAATGATTTGCACAGCATTACCTAACTCACTCAAATTTTCATTCTGAATGTCACATTCGTTCTGTTGTTCAACTTCTTCATCTGAGGATGTGTCTATTAATGCGGCATTGGCCTGCTTCATTATCTTTCGTCCTTCACAAAATCTTGAATAGTGGCCATAGCTCGAACAAAAATAACATTTGACCGCTCTCTGATATGCGTTTCTTTTGTTCTTTTGTTTTTCCACTATCATTTGGAGATGATGTGGATAATTCGGTGATTTGTCACACATCGCGTACTCTTCGTGTGTCAGATGACAATACTGACACTTGACTGGTTTTGTGAACTTAGAGCGTTGTTTAAACCTATTTTCATTTGGTTTTGATTATTTGTTGTTTGTAACTGCTGCTGCTGTTTCATTTAGGCTCATATTTAACTGGAAAATATCGCGGTTAGCTGTAAAAAAAAATGCGCTCCCCTTGGTTTCTATTTCTTGGATAGTTTTACAATCCATTTGTTTCAAACATTTCGAAAAAGGTGTTGGAATTGTGCTAATAATTTTATCAATTATAATTATCTCTTTCAGTTTATCATGGTTGTTATTTGTTTTTGCTGAGGTTATCCATTTTGTACAAATATCCTGAACTGTAGAAACGTAGTCTATGAAAGTTTGGTTAGGTTGTGGGGCTAATTTTGAGAACTGTTGTTGATAGCCTGCTGTATCTAGTGAGAAATGTTGGAGTATTCTTTGCTTTAAATAATCATAATCTTTCCTCATGTCTTGTGGAACTGTCTCTATTACTTTTAATGGCTCTAGTGCTAAATTTCTCATCAGAATAAATGACCAGTCGATTTTTGCGACCTTATGGTAAGTCATCAAACACTCGAAGTTCTCTAAGTATGCGCTTATAGAATCTCCTGAACAAAACGCTTTGACAAGGCCTTTATATTTGTTGTATTTTTGTTCATCTTCCTTACTTCTAATTTTGTTTACTGACATTTCTAAGTTGGAGTCAATTTCCATTTGTTTTAGTTTTATCTGTGTCTCTGCATTTAATTGGGCTTGTTTGGTCGCAACCTCAATCTCCATTTGCTTCTCTTGAGCTTGCAGTTGCATTTTCTTTTCTTCAGCTTCCATTTGCATCTGCATCTTTTCTTTTTCTGCTTGCATCTTTTTCTCTTCTGCCTCAATTTGCATCTTCTTCTCTTCTCTTTCTGCTTGCATCTTTTTCTCTTCTGCCTCAATTTGCATCTGTATCTTTTTCTCTTCTCTTTCTGATTGCATCTTTTTCTCTTCTCTTTCTATTGCTCTTTCTTCTCGTGCAATATTTTCTGAATGTGTCTTTTGTGCCCATTCTGAAAGTTTCTCCTCTTTATATCCTAACCTAATACCTAACTCAATACATTGTTCTAATGTTGACATCTTGTCTTTTAGTTATTGTTCACTTTACTGAAATTAAATCCCTTTGAAAATAGTTGGGGTGTACAAAGATTAGTTATCCCCCTTAATGTTTACATGAGCAAATTTACATGAAAAAGTTTTGTTGATTATGAGATTAGCATATACATACAAATCAATGCAAAGAAAAATGTTACATCAATGGATGAGGATGAGGGTAAGAATCGCTTAGGGATGTAATGAGCATGAAATGAAACTCATCTTATTTTCCCTGAGCTCTCGACTGTAGTCTTGTTCTCTCGCCACTGCTGGAGGATAGGTTACATACACTCGATAATTCGCGGAACAATCTGATGTTGGAATAAAAAAAAAATTAGTAACTGTCAATGTAATTGTCACAGTCATGTCAATGTCAAATTTCATAACATTATCATCATTTGAAATATTTCTGTAGAGGGACTACAATAGTTCATGAATAGATAGCTGCAAAGTTGTTGTTGTTGTTTTTTTTTTTTTCAACCGGCGCTTGCCCCCAAATAGCCTGTCACAGTCCTAGATCTCTAGGGGATTGAAACTCGGGCTCATACAGGCAACAAACTCCGTTCAGATACAATATAGCAACATTTATTAACATTATATTACAGTGCGCTGGCGAAGTGGGTTTTTACAAGCCCGCACTTAGCAAGTTGCGTATCACAGGAGTTTACATTAAACATGATTATCACAACAACTCTATCAGCTATCTACATATGTATACGACCCTTAAATACACATGGGTCTGAACTCTCAAGTCCCCCTTAAGGTAAGCCCTGTTGCTTCCTCGATGTCCAGTCCGTGTCTGCCTTTCCACACGTGTTGCAATCCGACACGGGTGGTAACTCTTTCCGAGTTTCTCGTGGACCCCGCAATCGGCGGGCCCCATCAGTGTCCACGGGACTGTGGACGCACTGACAGGTCCTTCGAGAAGGCTCTGGATTATTCAAGCCTTCGAGTGACTCGATTCTTTCCCTTTAGCTGGAGTTCTAGCCCTTCGCCAGTATCTCTTACTTTATGTTGGTACCGCCCTTATGTGAGGCTGTGACAGACATGCAGTTTTTGGTGTGAATATGTTATTTATGCGATCTAATATCAGACGTTGGAGCCGTGGTGGCACAGTAATTAACACGATTGCCGACCAACTCGGTAGTCGTGTGTTTAATTCCTCATCGTGGTAATCTTTACTGATTGTGCCAAAAAGAATGGATAGACAGCATTCAGAAGTAGCGCCTCACATCACTCACCAGGATGTACACGCCACGACATCACTCACCAGGATGTAGACACCCGCACATCACTAACCAGGCTGTAGACACCCCGACATCACTCACCTGGATGTACACACCCGGACATCACTCATCAGGATGTAAATACCCCGACATCACTTGGATGTACACACCCCGACATCACTCACCTGGATGTGCACACTCAGACATCACTCACCTGGATGTAAATACCAGGACATCACCTGGATGTACATACCCCAACATCACTCACAAGGATGTACACACCCGGACATGCCGGAATAAAGGACAACAAACGCGTAGACCAGCTGGCAAAAAATTCACCAACGCATACGGGACGTAGCATGGGCAGGGCTGAGATTATCAGTGAAGTACTGACTTATTTAGCGGATACTGGAGAGACATCGACTCTAGCCCGACTACTCGAACTGGGAGCAAAGCCTGGTCAAACACGTCCATGCAGTCTTCGTGAGAAAGAGTGGATATAACATAACCAACTCCTCAATAACTACTGAGCGTAATCTTGCCAAGAGATCAACATACAGCTGAAAGATGCTGGTGTTGACAGCTAAGTCCTGTAAAGGATATGCTAAAAAAAAAAAAAAAAAAAACTCCTCAATGGAACAGTGAGCAGAAACACTTTGAGATGGCTGCTGCATAAGGAACTGAACCCGCATGAGAATGTCCAATGTGCAGTGACGTCGTTCGACATAACATAACAAAATATAACATAATATAACATCCTCAAGGTTGTTGTTTTTTCTGTCCCTCAAGATTCTCTGGCACTTGTTTGGTTCTTTCAATTTGCTCTACTTTGGTGACTATATTACACTTCTATTATGTGTAGTCACCTGTCACTGGCAATCTGTAGTTTATAAGTAATTGGTTTAGTCCAGTGGTTCAAAAACCACGACCCACGGGGCACTTGTGGCCCGCCAGCTGTCAGAAAGTGGCACGTAAAACATCGTAATTTAATATAATATATTTTAATAATTTCATAAATGCACTCGCAGCACCCCTTCGGCGAGCGATAATTTACTCTTCTCGTAGTTGTTATGCTCAGATATTATCGAATGCGCCTGTTCAGTTCGCAACGAAACGTTATGAAGACACTGCCTTTAAAGTTTTATAATTTTGTTGACGAAAGTTAAGAAAGGTAAGAATGATATTGCACGACTTTTATAATCTTGTAACGTTGTGGTCCGCTTAACTACTGAAAATAGTAGATATGGCCCTCTGCTTGAAAAGCTTGGGAACTGCAGGTTTAGTCCATCTCCATGTTTGTGATCTATACAGGATAAGAGCCTGCTCCGTGGCGTAGAGGTTGCGGACACAATTCGTAATCCCGCATACCGCGTTTGAAACACAGCTGTGGACGATTTGGCAGCAGACCGCCTTGCGTTGGTTTCCACAGAAAGGTATTTAACGTAAACTAGTACAGGGATCACAAACAGCAAAAATATGCTCGAGTTGACCGATACATCCTGTAAAAGATATACGGGGGGGGGGGGGGGGGGAGCCTGATTGGTCTCGAAGTGTGGTGTTCGCCTCCAGTGCTGAAGGTGTCGGTTTCAAGCCCCAGTGAGGGCCGGGATTTTTTCACGTGGATTTTTAGTAACAAAATTTCCCCTGGTCTCTGGGTAGTGAGATCGGACGCCCGTGTGTATTGCTGCGCACGTAAAAAATCCCTTGCCAGTTGGAAATCGAAAAAGAGTAGCCTAACGGCGCTGCCAAGGCGAAATTTCGAGGTAAAATCTACCCAAGGTATTGCAGGATCCTAGCCGGTGCTACGGAGTTCGTGCACTGAGTTGAGATTCTTCGGGCTCAAGGTTGAGTTAGGAGTAGAACGGAGCACTTACAGGTTACACCCCTGTGCCGTGGTGGTGTTGATCCGTCGACTAAACTAAGCGGAAGCAGGGAAAATTAGTGTAGGTTAATCCTTCTGTTTTATTGACGGCGCGAAGACCCAGAAACATACGGAAAAGAGAAACACAGACATAAATTAATAATGTAAGGAGGACATGTACAGAGCTGTTTCGGATAGCCAAGGATATGGGTTTGGGGTGAGTTGGTTGGAGGATATGCCCCAGTTTGAGATAAAGGACTATAAATGCAGTAATATAAGCAGAGCAAGTAAAGTAAATAAAGAAAGTAAAATAAGTAAAGTTGGTAAAGTGAGTAAAGTAAGTAAAGTAAGCAAAGTGAGTAAAGTAAGTAAAGAGAGTAAATCAAAGCAAAGTAAAGTAAGTAAAGTTAGTAAAGTGAGTAAAGTGAGTAAAATAAGTAAAGTAAGTAAAGTGAGTAAAGTGAGTAAAGTGAGTAAAGTAAGTAAAGTAAGTAAACAGAGTAAAGTAAGTAAAGTTAGTAAAGTGAGTAAAGTAAGTAAAGTGAGTAAAGTGAGTAAAATAAGTAAAGTGAGTAAAGTAAGTAAAGTGAGTAAAGTAAGTAAAGTGAGTAAAGTGAGTAAAGTAAGTAAAGTTATCAAAGTGAGTAAAGTAAGTAAAGAGAGTAAAACAAAGCAAAGTAAAGTAAGTAAAGTTAGTAAAGTGAGTAAAGTGAGTAAAATAAGTAAAGTGAGTAAAGTAAGTAAAGTGAGTAAAGTGAGTAAAGTGAGTAAAGTGAGTAAAGTGAGTAAAGTGAGTAAAGTGAGTAAAGTAAGTAAAGTGAGTAAAGTGAGTAAAATAAGTAAAGTGAGTAAAGTAAGTAAAGTGAGTAAAGTAAGTAAAGTGAGTAAAGTGAGTAAAGTAAATAAAGTGAGTAAAACAAAGCAAAGTAAAGTAAGTAAAGTAAGTAAAGTGAGTAAAGTGAGTAAAATAAGTAAAGTGAGTAAAGTAAGTAAAGTGAGTAAAGTGAGTAAAGTGAGTAAAGTAAGTAAAGTGAGTAAAGTGAGTAAAGTGAGTAAAGTGAGTAAAGTGAGTAAAGTGAGTAAAGTGAGTAAAGTGAGTAAAATAAGTAAAGTGAGTAAAATAAGTAAAGTGAGTAAAGTAAGTAAAGTGAGTAAAGTAAGTAAAGTGAGTAAAGTGAGTAAAGTAAGTAAAGTGAGTAAAACAAAGCAAAGTAAAGTAAGTAAAGTAAGTAAAATAAGTAAAGTGAGTAATGTAAGTAAAGTGAGTAAAACAAAGCAAAGTAAGTAAAGTGAGTAAAACAAAGCAAAGTAAGCAAAGTAAAGTAAGCAAAGGAAGTAAAGTGAGTAAAGTAAGTAAAGTGAGTAAAGTGAGTAAAGTAAGTAAAGTAAGTAAACAGAGTAAAGTAAGTAAAGTGAGTAAAACAAAGCAAAGTAAGCAAAGTAAAGTAAGCAAAGGAAGTAAAGTGAGTAAAGTAAGTAAAGTGAGTAAAACAAAGCAAAGTAAGCAAAGTAAAGTAAGCAAAGTAAGTAGGAAGTAAAGTGAGTAAAGTAAGTAAAGTGAGTAAAGTAAGTAAAGTGAGTAAAACAAAGCAAAGTAAGCAAAGTAAAATAAGTAAAGTAAGTAAAGGACCCATTTGCACATCATAAGGAGCCTTGATTAGTTATCTAGGGGGTAATGACTTAGGAAATAAGGAGCCGGCTCCTTCGTGATGACGTCGTATTTCCTTATATGAAGGGTATAGCTCCGCAACCAGCCCCCCTGAAGCACGGCCCTCATTTTAAAAAAACTGGCGGGTATTTTTTTGGGTCTGGTTGTCACTTCCGGTTGTACTGGAGACTACTTCCGATTGACTTCCGGTCCCGGGGGCGTACGGGCGCGAACAGGTACCTCCGCCGGCCGCCTCGGTTTCCCCCGACCGCTCCTGAGACAATTCAAAGACAACGAAGCAAGCCCCGGGCATGTGGAATATTTATATAGATAAGTAGACCAAATAGTCACCGGACATCTGGGTTAGAATCCCAGTGTATGGGTATGCGATGTATATGTGTGTGTGTGTGTGTGTGTGTGTGTGTGTGTGTGTGTGTGTGTGTGTGTGTGTGTGTAGGGGTAGGCCGATGTGTGAGGGGCGCGATGGAATAGGCCCCTACCCCGGATATTATCCATTGCCCTTCCCGGAGTAGGGCTATCAAAATTCTCATTGAAATGTGAATAGTGATGGTCAAGTGAGGCCAAGTGAGTATTTTTTTAAACTTGTATTTCATACACAGCAATGTATATTTACAAGTTGTAGTGTGTGTGTCTTTTGTTTGTGTATATTACAGAGCGTTGCCGTTTGTTAGTTTTGAGTGTAACATTGTGAATAAAACAAATACATACATATATACAGTTATGATAATATGACATTTATGGCATAGTGCATGTAGATACACATTCCTTGAATATGCTTCACTTTCACTTCCGCAAGCGGAATGCATGAAACACCTGTCCATCTCCCCCCCCTCTCTCTCTCTCTCTCTCTCTCTCTCTCTCTCTCTCTCTCTCTCTCTCTCTCTCTCACACACACACACACACACACACACACACATACACACTCTCGTTATTTCTGGAGACCGCAGTACATTAAATACCCCGCGCTTGGACAATAAACTTTAAACTATCATATCCATTAAAATGTGGCTTCTTTGTAATTTCTGGATCACTTAGCTACTGAGGTGAAGGTCGTTGGTGTTGTTGCCTGATGACAAATTACAGGAGTATTTTTTTTTTTTTAAACTTTTATTAAGTGTTAACAAACTTTGCAAGGTGTATTGTTCGTGTTGTTACAGAGCGTTGCATGTGGTAGTGTAGGTGACATATGCGCAAATTTTTACAACATTTATATCAACAATTTTACATTTGAAATGGGGGGTAACGAAAAACGAGTATAAACAACAACAAGACGATAGTATACCATTTTTTTTCCCTCTGCCACCCTTTCACCCGTCAGCCCCAACCCCACCAATACCATCATCACCACTTGGTAATGAGGAAAATGGTAGTAAACTTGTTAGAACCAACCGGTGAGGCAGCAGCAGCATCAAAAACAACAGTATCGAAAAGGTGGGGGGAAAAGGGGGGGGGGGGGTTGTCAAGTGGTATACTAGATTACAATGCAGAAAAGGTAGTTGTTGCATTTGTATTGTTCGTGTTGTTACATGCGTATTGTGTGTTCAGTATTTGTGTGCGTGTATTTACGGATCGTTGCGTCTGGGCGTGTAGGTGACATATGTGTAATATTACAACAATTAATTCATTTGCATATTTACATGTCAAGGGGGGGGGGGGTAACCCAATTTTTATTTATTACCGTGATTGTTTCCCCTGTCACCACCATCTCCAGCCGGCTCCAAAGCCACTAATACCATCGCCACCTTTTCGGTAATGATGGCAGTGGCAGCCAATTGATAGAACCAACCAGCGAGGGCGGTAGCAGCGTCAAAACAACCAACAGTAAACAAGCGGGGAGGAGGGGAAATGAGGGAGCATAATAGTAATAGTAAACATCCATAAAAATTAACAACAATAAAATGATAGCAATAACCCTTAATAATAGAAGGTAATGCACAAGGGTAGCTATCGCCACAAGAAGGCATAATAATAATAGTGCAATTGCATTTGTATTGTTCGTATTGTTACATGCGTCCTGTATGTTCAATATTTGTGTGCGTGTATTTACCGAGCGTTGCATGTGGGCGTGTAGGTGACATATGTGTAATATTACAACAATAATTCATTTGGCATAATTACATGTGAAAGTGGGGTAATCCAAACTGTGTGTTATTTTTACCATGTTTGTATCCCCTGTCTCCACCCTCACCAGCAGCCGGCTCCAAAACCGCCGATACCATAACCACCTCTTCGGTAATGTTGATAAAGGCAGTAAACATTCTGGAACCAACCAGTGAGGGCGGCATCAGCATCAACAGCAACAGTAATAAGCGGGGAGAAGGCGGAGATGGGGGAGGATACTAATAATAATAGTGATCTTAAATTAAAATTAATAGCAATCAAACCATAATAATCTTATAGTGATACAGAATTGCCTACCAATCTCAATAAGAGAGCATCGTAATAGCAGTACAAATGCATTTGTATTTTTAGTGTTGTTACATGCGTCCTGTGGGTTCAGTATATGTGTGCGTGTATTTACCGGGCGTTGCATGTGAGCGTGTATGTGACATATGCATAATTTATTCCTTGAACATATTACCATGTGGAAGGGGGGCAATGAAAAGAAAGAAAAATCTTCCCTTTAAAAAAAAAAAAATAGATTTGATTGATTGATTTATTGAACAGGCGCAGTATCGAGCTGGTAACTCTTGTGCGAAATGATTGAATCGATAACTGTTAAATTCTTTGTTCCGTCTGGTTAACTGATTTAGTGCCAAACAAAAAGTATTTTTTTCCCTTCAATTGTTACAACCTTTATTACAACATTTTTACATTGAAATGGGAGGTGGGGGAAGGGGGTGTAAAAGAAAAGAAAAAAAAATATATTTACATAATATAAATTATGAGTAATAAAATAAAAATTTAAGTATGTATTACTTTGTAGGGACAGTGATTGATGATATTTATAATGATGATGTTGATGATGATGATAACTATGATGATATAGGTAACAAACAAATTTTGGTGAGTTGATGATTTCTTCCCTCACACACCCTAAAAATCTCCTTTCCTCACTCTTAGCATTTTACCATACCCTCATACTAATATATACCCATAAAATGAGAAGTTGGTGTCTAAGGTGGAACCACAAAACAGTTCACCTCTCGCCGTCCACACGCGTCGTAACGGTGTGGGTGTCAGTAGCCTAGGAAGCGATGCAGATTATGTCAACGTGTCTGTAAATATTTGTGTAATTTTGTTTTGAAACATGTGCAGTATTAAAAGTGAATTGTACGTTTTAAATTTATATGAAGCTGCATTTCTACAGGACCACACTAGGTACCTGTATTCTGCCAGTGAAATTAGCAATTTCGTGTGGTTGTCCTTGGTAGTTTTCGGAATAGTATTTAAAAAGATTGCTTTATACATATCTGTTTTCTTTTTAGTTAATTTTTCAATGAGTTGTCTAAAAGTGTCTAGTGCGGCTTGGACTGTTGGACATGTGTAATAAATGTGATCTTCAGTTTCCTGTATGTTATTCCTGCAAAGTTGACATTGTGCTATTTGTTTTGACATGTGTGCTTGTTTTTCCCTAGTTGGTGTCATGTTAAAGATTAAACGATACATAATTTCTCTGGCTTTGGGTGTGATGTGTGGGTTGTGAAGATTAGAGAAAGTACATGTGTAGTCTTGTATGTAGTATTTTTGTCCTCTTTTTATTCTAAGTGGAGGTGCTTGTTGTTTGACTAGATATTTGTAAATCTGATGTGTTGTCTGATGTATTAGGTGCTCGCGTCCTTGTAGTGCATTCATACATGTCTTGTAGAAAGATGGTAGTGTTCCAAAATGGTGTGGAGAATTGAGTTGCATTCTTCTAAGGTGTTGTAGTCTGAGTTCTATGTAATAGAGTGCTAGTGTGTGCTGTTCTGGTTGATTGAGGATATGTCCTATGTGTTGGATTCTAAGCGACTGTATTTTGGTGTGTATGTCTTGTAGTGCTATCCCCCCTTGTCTTTTGTCCTGTATGAGTGTCTTATGTTGTATGCAATAGATTGTGCTGCTAAAGATGAAACGTCTGATGTGTTTCTTGATGTCTGTGATTGTCTGTTTAGGAGGGTCTGGCACTGTGACTAAATATATAATTTTGGGAATGATTAATGTGTTAACTATAATGCTCCTACCAAATATTGTGGATGTCTTATACATGTATCTGTGCAGCATGTCTATAATTTGTTGTGTGAGATTTTGCCATGTATGTGCATGTATTTGTCGGGAGTTGTTAGGGAATGTTATCCCATAAAGTCTGATGTTGTCTGTCGCTGTTAAGTCGGGAGGAAAGTCTGCTTTGTTCCGCCACTTACCGAGACCCATTATGTGTGATTTGTGTATGTTTAATTTTGCTCCATTCCCCTACCAAAACGTGTAAAGGTGTGGAGTATATTTGTGATGGATTTGTTGTTGATGGGGAAGAAAGCGGTGTCGTCCGCGTACGCGAGCAACTTCCTCTCTCCTCCCCCAGGAATAAAAATGCCTTTGATGTTCGTGTCCTGTCTGATTGCTTCGAGTAGTGGTTCCAGGGTCAGCACATAAAGCAGCGGTAATAGGGGACATCCTTGTCTCGCCGACCTTGTGAGCCGGAATCCAGCAGTAAGCGCATGGTTTACCAACACCTTACTTTCAGGTCTCCGGTATAAGATCTCTATCCGCTGCCTAAAGTACAGGCCCAAGTTGCAGCGTGTTAAAGTCTTATATAAGTAGGAGTGGGAAATTCTATCAAAGGCCTTCTCCTGGTCCAGAGACAAAAGGGCGGCCTGATAGTCTTTCTCCTGTGTGTATGTGATGATGTCTCTAATAAAATGCGTATGCTGGTGGATGTTTCTATGTGGTACCCCGCATTGTTGGTCTGTGTGTATGAGTGTTGACATAAAGGGTCTCACTTTATTGGTCAGTGCTTTAGCACGTATTTTATAGTCTGTGTTGAGTAGCGATATGGGTCTGTAATTCTTCATGTGTGTCTTATCTGTATTTTCCTTAGGTATTAGTGTTATGTATGACATGTTGCAACTGTCTGGTAGTTGTTGTTTGTCAAAAGCGTCTTGAAATACTTTAAGAAAAAGGCCACCTAGGATAGGAAAGAAATGTTGGTAGAATTCTACAGTTAGTCCGTCTGGTCCTGGTGTTTTGTCTTTGTTCATTTTACTGAGTGCGCATGTTATATCAGTCAGTGTTAATTCAGCGTCTAGTATGTCCTTGTCTCCGTCTGACAACTGCTTACTATACCGTAAAAAGTTGTCTTGTATCTGTGTATCTACTGTTTCTGCTGTAAATAGATGTGTGTAGTATTGATTAAAAGCCTCTGTTATATGTGCTGGGTCTGTTTGTGTGTTACCCTGCATGTCTATTATTTTACTTATCTTCCTGCTGTGTTGTACATTCTGCTCAATTGCCAAATATTGTTTACTCGGAGTCTCTTGCGTGATTGTGTTGAGTTTTGTTCTGAGGAGAGCACCTAGATATCTGTGTTGTTGGTATTGCTCTAGTTGTTCTTCTAATGCGTGTAAGTGTGGAGAGTTGTTGTCTATCTGCTTTGTTAGTTGGATGTCTATTTGTGTGATTTGTTCTTGTCTTAACCTTTCTTTATGTATAAAGGATGCAAGTTGTTGTGTTCTACTTCGTATTGTATTTTTCAATAAATCCCAATATTGTCCTATGTTTTCCGTTGGTATGTTGTCCGTGTATGTGTGCAAGAGTTGTGTCATATATTGTACGTATTCTGTATGCTTGAGAAGTGTGTTGTTAAATTTCCAATGTTGCGACCTTTTAGATGCATGTGTGTTTGTATGATTTGTGCTGATGTGTACTAATACTGCTTTATGATCCGTGTACTGTAATGTTTCCTGTATGTGTTTGGCGAGTATTCTTCTTTTCGTTCATCCGGAGTGTTTTTTCAGATGTCATTGCGGTGTGTCTGTTATGCGCCCTTGGGCCGAAACCCGTGGGCCAACACATCGACTTTAGCGTGCTTTTTTGACCAGGTAGCATACCTGGGTGTTTGGCGAGTATTATGTGGTGTGCTGCGGGTATATAAATCCTATCTAATCTAGTTGCCCTGTTGTATGCTTTGTTTGTGTGTGTTGTTTCCCTACTATGTGGGTGCAATTGCCTGTATGCGTCTATTAGGTTGTGTGTGTCTAATATGTTTTGCAATGTCTCTAATTGATTCATGCCCTCTGTGTTGGTTCTTCTTACCTGTGCCCTGACATCCCCCCCTACTATGTCAGAGTCTTCTAGGACACAGTTATAATCCCCACAAAGTATGACATTCTGTCCCGTGTATGTGTTTATGAGTATTGTTTCTAGTTCTTCGTAGAACTGTGGATGATAGTTGTAGTTTGGCGGTGCATGGATATTTACTATAGTGTATGTGTGTGTATTATTTCCTATTTGTACAAAAGTAATTCTACCTTGATTATCCCTGTTGGTGTTTAGTATGTTCCATCTGTCTGATGTTTGTAATATAGCTGTCCCCGAACCTATGTTGTGGATCGCTAAACTGAAATATGGATGTTTAAATCCTAATTGTGTTTTAATTTGTGCACCTTGAAAGTCTGAATGTATGTTTGTTTCTTGTATTAGGATAAAGTCTGGTTTGTACTTGTGTGTGAGTTGTATTATATGATGTTGTTTTGTTCTCAGCCCTGAAATGTTAATGGAAATTATTATTAAATCAGCCATTTACAGAAACAAACAATACAGAGATCTCTTTTTGAGTTATCAAGTTCGCACTAATTTTCGATGCACACGAATTTCCACAGAAATACAGACACATTATGTGGTGATAAGCGTTCACAGTCTTTGGTTCAGGCTTGTTCTTCTTCAGAATCCGTGTCGGTATCAATGATCAGAGTTTGAAATGTTGGGATGTCATCGTTTCCCTCTTCTGGAAAGTTGTAGGTTGCGTTTTTCGATTGTCCTTTTGTTGGCTCGTTTTGTTTTCCCGTTTGTTCGTTCTGTTTGCTCGTTTGCTCATTGTCTTCCGGTTTTGTTGTTCGGTTTTTCCCCTTCTTGTGGGGTGCGACTATTGACGAGGATTCGTGTTCGTCTAACTCGTTGGCTTGTTCTTGATCAATTTTCAGAGTTTGAAATGTCATCGTGTCATTGTTTCCATCTTCTGGAAAGTTGTGGGTCACGTTTTCCGATTTTCCTTCTGTTTGTTCTTTCTGTTTGCTCGTTTGTTCGTTCTGTTTGCTCATTTGTTCATTCTGTTTGCTTGTTTGCTTATTTTCTTCTGGTTTTGTTGTTTGGTTTTTCTCTTTCTTGTGGGGCGTGACTGTTGACGATGATTCGTGCTCGTCTGACTCGTTGGCTTGTTCTTTTTCCGCTAATTCTTTTAATTTCCTCTTGTTGTTTTTGTAGATTACTTTGGTGTATCCATCATCTTCTGACTGTGATACAGGTTCTTGTGATTTCTGTTTGTCTTTTCTGGGTGTTGCAGCTTTTTTTTGGAGTGCTGCTTAGAGGCGGAAAGTCCTTAGCAAGTAGGCCTGAGATAACTGGGAAATCAACATTATTTGTGTGAGTTGTCAATTTTTGGCCGTTTTCAGGCCTCTAAACATGCCTCCTACTGGGGTATTGATTTGCCCAGTGTGAGTCAAGGCCACATGTTGGGCAGGCTACACGTTTGCCTGCCTCAGTTATCAGGATCCTGTACGTCCCTTTGACGACTCCAGGGGCCTCTATTGTAATATAATGAGGGACATCTTTCGTGGGGTGGCACAGGACCCCCCCCCCCCCATCGGCCTCCCGCATTTGGGAGTCTAAATGCTTCTGGTTCTTTGTCTCCTGTTACGGCCGCGATCATTTTTTTGACTCCTTCCGGAGTGATCGTTTCCGGTAACCAGTGCACTGTGATTCGACGTTTTCCTTGTCCGCGTGTTCTATTTTCACACTGATGCTTTCTTTGACAATGTCGAATTTTTTCCCATGTATTTCGTCATATACTGACTGGCTGACTTCATCTGTCAGCGTGCAGTACCATTTCGTGGGTTGCTCCAGTCGGAATGGCTCTTTCATGCCGTTGACAGGAACGCCACATGGTCCCCTCAACACGCTTGCTATCAGAGACGGCGTCGCTTTCGCTGCCGCCTGCGACCCGGATACCGTTAAAACCAACGTTCTAGGGTAGTACCAGGCGCCCCTTTGGAAATCTTCCACGCTGAATATAAAGTGAGACATCTTCAAGGCGTTAGGAAGAGCTGTGTTTTCTTTTGAAATGTTATTTCCAAAAACGCCGTACACAAATATTCAGTGCTTGCTTGTGTTCGTTGGCTTGAGCTCCAACGCGAAGTCCGGTATGTCGGATGAAGGCATCTTGTTGTCCAACATCAGTGTGATGTCATACAGGACCTGAGTTTTGCGTGAGTATCCGTTGTCCCATGTCTGGCTTATTGGTGTGCAGACTGGTGGTTCCCCGCCGTACAGGCATACACTCTCCGACTTCGGAGGAATCGGCGATCCTACTGACTTTAGCCAGGACCCCGAAGGGACCTGTTGCCCAGGACGCTCGACGAGGACGCGTCAATAGGTCTTGGTCAGTATATAACCCGGCCCTGGTGCCTTGGAAACACCTCTGCGTCCCACAAATATTCAGTGAACTTTACTATGACTCAATACCGGTACTTACTGAAGAATACGTCCATGCAAACACTGCTGCGCAAACATTGCTGTGCAAACGCTGCTGTGCAATCACTGCTGTGAAAAGTTCCACTGTTAATCCATATAGCACAATTGAAAATGAAGAATAAGTCCGTGCAAACACTGCTGCGAAAATACTACTCTTTGATCCGGCCCAAAAAAAGACCCAAAAGATGGCTTGGGCATAGTCAGCATTAGGAAAAAAGTCTGAAGCCAGATTACGGCTAATAATTCTATATATGGGTATATTGCCACAATTAATAAACACGTAATACCATATAGATAGTGATTAATTCTAGAGAACGTACCCCTAGAGACCAGTCTGAATATTACACATTCAATTAACTTAACATAATCAGTGAAATCTCCAAATTAATCATTAAAATAATAATATCTTAATTTTACGCCAGTTACTTCCCTTGTTTATTTTGGAAATAATCGCGTCCCTTGATGTCTGGAGGAAACGGCAGTATTTTACATAACTGAGAACGACTAATGAAAATATCTTGCTTTAGAATTAATGCCTGATAATGAATTTTGATATATAGCGGCTATAAATGACTCTAAATCGATTGAGCACATCGCCGAACATGTAAACACAGAGTGGAAGGTACTATGCGTGGGTGCTGATTATGAAATCAATACGAAAAAGACCGGATATAGCAACTGTCCTTTACTGCCAATATAGTACCTTGTGGTGTATGGCAGTGGGGTCTTTCAGTCTGAGGAATTACCCCGTCGTTGTCAAATGGAGACATGAAAATCTGCATTATCATCTCTTGCAGTGGTGTGAAGCAGAGAACATATCTGTTACATATTGCAGTCAAGCTTTAACGCATTGCAATAACAGGACATCACAGTCAGACCCAGCATTCGTGCTTCCTGGGCAAGTTTGCAGTATACAACCAGACTACATGCTAACTAGCTAAAACCGGTAAAAGTTGCGTCACCGCCGGATATAGATGTAATGTTACAGTTAGAACACGTGGGTAAGAAGGATACTACACTATTTCATGGTGATAGACCACGACATCAGCATGTGAATACATCAAGGTCAGACATGTCAAGACAATATTCAACTCAGTCAGGAGTCTTCGTCAGCAGATAGCGTGTGTATAACAACCACCATTCACCGTCTAGAAGTCCCGGTCTCAGTGAACAGCGACCAGTTCACAATATGCCAAGTCTCTAATGGTAAGGTGGCTTCTTTTTTTCTTTTTTTTTTTGGATAAATCTTTCACATTTTCGTTGTGATTCTCCAAGTAGGCATACAGTTAACCTAACAGTACTAGTATAATAAAGAGATATATGGTGCTAATAACATATAACTGGAGTATGTGCTCTGCTGGCTGCGACACCAATCAACACGTGCACATGGCTGATTCAACAAGCCTGCATACAGAAAGTAGTGTCCTTAGTACCGGTAATGTCCCACAAGGAGCGCATCGAGCACTGATTTTTACTTTTGCTAATAGCAACTAATTATACAACCGAGACACGAGTGTAATGACCCAGTAGGTCAAAAACAGAGGTAATGGGAGAAGCCAACGTGGAAACTAACCCACAGAATAGCACAGAGGGGGAAAGAAATCCGTTCTGGTGCGTGTGTGGTCGGCGAGTGCCGCGACTAGAGATTGTCTTCTTCTGTCAACTGGTCGCTATATACACAGTCATTGGCGTATCACTATTCAATCTGTCTCGAGACAGCGTCGACGCAGTCGAGGGCAAGTTGTGGATCGCTCTTCTAAGCAGATGTCTGGGTTACATGCTACCAAACCCTAAAATATGAGCTTCTACCTGACATTACCGAGTAGTGCTTCACTGAACATGTTTCCCAAGAACACACCAGGTCACTATTTCGTCAAGTTACCACAGACTATTGAGGTGAGTCAACATTTCGAAGTGCGTCTGGCCGAAATTCGATTCCCCAACTACTACTGCAATGTGCTAGAGAATGAAGTGTGGCTAAGATACATCCCATCAAACGGTAGAGTGATAAGAAAGGCGTGTCCCCCAGGTCTGTAGAGTTCACCAGACGCGTTTAAAGCTGCACTGAATCGCCTAATGAAAGATCGGAAGGTGGACGATCAACTCTGTGTTCTATTCCATTTCGACAATGCATCAAAGAAAGTCATCGTGAAAATACTCGAAAACGGGGCCACTATTGCATTTAGTGAGAAGTTGCAAGAGATACTAGATACAATTGAAGGTGAAGTGGTGATAGACCTGAATAACGACCTGCAAAATATCTACGTATACTGCGAGCTCATTGCGGCGAGACCAGTCGGAGAAGTCATGGTCCCACTACTAAGAACGGTTCCTATCAAGAATCAGCGCTCCACCTCAGTGTTTCGCGCCTACAAGAAATCTCACTACATACCACTGAGTCGTTACTCCTTCGACACAGTGGAAATACTTCTAACCAATGATACGGGCACAAAGGTCACATACACTGCCGGGACTTCAGTGCTGACGTTACATTTTCAAGTTCGGAAGAGATCAGACCTAGAATAATGGTGAAATACAGGGCGGTACGTCGAAACCCCAGTCTGTCCGAAGACATGATGTGCCCGACACTCAAATGATTGATGACCCGGTTGTCTACAATACTCAGATGTTAGAACACCAATCAGGAGACCAGCCTTATGACTACATGCCAAGTGATATATAAATACCAAACTACCAGCAAGAAAAAACCACCCTACTCAGACAATGGTGTGAAGAAACAAAGAAACAACATACAACGTGTATAGCTCTGTATGTGAAAATAAAATGCTGTGATGATACTATGTATACCAGCTCATAGCACATCATCCATTTCGTGTAATGACATTATGAATTTTTTATTCTTGTAGAAGGCACTGCAATACGGTAAAATGCACTGAAATACTGTAAAATAAACAGGTATATATTATAATTACGTCTTGGTTGTCGAAATTTTTAGTGTTTTCGTTGTATATAGTTGTCATGCGATGAGAGAATGATACATATTGATGACAAATTCAAGAAATACTTCTACAAAACTAAGGAAACGGGTTAACCAAAGTAGGACAACCCTGTTGAACATAGTCTGAAATATCTCACCCAAAATTATGAAAAGTAGGAACTTTTGCAAAAAGTAGGAAAATCTGTTACCCAAACGGGAAAAAAATATCTGGCCACATTTCAATCAAATTTATGAAAAGTAGGAGAATCTGTTAACCAAATGGCAAAAATCTTGGTCAAGTAAGAAAATGTGTTAACCAAATGTGAAAAGGTTAGCCAAATTTCAAACCAAACTTATTAAAAAATCTCAGTCAAACATATGAAAAGTAGGAAAATGTGTTAACCAAACGTGAAAAGTTTGGCCAACTTTCACACTAACTTATGAAAAGTGGGAAATTTTCTTGTCCAGATGTGAAAAGTTTGACCGAATGTCACCCAAACTTATGAAAAGTAAGAAAATTTGTTAACCAAATGTCAAAAGGTTAGACACATTTCAAACCAAACTTACAAAAATCTCAGTCAAACATATGAAAAGTAGGAAAATTTTGTTAACCAAACGTAAGAAGTTTGGCCAACTTTCACCCAAACTTGTGAAAATTAGGAAATTTTGTTGTCCAGCTGTGAAAAGTTTAACCAAATTTCACACAAACTTATCAAAAGTAGGAAACTTTGTTAACCAAATGTGAAAAGTTTGGCTAAAGTTCGTCGAAACTTATAAAAAGTAAGAAACTTTGTTAACCAAATATGAAAGTGAAGAAATATTTCATGCAAACCTTATGAAAAGTAGGAAATTTTGTTAACAAAAGTTCCAAGTTGAATGTTTCATGTAGAAATGTAATTGTTAATTTTTTGTACAATTTTATTTTTGAAATTTTATTTTTTCATTCAACCATTGTGATTTATTACATAAGATACATTTAATTTTCTGAAATACAGCTGTTGTTTGCATAGGGGATAGGCGATTATCTCTAGTAGGTTGGGGTGTAAAATGAGAACGTGAGATATTTTCCCCCTTTGGTTAAGGAATTTTCCTACTTTTTATAAGTTTGGCTGAAGTTTGGCTAAAATTGTTCTTATTTTGTTAACAAAATTCCCAACTTTTCATAAGTTTTGCACGAAATATGTCTTCGCTTGTTCAAAAATTGTCACATTTGGTTAACAAAGTTTCCTACATTTTATAAGTTTCGATGAACTTTGGCCAAACTTTTCACATTTGGTTAACAAAGTTTCCTACTTTTTTATGAGTTTGTTTGAAATTTTGTCAAATTTTTCACATCTGGACAACAAAATTTCATACTTTTCACAAGTTTGGGTGAGATATTTTTAAATTTGGTTGAACTTTGGTTACAATTTTTCACATTTAGTCAACAAAATTTCGTACTTTTTTATGGATTTGGTTGAAATTTGGCCAAACTTTTCACCTTTTGGTTAACAGTTTCCTACTTTTTATGAGTTTTGTTTGAAATTTGGCCGAACATTTCACATTTGGTTACCAAAGTTTCCTACTTTTTATGAGGTTGTTTGAAATTTAGCCAAACTTTTCACATTTGGTTAACAAAGTTTCCTACTTTTCATAAGTTTGGGTGAAATTTGGCCAAACTTTTCACATCTGGACAAGAAAATTTTCTACTTTTGATAAGTTTTGGGTGAGATATTTATAAGTTCGTTTCAACTGTGGCCAAAATTTGTCACATTTGGTCAACACAATTTAAAACTTTTTATGGATTTGGGTGAAATTTGGCCAAACTGTTCACATCTGGACAACAAAATTTCCTACTTTTCATAAGTTTGGGTGAAATTTGGCCAAACTTTTCACGTTTGGTTAACAAATTTTCTTACTTTTCATATGTATGACTTGGGTTTTTATAAGTTTCGTTTGAAATTTGGCTAACCTTTTCACATTTGGTTAACAAATATTCCTACTTTTCATACGTTTAACTGAGATTTTTATAAGTTTGGTTGAAATGTGACCAACATTTTCACTTTGGTTAACAAATTTTCCTACATTCCATATGTTTAACTGAGATTATTATAAATCTGGTTGAAATGTAGCCACATTTTTTCCCATTTGGCTAACAAATTCTATTACTTGACCAAAATTGTTGTCCTTTATTCTCTCACAATATGACAACTATATACACCGTAAACACTAAATATTATACAACCAAAACGTAATAATAATCTATATACCTGATTATTTACTGTATTTCAGTACATTTTACATGCATAATGTCATTATACGAAATGGATGATGTGATATAAACCGGGATACATAGTATCATCTAAACATTTTATTTTCACATATAGAGCTATACAAATTGTATGTTGTTTCTGGGTTTCTTCACACCACTGTCTGAGTAGGTTGGTTTTTCCGGCTGGTAGCCTGGTATGTATATGTCACTAGGTATGTAGTCATAAGACTGATCTCCTGATTGGTGGGCTGACATCTGAGTATTGTAGACAACCGGGGCATCAATCATCTGAGTGTCGGGCACATCAAACGTCTGGCTATTGGGCTCTTCACACCTCTGGTTGTTGGGGTCATCACACATCTGACTGTAGCTGGATTGAAAACTGGCGGTATAGTATTCGTCTACTTGGTGGTTTCGGTTAGTTCCTTGTCTAACTTGAGCACTGACTTGAGTGTTTTGGACTTGATTGGTTCTGGTAGTGCCTTGTTTGACATGAGCACTGATTTGAATGTTTTGGTTACTGACTTGCTTGTCTCTGTTAGTACATTGTTTGACTTCGTTACAGGCTTGGTTAACATGGTTGAGTCTGTCAAAGTCAGCTAGGATGGCGCGATGCATGGCGCTCATCTGTTCATATTCTTGCCGAGTAAGTGTCATACCCGTCTTAGTCGGGAATTTCTGGTCGGATTCACCGTAAAATCTTCGGATGTGTAACATGCTCGTTCCTCTGTAGGATGAGACAAACACGGCCTTATCACCACCTCCCAGTAGTCAAATAGTCTCACCACGACGAGTCATGTAGACCCAGTTAGCAGGCACAGTCTTGAGGTCTGTAGTCATCCTCTGATCACGATGCTTGATTGTTACCAGCCTCGGGTTTATATACTAGTTGTTTTTAGCCATGCGTAAAACCGGTTTCAGTCAGTTTCTTAGGTCATGCGGTTCAGATTACGCTGACGTGGCTGTCTGTATGACGCGACTAGGCGTTCTACTACCCGCTCATTGACCTATTGTATGTTTGAGCTGGGTTGGGGAGTGCGGGTCATGCTCGCCACATGACTTCTAACCATGATGAAATAGATAGCGTAGAGGGCGCTGTGTTACTTGCGTTGTAGTCACTGTGAGCTAAAGTCTGTGAAGTCAGAATACCAGTGATATACATATACAGTCTCCTCACACCCACTGTAGTTTTTTTTTCGTATTGAGGACTGGTCAGATATTAAAGATTAAAAGTATTAAGTATATTACAACCATTTTGTTTTTATGTAGGTGTTTTAATACTCGTTCGCTAGTGTGGATTGACTAAAGATTAAGGATGCCGGTGACGATGGTCGCTCGACGTTTGGTGAGGATGGTTCTGGAGTATCTCATTGTCGATTATTGTCGAGGATGCACTCCTCAATTCTATTCAGGCTTAATGTGATTGTTTCTTGTTTGGTGAACTTCTGCTGTAGTACATCCCGCAGTCGAACCGTTACTAGGTCCGCAAAACTACCACCCTCATCATAATCACAAGAATGAGTGAATGGATTCTCTGCTTCTTGATTTTGTGGGACATTAAGACACGCCATGCAATCGTTGTATGGTTCAGCTCTTAATATGCTCCACAGTTTGCTAATTAGGTTTTCGTGAGCCTCGGTATCTGTAAAAAAGATAAGAATATGATACTTTATCATCGTTATAGACATGGATATTACAGATAATAGCTATGGGTCTGACATGCACTTTCTGTTACACAGTTCATATATTTCTATCGATTATGGGTATGTGGACCCCACAGTACACTTTCACCTTCCTCTACGACTACACATTACTACCTATATTATTACGGTACCACCATAGTGCTGTGTTCAAAAGTTCGAATGCCAGCTCTATTCCATGTCGACCCAGCCTACAATACTATAGGAAGAAATGGCTTGTCTCTTCAGCTATAGGCGTCTAGCACCATATATCCCCTGTATTATACTAGTATTGTTAGGAGAAACACAACGAAAATGTGAAAGCTTTATCAAAAAGCCAACTTACCGTTAGAGACTTGTAACATTGTGAGCTGTTTGCTGTTCACTGAGACCGGTACTTCTAGACGGCGAATGGTGGTAGTCTTATACACGCTATTCGCTGACGTAGAATGACTCAGCAGAATATTGTCTGGACATGTCTGGTCATGTGACCGGGTGCGGCTCCATCTTTGACCGGTTGACTAACTAGTCACGTGTTTCGGATGTATTCCATAAGACACGTGACCGGCTACAGCGCTATCTTTGATCGGTTTTAGCCACGTGGTTGTAACCTTACCTCTGTTTTTTTTTATCTACTGGGTCATTACACTCATGTCTCGGCTCTATCATTAATTGCTATTGGCAAATGCAAAAATCGGTGCTCGAGGCGCTCCTTGTGGGACATTGCCGGTACTAAGGACACTACTTTCTGTATGCAGGCTTGATTAATCAGCCATGTGCACGTGTTGATTGGTGTAGCGGCCAGCAGAGCACATACTCTAGTTATGTGTGATTAGCACCATATATCTCTTTATTATACTAGTATTGTTATGTTAACTGTATGCCTACTTGGAGAAACACAACGAATATGTGAAAGATTTATCAAAACAGCCATCTTCCCATTAGAGACTTGGCACATTGTGAACTGGTCGGTGTACTGTAATATATTAAAGAAAATGAGAGACAGAGCGATCGAGAGAGGGAGTGAAAGAGAGAGCGAGAGAGAAAGAGACAGAGAGTGAGGGCGAGAGAAAGATAGAGATAGAGAGAGGGAGAGAGAGAATAGAGAGAGGAAAGGGGAGAGAGATAGAGAGAGAAGAAGAGAAAGAGAGGAAAATGGGGAGAGAGCAGGAGAGAGAGAGAAAGAGAGAGAAAGAGAGGGAGAGAGAGAGGGGGAGAGAATAAAGAGAGAAAGATAGAGATAAAGGGAGAGAATAGTAAGATAGAAAAGGGGAGAGAGATAGAGAGAGAAGAAGAGAAAGAGAGAAAAAATGGGGAGAAAACAGGAGAAAGAGAGAAAGAGAGAGAAAGAGAGGGAGAGAGAGCACGAGCGAGAGAGAGAGAGAATAAAGAGAAAGACTGAGAAAGAGAGAGAGAGAAAAAGAGAGAACGATAGCGATAGTGAGAGAGAGAGAAAAAGAGAAAGATAGAGATAGTGAGAGAAAGAGAGGGTGAAAGAGAGAGGGAAAGAGCCAGAGAGACAGAGAGTGAGAGAAAAGATAGAGATAGAGAGTGAGAATAGAGATGGATAGAGAGAGATCATGTGAGATAGTGAGAGAGAGAGAGAAAGAGAGAGAGCGAGAGAGAAAGAGCCAGAGAGACAGAGAATGAGAGAAAAGATAGAGATAGAGAGAGCAAGAGCGAGAGAGAAAGAGCCAGAGAGACAGAGGGTGACAGAAAAGATAGAGAGAGACAGAGACAGAGAGCCAGAGAGGGAGAGAAAAAGAGAGAAAGATAGAGAGAGAGAGAGAGAGAGAGTATGATAGTAATGACTTGTTTGATTAGTACCCGTATTAATAATTCTAGAGAGAAAGATAGAGATAGTGAGAGAGAGAGAGGGAGAGATAGAAAGAGAGAATGAAAGAGAGACAGCGAAAGAGAAAGAGCCAGAGAGACAGAGAGTGAGAGAAAAGATAGAGATAGAGAGAGAGAAAGAGAGAATTGAGAGAGAGAGAGAGAGAGAGAGAGAGAGAGAGAGAGAGCAAGCACGGAGATAGAGAATATGATAGTAATGCCTTGTTTGAGAGGTATTAATAATTCTATTCATTTTAAGGATTTTGCAGAGTTACCATATAGATACATATATTTCTGACGCGACTGTATATTCATTTACAAGCCTTACATGCCAAATTTCACTAACGGCGTGATTATACTGGCTAGCATGTCCGGTGTATTATCTTCACATCTTATCAGCATGATGATCGCTGGCCATTGTATTTCTCGCGGGCCTTGTTGGGTCAGAGCGTGACCTTTGCCTGTGCGCGAAGGTAAAAACTGGTGTTCATAGGGGAGCTTATTAAGGAAAGCAACAAAAGGGAGACAAGAAACACGAATAGCCTCCCTTGGTTTAATTCTATTTTGTTTATTAAGGGGATGTAACTGTCGGGCTTTATAATATTACATATTTTTTATGATTATCTTGGCAAGTTACCCCTTATACTATTTGAGATTAATAGTTTTATGTTCACACTACTATTCTCCCGTATACATACAAGAAATTTAGCCGTTCATTATATTTTTAGGCTTAATTTTTAATAATATTGTATGCCTGTATAGTATATTTTTAAACCAGATTTTCGCCACTCGCTTTAAGTTGGTACATGGGTACCCACTATGGACACCTGCCGAAGCTATCATGCTGAGCCGTGAAAAAGTTTATTCATGCGTCCATGTCTGGATACTCGAGTTATCTCGAGTGATGGAATACATCATTTTTCATTACATCATTTTTCCACTCTGTCATACTGATTTCGGTCTCCTCACACTAGGACTCGAACTCAGGTGCCCGGCGACTAGTTGGTCTACTTATCTATATAAGTATTCCACATGCCCGGGGCATGCCTAGTTGTCTTTGAATGGTCTCACGAGCGGTCGGGGGAAGCGGAGGCGGCCGGCGGAGGTACCTGTTCGCGCTCGCCCGCCCCCGGATCTAAAGTCAACCGGAAGTAGTCAGCAGGACAACCGGAAGTGACAACCAGACCCAAGAAAATTCCCGCCACAATTGGAAAAATGAGGTCGGTTTTCAATCTGATGCTATACCCTTCATATAGTAAAAAAAAAATGACGTATCTATGACGTATTGCACCAGATTTCATCTTCCATTAGGACCAAAGTAACTACTCCCCTCGTACTTGTTGGTAAAGCAAGTTGAGTTATATCAATAACACAGTAGCGGGAAATCCTGCAGCAGAAATCTGCTGTGCGATGTGATGTGCAAGGACATAACATTGTTCTAGGCTTGAGTTCACGGGGGAATAGGTGGCCACTCATTCACTCTTTTAGCTAACGACAACTACTTGCATACGAACATAGTAGGCAGTAGTAGAATGACATTTCTGGCGTAATAACATATTATATAAGAAAGATTTACAGTAAAAATTCCCTGAAACAAACAGGGGTGAAAGTAACAATTCCATCGGACATAAGACATATAAGTAATACATGTCTTGGGCAGATAACATTCAAGTATCAAATACCACTTGTAGAAGTAATTGCAGCTATAAATGTCTTTGGCAGAAGGAATTCAAGTACCAAATGTCTGTGGCAGAAGAAATTTAAGTAATAAGTATCTCGGACAGAAGGAATTAAAGTAATAAATGTATGAGGCAGAAAACATTAAAGTAATAAATGCCTGAGACAGGAGGAATTAAAGTTAGAAATTCCGGGGACAGGAATAATTAAAGTGATAAATTCTGCGGACAAAACGAATTTAATCAATACATACCGGATATAAAAGGAATTAAAATAATAAATGTCGGATATAAAGAGAATTATAGTGAAAAATACCTGAGCCAGAAGAAATTAAAGCAATACCTGTTTTTGGCAGGCGGAACTAAAACAATTATTTCAAAAACAATGTTTTCCAGCTGTGAATTTGAATAATGAGAACACAAACAATATATACTATACAATTTATTGCTTGGAATATTTCGCTGCATCTCGTCATCTGTAGAACAACAGACACCAGGTGTTCATTATAGCTATATTATTATATTATAGCTATAATTATTAATCTACATAGGCCAGTTTTGTGCAAACAGAAAGACATGATAGTCCATTTACAATTACCATTGTAAACAATGATATTACTGTGCGATCATGTGTATATTCCAGCTTGGAAGATGTATCTAATCATGTTACTCTATGTTGTGTGTGACTTCTGCAGTATGTACCTGACGAGATGCAGCGAAATACGTTAGTCAGTTAGTCAAGTTTAGTTTAGTTAAGTTTAGCTTTGTTAGTTTATTTAAGTTTAGATAGTTTAGTTCAGTTAGTCTAGTTTAGTTAACTTTAGTTAGTTAGTTAATTTTAGTTAGTTTAGAGAATATTAGTTTAGCTTAGTTAGTTTAGTTAAGTTTAGTTAGTTTAGTTCAGTTTTTTGGTGTCAGGTCTTAGTCAGATATGACTGAGCTACCGTATAACAGTAAACGGTACTACCTGCTTTCTGTTAGCGCCGAACGTTAGGCGTCGCTTACCAAACCCGACACCCCACATTGTGCCAACGGCTTCGGGCGGAAGAGCGTAATTGGGAGGATACAAGCCTTACCCTGATGAGAAGAAATGCAACCTAAAGACAAAATGTCATGGCAGGGCAGAGCAGGCCCTAAGCCTTGTTGGCGGCTGGTCTAGGATCGAAGCTCCGACAGGCGGACAGTTAGAGCATTACTTTGCTGATCCCGCAGCTTTTGCAGCTTGCCTTGTTCCAGATGTAGGGGTGTTACCTTTCCTCTGGAGTGAACTAGGCAGGCCGAGAGAGGGATCATGCTGCATGGGCAACACATGATCTCTATATTTTAGCCCAGGCTTTGTGCTATGGAGAGGCAATAACTCCGTTCCTGGTCTCGGAATCAAAGCGAGAGGCACCTGTCACGGGTTATAAGTCCCTGTCAATTGGCGTAGACATGGGGCGCCACGCGTTGCATCTGACGGTGGGAGACACCTACAGGTGTCACTGATCAGCTACCGCCCGCCTCAAGCTTGGCAACCCCCGGCCAATTGGGCGCTGATCCGCCACAGCCTGCCTGCTTCAATGGGTGCTTGGGGCTAGGACAAAATCTGAATCACAGGCTATAAAACCAATGCACCAGGTACAAATAAAAAGAAAAATAGAAACCTCAAGTTACGGCTTGCAACCTGGAACGTGAGAACCATGTGTCCAGGATTTTCCTCTGACTTGACCAATACTGACGATGTGAGAAAAACGGCTGTGATTGATGCTGAACTCAATCGTCTTAACATTGATATTGCTGGCCTGCAGGAGACTCGCCTCGCTGAGGAAGGGTCACTCAGGGAAAACAATTACACCTTTTTTGGAAGGGTAGAGGGCAGGCAGAAAAAAGGCAACACGGTGTGGGCTTTGCAGTGAAGAATTCGCTACTGGGAATGATTGAAATTCAAGCAGGAGGAAATGAAATACTATTATCCCTGCGCTTGGCAATCTCTTGTGGTTTTGCCACCATTATTACTGCATATGCACCGACACTCCATTCCTCTGATGATGTGAAGGATTCGTTCTATGAGGAGTTAGACTCCGTGATCAAGGCAGTTCCAAAATCTGACTACATTTATATGCTCGGTTATTTCAATGCTCGTGTGGGCAAGGACTCGAGTTCATGGCCAGTGTGCCTTGGAAAATACAACATCGGTCGCATGAATGAAAATGGACAAAGGCTGCTGGAGCATTGCACCAGTAATGACCTATGTATTACAAACTCCTTTTTTAAAATAAAAGAGATGCATAAGGTCACATGGAAACATCCAAGATCCGGCCATTGGCACCAGCAGGACTTCATCATCACACTGAGACAATATCTGAACCATATATCATTGACTCGAAGTTACCACTGTGCTGACTGTGATACGGATCATTCTTTTGTTGTTGCAAGGGTTAGACTGAGACCAAAGAGAATCTACACAGCTAAAAACAAATCTAGCCCCAGGATTAATATTATTAACACTCACGATCCTGAAAAGTGCTTTCAGTTTCAACAGCAACTTGAAGACGCTTTCACTGACACACCAGAAAATTGTACAGTAAATGAAAAGTGGGGTCAACTTAAGGAAACTCTTTATAAATCTGCCTTAGGGGTTTACGGCATTGTGGATCATAAGAGGCAGGACTGGTTTGCGGAAAACAGCGAGACTCTGCAGCCCTTGATTTATAAGAAGAAGATGGCTCTCTTAAGAAACAAGGAAAGACCAACGCGTAACGCTCTGAGTGAGCTAAGGCAAGCTAGGAAGGATGTGCGAAAGGCTGCCAGGCAGTGTGCAAGTAATTATTGGATCAAGTTATGTGGGTCCATTCAAATCGCAAGTGATAAGGGAAACATAAGAAGATTGTATGTAGGAATAAAGAAAGCCTGTGGTCCAGTGATCAAAAGAAGTGCACCATTGAAAACCTTGACTGGAGAAATCATCACTGATAAGAAACAGCAGATGGACAGATGGGTAGAGCACTATTTGGAGCTTTACTCAAGTGAGACCAAACTAGCGGATCATGCCCTCAACGCCATAGAGGCTCTACAAACTCTTGACCATCTGGACACACTTCGCACCATAACAGAAGTTAAGTGTGCTATAAATGAACTTGCATCTGGCAAGGCTCCAGGTAAGGATGGGATTCCGATAGAGGTTATCAGGAGTGGGCAAGACATACTCACTCTACAGATCCACCAGCTAATAGAGCTATGCTGGCGAGAAGGACAAGTCCTACAGGATTTCAAAGATTCAAGCATCATAACACTGTACAAGAACAAGGGCGATCGGAGCGACTGCAACAACTATAGGGGTATCTCACTTCTGTGTATTGTTGGAAAAGTATTTGCCAGAATTGTTCTGCGCAGACTTCAAGTCCTAGGAGATCAAGTCTACCCCGAATCACAGTGTGGCTTTCGACAGAACCGGTCTGTCATTGGTATGATATTCTCATTGCGACAAATGCAAGAAAATGCCGTGAACAGAATCAACCACTGTTTATTGCCTTCATAAACCTCACAAAGACATTTGATTTGGTCAGTCGTGAGGGTCTGTTCAAAGCACTAAAGAAGATTGGCTGCCCACCAACTCTTCTGTCCATTGTGGAATCGTTCCACACAGGCATGAAGGGTATAATCAAGTTTGATGGTGCAACTTCTGAAGAGTTTGAAATCAAGAGTGGAGTTAAGCAAGGTTGTGTTCTAGCTCCCACCCACTTTGGAATATATTTTTCACTTCTATTGAAATATCCTTTCGTGATCAGGATGGTGCTATATACATTCACTCACGCTCAGATGGCGGCCTCTACAATGCTCAGAGATTGAAGGCCAAGACCAAAATTAGGAGGGTGCTGATCAGAGAGTTGCTTTTTGCAGATGATGCTGCAGTTACGACCCACTCTGAGGAAGAATTGCAAAGTCTACTATCTGCATTCTCCAGTGCTTGTTCTGAATTTGGTTTAACAATTAGCAAAAAGGAGACACATATTATGTCACAAAGTGCACATGGGGTAACATCAATCTTTATTGACGACTCCGAACTAGAGATGGTAGACCATTTTACATATCTAGGATCAGTGGTAACTAGATCAGGAAATCAACACCCGGATTGGTAAGGCAGCAACAACAATGAACAGGTTAAGAAAAAGAGTCTGGGAAAACAGGAAGCTTACTGCCAAAACAAAAGTCCTTGTCTATCAAGCCTGTGTCCTTAGTACTCTTCTTTATGGCAGTGAAACCTGGACAACTTACTCACACCAAGAGAAACGTTTAAACAGCTTTCATATGCGGTGTCTGCGAAGAATTCTTGGTATTAAGTGGCAAGACAAAATCACAAATACTGAAGTATTGGAAAGATCAGGTTGTGTGAAGGTTTATTCCAAGCTCAGTCTTCGTAGACTTAGATGGATATGACATCTTAGGAGGATGGATGATGGTAGAATATTAAAGGAAATCTGTTTTGGTGAATTACAGATGGGTAAGAGATCTCAGGGTCGGCCTCTACTACGATACAAAGATGTGTGTAAGCGGGACATGATTGATACAGGCATTGATAATGCACATTGGGAGCAAGTCGCCGCTGAACGTGTTGCATGGAGGGCAAACATCAGAAATGGAATACAGACAAAGGAGAAAATTATTGCAAATAAGTCACACACCGAGCGTGTGAGACGTAAGATGGTGCATGATGGTGGAAATGACCGAGTGTTCACATGCACCCACTGTGAACGGACATTTACAGCGCGAATTGGTCTTATCAGTCACATTCGCTACCGCCATAGGTAAAAGTTATTATGCCTTTTTAAAGCACAAACTATCGTCTGTCAAGACGGCAAAGCGCCAATGACTTAGTTTTGTTCAGTTTCGTTAGTTAAGTTTAGGTTAACTTTGTTATTTTATTTAAGTTTAGTTAGTTTAGTTCAGTTAGTTTAGTTTAGTTTAGTTTAATTTAGTTAGCTAGTTAGTTAGTTAGTTAGTTAGTTAGTTAGTTAGGTAGGTAGGTAGGTAGGGAGGTAGTTAGTTAGTTAGTTAGTTAGTTAGTTAGTTAGTTAGTTAGTTAGTTAGTTAGTTAGTTAACAGATCATTGTCATTGAGCATCCAAATATTAATCCACAGTGCTCAGATCCTCTCCTCAATATCTCCCTCAGCGTGTTGCGACTGACGACACCAGCTCTGTGTTGTCTGATGATACTTCTTTGACTTCCCCCTTGGCACTCTAGCTTGACCCAGTTTTATTTTATTTTATTGCAGTCTGGTCAATGTTTCAGAGTCACATCCATCCCTTGAGTCATAACCGGTCCTGCCTCCCAGAGGGCGTTCATGGTGTCAACCTGGTCCATTGCTCGCAAGCTTATCTGCTCGCTCATTTCCTCTTACACCCGCATGCTCTGGATCAAAAATTAAACAAATATTAGTCAGTCTTGACCTCTTCACAAATTCAAGCCATTGACTTCATAAAAACATCTCTCTATCTATGGAACACGAACACAACGAAGCGTTACCGTTCCTAGATATTCTAATGAGACGTAGAAAAGATCGGTGTATCGCAAAGGAAAATGGACTGGCCAATACCTAAATTTTCAGAGCTTCAAACCTGTCCAGTACAAACGGGGCTTAGTACGGACCCTGTTTGACCGTGCTAGAAAGATATGCACCCAGGACACACTGACAGAGGAATTTGAAACTCTGAAGAATGTCTTAAACATGAATGGGTACTCCACAGGATTTATAAAGCGCCACTGCCAACAGCCCAAATCAAAACCAGACGTAACTACAGTCCCTAAACTCAAGGTATTCATCCAGCTAACCTTTCGAGGGGATGACGTAATGCAACGTCTACAAGACCGGCTTACTACAGCAGTAGGCCGAACATTCTGTGCTGCAACTCCAGTCATTAGATATAAAACAGTACCGATTCCTACACCAGCAGTCAAAGAGCCTGTTCCTCTGTACGCCACAAACAATTGTATTTACCAATTCACATGTAGATGCCAGGCCTTCTACATTGGTAGAACAGAGAGACAGCTTAACAAACGAGTGTCATAACACATACCTCAATGGGTCAACAAGATACAACACACAGAAGATGCTAGCCTCGTGGGGCCGACACACCGGAAGCTCCCAGCGTCTTCAATTGGTAGGCACATTATCGAAAGCGGCTATGTGGTTGACAGAGACACTTCCTTTCGTGTGTTGTTTAACACACGAAATACTCGCTTGTTAAAATTTGTAGAAGCAATTATGATCAATCAACGCAAGCCAGAATTGTGCAAACAGAAAGACATGTTAGTCAGCTTAAAGTTACCGTTGTAAATGATTGACATTACTGTGCGAATATGTGTATATTTCAACTTGAAGGATTTATCTAGTTAATTCACGTAAGTTGTGTGATTTCTGCAGTATGTCCCTGACGAGATGCAGCGAAATATGCCAGGCAATAAATCGTGCAATCTATTGTTTGTGTCTTCGTTATTCAAACATTGAATTCTGGCTCCGTTTTCTTGATCGTCTTTACCATACACACAGAGTCCCTGATTTAAAAAAAACACATGGGTGTTCGTTGTGTCTCCAGCCAGGCTATTGTTACCTTTGTTACTGCCATGACCTCCATGATTAAACTTTTCGTAGTCACATCAAAAGCTACGCTGTCTTACTTAACTGTTCTACCTCCAGCCTGAGTCGTGAACGAACGAACTTTCTTTTCAAAGATTCACAAATTGGGTACACAGACGCATCTTACATTCGGCTTTTCTAATCCCTCATCTTTCGTTCATCAATTATTTATTGTGCATGTTACATTCACATAGGAAAAACAAACATTGTCAAATGATTGTTTAAAATATTATTGTGTGGGTGACGCCATGGTCAGCCGATGTGGGTGCTATAGGTGACTGTAGGTGTGGCTTGATTTGTTTGACAGCTCATGAGCTTCGCGTTTGCCGCACAACAGACCCATCTATGTAGATGGTTGTATCACCCTGGGAAGCATGTTCTCAAATCAATGTATGTACCTCTGTGTCAATTACCATTTCATATTGTTGTCTGCATCCTCTGTTCATTCTGATGAAGAGATGGTATATCAGATTGCCCAGTAAGAAAACTAGTGTAAAATACCTTACTTTCTCATCACACCTCTCGCCACAACAGATGATTTTCTCTTGCCTTCTACTTCCACAAGGGTGGTCTGTTGTAAACGCCTTTAGCAGCAATTTCATTAATGTTAGTGACTGCTCTGCTTTGTTCAGGTATAGTTGTCAATGTATTTCGTTCTCCTGAAATGTATTTGCAACATACTTGTGATTTGCTCGTCCTCTACCACCAGCATCATTTGAACGTATAGATCCTTATGACACCCCCTCCCTCAAATACATAAAAACAATAGGCATGATCATGTTCCTTGCCTCGATCTTGTCCATTTGTAACCAGAGTTCTTTAGTGTATTTCTTCTTACAATGTGTCCAAACAATTTTGACTGTCCATGTCTAATTTCTCTAATCAGTTTACGTTTTTCATCTGCTTCTTGTAGGAATTGCTCATTGGTTTTCCTGAATGCCCATGGTATTCTTTGCATTTTCTTCAGAAACCACATTGTCACTGCCATTTTCAGCTTATCTGCTCATTGTCAACGCTTCACAACCATACAAAAGTATAGGCTCTATGTAGCACCTCAACACTCTTGTTCTCGTAGCAATTACCATATTTTTATTTGTCAGTATGTTTTTCAGTTTTCAAAAGGCTACCTTCGCCATAACGATTCTTGTTCTAATCTCTCCAGGGCATCTCCTCTTAGATGGTTTGACCGTTCCGAGAGAGTTGTACCTACCCACTTGTTTAATAATATTTTTATTTATCCCTATATTACATTGTGGTATTTCTTTTTTCCTAATGACGACCATCATATGTGTCTTCTAACTAGTTTTTCAGTGTAAACACAATGAGTACATGTAATCGGGTTTATTTGTGTCGACAGGTTGAGTAAGATGTAAGATAAATGCTGATTGTAATACATGTACCTAGACGGTTTCGTGTCTTAGAGGTTATGACTTTTCTCCGTAATCTCGTAAACTCTCGTAGGTAACGTGATGACGGTGAGAAACAGCAGTGCTTCGAATCGCGTCGGTAACTTACGGGCTATGTGAGCCGGCTGCTCAGAAAGCAATGGCAAACTACTGAGCGTAATCTTGCCAAGAAATCAACATACAGCTGAAAGATGCTGGTGTTGACAGCGATGTCCTGTAAAGGATATGCAAAAGAAAAAAAAATACATGTACCAGTATCTGAACTTGTTCGTGTTTCTTCCCTCTTCTTACAGTGGAGAAAACAGAGCTGCAGCATCATCTGAACCCCAAAGAAGAGTTGATTAACTCTTCATTTCAGGAGATCTAAGGAACACGACCCTCGGACACCTCATTATGTTAAAGTCACGAACAACCGTGTCGGTGACTCATACCTGTGTAGAATGGCTATTGCTCCTAGCGGCACGCCGGCCAGTCCAGCGAGTTCGCTCGCTATGAACGCTGGCGTCGACTTGGCTGCGGCTCCAGGGCCGGAGAGAGACACAACAATTGTACCTGAGCGGTGGAGCAGGTTTCCGTTGAGCACATCTGACGTCAGTGTTAGAGATGAACTTGTCATTTTCTATCAATATCCTTTAGAATAACACACTTGAAAGTTGATATAATAAAAATTGTTTCTTACAGTCAAAAGATTTAAAACCGTAAACTTAACATGGGCATCACAAATACCCAACCAAAAAAAATCTTAAGGCGAAAGATTTATACGTTGTGAAGAGAAACCTTAACATGGACGTCAGAAATATTGAATATTCAAATACCGAGCACAACCCACTACTGGCAAAGCTGATCGCATTCTGGTATGAACCTAAGGCCTATCCACGTCAATATGTTAGCACTATACTCGGTCAGGGATATGCACTACTGACGAGCTCAAACGAGAGCGAAACTGGAGTATAGTGCTTCCATATTGACGTGGATAGGCCTTAGGTTCATACCAGAATACGATCAGCGTTGCCAGTAGTGGGTTGGGACGCAGAGGTGTTTCCAAGGCACCAGGGCCGGGTTATATACTGGCCAAGACCTATTGACGCGTCCTCGTCGAGCGTCCTGGGCAACAGGTCCCTTCGGGGTCCTGGCTAAAGTCAGTAGGATCGCCAATTCCTCCGAAGTCGGAGAGTGTCTGCCTGTACGGCAAGGAACCACCAGTCTGCACACCAATAAGCCAGACATGGGACAACGGATACTCACGTAAAACTCAGGTCCTGTATGACATCACACTGATGTTGGACAACAGGATGCCTTCATCCGACATACAGGACTTCGCGTTGGAGCTCAAGCCAACGAACACAAGCAAGCAAGCAAGTAGTGGGTTGTGCTCGGTATTTAAATTTCAAATCCCGAAACAACCAAATTATCAATTTGATTATTGCTCACTGGATTTTAGGAGGCCTGGTGTTCCTTGCCAGTGAGAAGCCCTGATCGTTCGGGTCCACATCGATTGATGGACGTCAGTCGCGGCGATTGGGCAATCTTGAGCATAGCCTACGATGGGTAACGTTGTAATATTCTGTTATGATAATTTGGCGTGTGCCGCGTGGTTACACGCCCGCTTCACACGCCAGTGATCCGGGGCTTGTTTCCGGATCCGGTCAGGGATATGCACTACTGACGAGCTCAAACGAGAGCGAAACTGGAGTATAGTGCTTCCATATTGACGTGGATAGGCCTTAGGTTCATACCAGAATACGATCAGCGTTGCCAGTAGTGGGTTGTGGTCGGTATTTAAATTTCAAATCCCGAAAAAACCAAATAATCAATTGAAGTTTCAACCGCAAAAAATCTTAATTTTTTTTTTTTTTTTAACAGTTTACATTGTTTTTATTAATTATAATCTGACTCTGCAGGACACAGCTTAGTACACTTCTTCCAAACTCACGTTGTAAAAGCACACTACGAACAGATGGAGAACATTACAGCGAATAAATAAACTGATATACAAAATATCTTCTGTTGTGAAATAATGCACCAAGTACTCTGAAGCCTCCTGTTAAATGATCTAGCAGTGCCCTAAAAATCAGTAGCATGGAACTGATCAGTAACATGCCAACCAATCCTAAGCCAGAGTAGACATCTAACTACAATACAGAAAAACAAAACTTTTTTAATTGCAAAATGAACTAATGTAAAAAATATCGCAACAGAATACTCATACTTAGTATTTCATGTATAAAAATTGACCTGTCATAATACATGCAAAGACTGCAGCTGCTCCTATTGAGAGAATCAAGCTTCTTGTGCAGAATCAAGATGAGATGATCAAAGCTGGTCGACTGTCAGAACCCTACAAAGGTGTTATTGACTGCACTGTTCGTACCTTCAGAACAGAAGGAATTCTGTCATTCTGGAGAGGGAACTTGGCCAATTGCTTGAGGTATTTCCCCACTCAGGCACTGAACTTTGCATTCAAGGACACAATCAAGGCAGCTTTCAAGGTGTCACCAAATGAGTCATACCCTATGAAGTTTCAATCAATCAATCATGTGCCATGCCGGAAAGCGTGGGCGGTCATGACTCGCCATTTCACTCGATCACCAGTGTCGTGTATCAGCTCAGTGTTCCTGTCTCGTCCATGCCACGTGGCCAAGCCATCCAGGTATTTTCCTCTCGGTCTTCCTCTTGGTCTGTTCCCTTCGATCTTGCCAGTTGTCACTAAGTTCTCCAATCCATTTCTTCTCATAACATGTCCAAAAAATTTTCACTGTCTACGTCTAATTTCTCTAATCAGTTTACGATGTTCATTTGTCTCCTGTAGTACTTGGTCATTGGTTTTTCTGTCTGTCCATGGTATTCTTTGCATTTTCCTCAGAAACCACATTTCTGCACCATCAGATGCTTTTCAGCTTGACTGCTCATTGTCCAAGTTTCACATCCATACAAAAGAACAGGCCCTATGTATCCCCTCAACACTCTTTTTCTCGTTTCAATTGACATCTTTTTATTGATCAGAATGTTTTTATAAAGTTTACAAAGAATATATTTTCAGGAGGATCTGCCGGAGCTATTTCTTTATGCTTTGTCTACTCTCTTGATTATGCCAGAACCCGATTGGCCAACGATGCCAAATCAGCTGGCAAGGGTGGTGGTGAACGTCAGTTCAATGGTTTGATTGATGTTTATGCCAAAACTCTGAAGTCTGATGGCTTTGTAGGCTTGTACAGAGGTTTTGTGATCTCCTGCGTAGGCATTGTTGTATACAGAGGCTTCTATTTCGGTCTGTATGACAGCTTGAAGCCTATTCTCTTGGCAGATGATGCCAGCGTGTTTCTCTCTTTTGCTCTTGGCTACACTGTCACTGTGTCCTCAGGACTCCTGTCACACCCTATTGACACCATCCGTCGTCGTATGATGATGACATCCGGTCAGGCTGTCAAATACAAGGGATCTATTGATTGTGCACTCAAAATCATCAAGAATGAAGGCTTCATGTCCATGATGAAGGGAGCTGGAGCTAACAATCTTATAGGGGTGGCTGGTGCTGGTGTCTTGGCTGGCTTTGACAAATTCAAGGAATTGTACCTCAGCTGGCGTGTGGGAGCACAGTAGTAGCATACACCAATGAAAGCTAGATAATTAATCATTAGCCATTGCTGTGATCTTAGCAGAGAATAGGAAAATATTGATTTCTGTTGCAAAGAATGTATACCATAAAAAATGACTGGGTGGCATTTTTCATTTCAGGTATATTAACCATATAAAAACATTCTAGTATAGCATGTTTGGGCTCTAAATTTTAAGTTTTCAGCAATTGATTTGTTTTGTTATAGTGTGATTGCCGTCATTTCCAAAAATTGTTGAAACGAGCAGAAAAATTATGCAAAAAATCTTAATTTTTTTCTTTCTTTTTAAATGGCCTATTACAGGCCTGGACAAAAATTGATTCATCTGATTAAGATTAAGCAAAATAATATTTTTTTTCTTTCTGGCCTTTAAAAGACCGGACAAAAATAGTTTAATAAATGGCAGAAGTAAAAGGAGTTGGTTATCTTTTTCTCCTTGCTTATGTTTTTTTTTTTTTTTTTTGTTGTAAGAGTACATTCATTTTTTCTCTTCCTCTTTTATTTTTTTTTTTTTTTTTTTTTTTTTTTTTTTTTTTTTTTTGTTGTTGTTATAAAAAGTAAACAAGCATCTGTATTAGCACAAATTTTTACAGTCTCATTGGTTTGGTAAACATATGTGGTTTTGTATTCATTCATTCATTATTCACTCACATCTTCTTGTTTCTTCTCGCACTCATGTGTACTAAATTTTAAAATCAGAAAGAAGATTACTTGTGTTTACTCTGGAGATATCTGTGATATTTTGTGTTTACAACATAGGAAATTTTGCCATTAGCATATTCCATTCCTTGAACACATTTACATGTGAATGTAAAAACTTAAAATGTAAAAATTAAACAAGAAAAAAGGGAAATCTTTACATTTTTGTTTCCCTTGCCATCCTCTCACCAATTTGTTCCACCCCACCAATGCCTTAATCACCACTATCTGGGCAATGATGGTAAAGGCAGGATACTTTTTTGAACCAAACCGGTGTGGGTATCAGCAAAGGCAACAACAACTATGAGCGAGGGGAGGGGGGCACATGGGAAAGGGTTTTTGTTTTATTACTAATGATAATGATGACAAGAAGAGACATACTGAGGGTAATAACAGCCAATATAAAAACCAGCAATGGTAATAATAGTTATGAAAATGATAAACATTTTACAAATTGTGATTCCATTTGCTAGGATGATTTTATTTGGAATGGTGTTAACATAGCATAGCAGGTACATACAACTGCAAAACTGCAGTTTTTAATAATAGTTGGAGTAAAAGGAGATGTTTTTTCCCCCTCATTTCCCCAAGCATTTGTATTTACAAAAATTTTTACAGTATCATTGGTTTGGTAACCATATGTGATTTTGTATTCATTCATTCAACACTCACTCACATGATTCAAAGGGGGTGACAAAGAGATGGGAAATCTTTACATTTTTATTTACTTTGCCACACTCTCATCAATCGGTTCCACTCCACCAATGCCTCATGACCACTCTTAATGATGGTACAGGCAGGATAAATGTTTGAACCGACCAGTGGGGTGGTAGCAAAGGTAACAAACCATAAGCAAAATGGGGCTTTTATTATAGCATAATGTTTTATTTTTTCAAAACTTTTATTGAGTGTTAAAATCGTTGCAAAATGTGTTGTTCGTGTTTTTACAGAGCGTTGCATGTGGACGTGTAGATGACATATGCGCAAAATTTTCCAACATTTTATACATTTGAACATTTCTTCATTGACATTGTTGTAAGGGAATATTTTAAAACAAAACGCGTGATGGTAGGGCGTCGTTATTATTTCCCCTGCCGCCTCGCTCTCCTGTCAGCTCCAAAACTCCTACCAAATACCATCACAACCCCTCCGTGATGATGAACATGGCGGTGCAGAACCAACCGGTGAGGGCGGCAGCAGCAGAAAACAACAATCACAGTATCAAAAAGGTGGGAAAGGGGGATGTGACAGTTTACGGGTTTACAAAGCCATATATATTAAAAGTGATTACAATGATAATTATGCACATAAACAACCAAATACATCTATATATATAAAAAATCGTTGTGTGTATGTATGTATGTATGTATGTATGTATGTATGTCCGTCCTTTATGCGTTCGCGAACGGTCCAACCGATTGAGATGAAATTTTCTACACGTTTTTCTTTCATTCCTGTGCAACCAACTGTGATAGTTTTATCTATCAGCTATCAGCTATTACCTTCCTAAAATTTAATTTTGTAATTACATGACTGAACATAAGAAAATATAAAAATAAACGACAAAAAGGGATATAACTTTTAGTAGCATTGTTATATCTTAAGTTAAGTCCCCTGGCTATAGAAATATATATGAATTAAATGAGGTGCAGCCGGGCCAGGTCAGACAGACAGATAGACAGACAGATAAACAGACTGACAGACAGACAGATAGTCGGGAACGGGAGCCAAGTTTACTTTAGATAGATCTCTTCCAATCATATTTTCTATCTATTTTTCTATTCTATCTATATTTTTAACGGGAACGGGCCGAACATAGATAGATAGATAGATAGATAGATAGATAGATAGATAGATAGATAGATAGATACATAGATAGATACATAGATAGATACATAGATAGATACATAGATAGATACATAGATAGATAGATAGATAGATAGATCCCCGCGAGAGCCTCGGCGAAGCCGTGCCGGGCAGCTAATATTTATCCTTTCCATCAAGGGGACTTAACATAAGAAAAGTTATTTCAAGGGTCATAACTTTTAATAACATCACTATTATTTTATGTATAGATTGTTGCATTGTTTTCAAAGATTTATAAACTTTCTGTCTATAGTTGTTTACAGGCATATGAGTTATAATAAATAATGATATAATCTTTAAGGCATTTTCATAATTTTTATAAAAGTAATGCATCTATTTAAATAGTGAAAATTTTCTAACACATCTTTTTATGTTTTTAAAACCAGTGCTCATTAAAAATAATGGATTTATTTTAGATTAGATACGTTAGAATTTTATTTCTGTACTTTTTTCGGAGTGGAACTTTTGAAGTAATCGAAGCATTTGTTTTTTTCCGTTCGCTTGGCAGAGAGAAGGTCAGTACACAATTAAATGGGTATATTCTTGATTTTGTTTTTGTTTTTAAAAAAAAATATGGCCGCGTGTGTGTCAACATCACATTTTTCATTCAATGTTGTGGGTGTGCATACCTTATGCATACATTACACGCATCACGCCTGTTAAAATGCAGGTTGTTTGTTGTTTTTTTTTTGTCTAAAAAAAGAAGTCTATCCTTTGATGTACTGTTGCCTCGCATCCCAATTATTCCAACAGACATGCCATTCGAATTCAAACGCCTGCAGTTTCCGGTGCGACTTGCATTTGCCATGACGATCAACAAAGCACAGGGACAATCGCTACAAGTGTGTGGACTAAATTTGGAAAATCCGTGCTTCACACATGGACAGCTATATGTGGCCTGCTCACGCGTTGGAAAACCTTCGGATTTATTTGTGTACGCACCAGACAGAAAAACAAAAAATATTGTTTATCAAAAAGCACTACATTAGACATCAAATTTGGTGTTCGACCATAACTGAAAAATTATACGTCAACATTTAAAAAACTAAATAATCCTAACATTAAATGAAATTTTCTAGCTGCAACCAATAAATTAGCTGCGAGGGCCGGGTCAGACAGACAGACAGACAAGCAGACAGACAGATACATAGATAGATAGATAGATCTCCGCCAGAGCCTGGTCGAAGCCGGGCCGGGCAGCTAGTAAATAATAATAATGACAAAGAATAAAACTGCTAAGGGTGATAAAACAATAACATTTAACAGCAATGATAATAAGAGCAATGATAATAATAGTTAAAACATGTGATTTCATTTGCTAAAATGATTATCTTGAGAATGGTGTTTACATGAGATACATCTATAATAATAATGACAAAGAATAAAACTACTAAGGGTGATAACAGCAATGCTAATAAAACGCAATGATAAAAATAGTTATGATAAATGATCACATTTTCCAAACATGTGATTCCATTTGCTAAAGCGATTTTCTTAGTGATGGTGTTAAAACATGGCAGGTTCATACAATAACAATTGCAAATCTGCACTGTTCAAAAATATAGTAGGTGTAAAGGGAGTTGGTTATCTTTTTTCTCCTTTTTTTCCCCCCTAATTGTAAGGGTTCATTCATTTTTTCCCTTTCTCTTTTCTTTTTTTTTTTTTTTTTTTTTTTTAATTTTTTATTTTTTTTATTTTTAAATAAACAAACATTTGTATCAACATAAATCTTTACAATCTCATTGGTTTGGTAAACATCTGTGATTTTGTGTTCATTCGTTCAACATTCACTCACTTTTTCCTGTTTCTTTCTCGCACATTTATGTGTACTAGATTTTAAAATCAGAAAGAGAGTACTTGTGTTTACTCTGCGGATATCTGTGATATTTTGTGTTTACAACATAGGAAATGTATCCATTAGCATATTCCATTGGTCATGTAATGAGAAGAGAGGCATTGGAGAACATCGTGACAACTGGAAAGATCGAGGGGAAGAGAGGCAGAGGCAGACCAAGAGAAATGATGCTGGACGGATTGAGACGGTGGCACGGAGGAATATCAGCAGCAGAGTTGATCCAGAAAACCAAAGACCGAGATCTGTGGAGAGCCATGAACGCCTACGCCAGCTGGCAGGGCACTTGATGATTATGATGATATTCCATTCTAATGGGGCTTTTATTATATTTTTTTTTTTTTATTTTTTTTTTTTTTTTTAAGGGTTATAAGGTTTATTTTATTTGAAATGTGTGTTATTACGTGTGTATACTTATTTTCTAAAATATTATATTGGAAATGGCATACACTGACAGTTTCTATGAAATAGTAAGGGTATCTCCACATGATTCAAGCCACTTTGAAACATAGTATCCCCAAATTACCAAGCACATTGATTTTATCAAGCTTTTTTTTCAAAATCAGATTTAGTTATGCTATTCATACTCTAACAGAAAATATAGCATGTAAAGGAAACCTTATGGCTGCAAATGTACATTGTTTAAGAAAAAATCACGACAGTAAAAAAATCAACAATTTTCCATTAACAACCACCAAGTGCAAAACACAAATCCTATTTGAATACACATTCATACTTTTGCTGGTAACCTTGATATTTGATATACTGTTTTAATCTTCTTTACTCAAGATTTTTGTAGTCAAAAATAACACTAACAATTTTTTTTTTTTTTTTTTTTTAATTTTTTTTTTTTTTTTCCCGCGTTTCCATCCTGTTACAGGATATTGCGGTCAACACCAGCATCTTTCAGCTGTATGTTGATTCCTGGGCTAGATTACGCTCATCAGCACGCCACGACTTTCTGAGCGACCGGCTCCATACTCTCATATGTCACTTTTGCGATTCGAACCACTGCTAATTCTCGTCGCGTCACGTGACGAGAGTATTCGGGGTTAGCGGAGAAAGCTGCTAACCCCTCGGCCACGGAGCCGGCAAAAATGGCTTACACGCAGAAATCAAATTAACAATACACTGAAAGCCTAGTGGGAACATCAACACTGAGACACATCAATCTGAATAACTGCTCTCCTGTTTATGAAGACGGTCAATCTTCTTTTTATGGTGATCAATAGCCTCTTGATGCTGTCTGATCTGAGACTCATGATGGAAGACTTCATCCTCTAGCATAATTTTCATTTTTTCCAACTGTTCTTTTTGCAGCTGACGGAAGTACTGCTCTTCTCTTGTTGCTTCCATTTTACCAAAAGAGCCACCAGCTTCCCTGATAGAGCCGCCACTCCCACCTCCCTTTCCTGCTCCATCACCAAACTGACCTCCACTCACAGCACGAAGGACAGTTAGCCGAAGGGCAGGGCTGCGTAAAACTACCATCAAGCGAGACGCCATGATACAATAACTGTGGCTAGACAGCCGTCAGGTATGTTGCTAAACCGGTTCTTGTAGCTAGAATATACTTTCAAAAGGTGCTGAATATGGCTGTCATGTCATGTCAGGTTGAGTACAAACAATCGTTAGTATTACACGGGTTTTATCCTATATAATCCTCTTTTTCAGTAACTCAATATATATAATTTTTTTTATTTTTTTTTTTTTTTTTTTTTTTTTTTAATATACTTTTATTGAGTGTTAAGAAACATTTCAGAGCGTTGCATATGGAAGTGTAGGTGACATATGCGCAAATTTTTACAACATTTGTTTCAACATTTTTACATTTGAAATGAAGGGTAACGAAAAACGGGTACCAACAACAACAAGACGGTAGTATACCATTATTTTCTTTCTGCCACCCTTTCACCTGTCATCTCCAACCCCACCAATACCATCATCACCACTTGGTAATGAGGAACAAGGCAGTAAAACTTGTTAAAACCGACCGGTGAAGGCAGCAGCAGCATCAAAACGAACAGTATCGAAAAGGTGGGGGAGGGGGGGGGGGGTTGTCAAAGGAATATCCTAGTTTACAATGCAGGAGGGGTAGTTGTTGCATTTGTATTGTTTGTGTTGTTACATGCGTACTGTGTGTTCAGTATTTGTGTGCGTGTTTTTACAGAGCGTTGCATGTGGGCATGTAGGTGACATATGCGCAAAGATTACAAATATTTGATACATTTAAACATTTCTCCATTGACATTGTTGTAAGGAAATATTTTAAATCAAAAGCGTGATGTTAGCGGGCTGTTATTATTTCCCCTGCCTCCCCGCTCTCCTGTCAGCTCCAAAAACTTCTACCAAGTACCATCACCCTCGGTGATGATAAACATGGCGGTGTAGAACTGAAACAAAACGATGAGGGTGGCAGCAGAGACAACAATCACAGTATCAAAAGGGTGGGGAAGGGGGATGTGATAGTATACGCGTTTACAAAGCCATATATATTAATAGTGATTACATGATAATAATGCAAAGTAACAACCAAATACATAAATAAATATCATAGTGACAAGGAATAACAGTGCCGAGACTAGTGATAGACTCAATGATAATAAATAATAGTTTTAACATGTGATTTTATGTGCTAAATTGATTACCTTAGGAATGGTGTTTGCATGAAATACATCTTATAATAATAATGACAAGGAATAAAAACCTACTAAGGGTGATGACAGCAATGCTAATATTAATAAACACAATGGTAGGATTTGTTTTGATTAATGATCACATTTTCCAAACATGTGATTCCATTTGCTAAAATGATTTTCTTAGACATGGTGTTAAAATATGGCAGGTACATACAATAACAATTGCATCCTGCACTGTTAAATAATATAGTAGGTGTAAAAAGGAGTTGGTTATCTTTTTTCTCCTTGCTTATTTTTTTTTTTTTTTGAATTATACATATACTTGCAACATGCAATGTTCAATAATAGTAGAAGTAAAAGGAGTTGGTTATCTTTTTCTCCTTGCTTATTTTTTTTTCTTATTTGTAAGGGTTCATTCATTTTTTCCCTTCCTCTTTTTTTTTTTTTTTTACTTTATGTAAAAAGTAAACAAGCATCAGTATTTGCAGAACATTTTAACAATCTTTACATTTTTGTTTCCCTTGCCATCCTCTCACCAATTTGTTTCACTCCATCAATGCCCTTATCACCACTATCTGGGCAATGACGGTAAAGGCAGGATAGATATTTGAACCAAACCGGTGTGGGTATCAGCAAAGGCAGCAACAAACCATGAGCTAGGGGATGGGGGGCACATGGGAAAGGGATTTTGTTTATTACTAATGATGACAATAATAATAATGACAAGAAGAGACATACTGAGGGTAATAATAGCCAATCTAAAAAAAAAAAACTAGCAATGGTAATAGTGGTTATGAAAATGATAAACTTTTTGCAAATTGTGGTTTCCATTTGCTAGGATGATTTTCTTTGGAATGGTGTTAACATAGCATAGCAGTGTACATACACAAGCCAAATATAGTTTTTAATAATAGTTGTAGTACCGGGAGTTTTTTTTTTTTTTTTTCCCTCATTTCCTCAATCATTTGTATTTGCACAAATTTATTTCAGTATTATTGACAAGGAGAAAGGGAAATCTTTACATTTTTGTTTACCTTGCCGCACTCCCACTAAACGCTTTCACTCCAATGCCCCTCCGACCACCCTTAATGATGGTACAGGCAGGACAAATGTTTGAACTGACCAGTGGGGGTGGTAGCAAAGGCAACAACCCATGAGCAAAATGGGCAACTAGGGGAGATGAAGTTTTGTAATAATAATGATGTTATCACTAATACTTATAACATTAATGATACTAAGGATAATAAGGTAGATACTGAATACAAAGAAAAGGGGGAATCTTGCATGTTTTCCCCCCTCACTATACTCTCCTCAACTGGTTTCACCCCACCAAAACCCTCATGCCAACTCTTAATGATAGTACAGGCAGGACAAGTGTTTGAACCAACCAGTTGGGGTAGCAGCAAGGGTAACAAAACATAAGCAACAGGGGGTGCAGGGGAGATGAAGTTGTAAAATAATAGTGATGATATCAATAATACTTGTAAAATCAATGATACTAAGGATAATGGGGTAAGTATTGACTGCAAGGATAGGGGAAAGTCTTTACATGTTGTTCCCTCTCTACTCTCCCACCGATTGGTTTCAATCACTAATGTCCCCATGACCACTCTAATGATGGTACAGGCAGGGCAAATGTTTGAAACAAACTAGTGGGGGTAGTAGCAAAAGCAACAAACCTTAAACAAAGGGGGGGGGGGGACATGAGGGATAAAGTTGTAAAATAATAAAGGTGATATCATTAATACTTATTAAATTAATGATACTAAGGATAAAGGGGGTAGGGTAATGATAGTAAAAAATAAAAATGATAATGGTAGTGATAATAATAATAATAATAATGAAAACAATAATTATAAATATAATAATAATATAATAGATATGTGATTTCCTTTACTAAAATGATAATCTTAGTTGTGGTGGTAGTTTAGCACAACAAATTCATTTGAATCAAACATTCCATTATTAGTACATTGGAATGGGAGGAGTTTAGTTTTCTTCTCTCTTTTTTCCTGTTTCCCCTTATATATAAGGGTGAAACCATCATTTTGAGACAAATAAAACAAGCATAATTTTTTTTTTTTTTTTTTTTTTTTTTTTTTATAAAGTGGCCTTAGAAGGCCAGTAAAAAAATGTTTTTCCCCAGAGGGGAACTTTGTATTAAGGTATTAGGTGAAAGATTTATACGTTGTGAAGAGAAACCAGATAATGGGTAACTTCTCTTTAGACAGACGTTGCTTAGCAGGTAAAGAAATAAATAACTTACTAAACATTATTTATTATACAAAAACTTGGTGCCTAAATTTTTAAATATATTAAAAACTGTATATATCTTTATGACGTTAACATTCAATTTATACTTTCTAGAATATGAATAAAAGTGTTACAGGAATAAACATATACTTCTCTTGCAAAATAGCTGTCAGTACAAATATAGTGAAATCTACAATTGTTCCCCTTGAATGCTAAAGCCGTAAATATGCAATTAGTTCCCTTGAAGTAAATAAAATAAAATTAGTTGCATATCCTTTACAGGGCTGGCATCCCTGGTCTAGGTGTTACACGAGTTTCTCCGTAATCCCGCACACTCTGTAACGTGACGTGACGTGCGCTAGAATTGGTAGCGGTTCTCTCCGCGTCGGTAACTTACGGGGTATGTGAGCCGGTCGCTCAGAAAGCAATGGCAAACCACCGAGCGCAATCCTGTTAAGAAATTCAACGATCAGCTAAAAGATGCTGATGTTGACAGCGATGTCCTGTAAAGGATATGTGGGGAAAAAAATCCTTTACAGGGCGTTGCAGTCAACACCAGCATGTTCTGCTGGTGTGATCTTTTGGCAAGCCCACGTTCAGCAGTCCTCCATCGCTCTCCGAATGACCGGCATCCATACCACTTCGTAAACAAACTATCGCAAGACGGTTTGCTGCCAAATCGTCTGCAGCTGTGTTTCGAACGCGGGTATGCGGGATTACGAATTGCTTCTGTAACTCCTTCGCCTCGTAGCGAGAAAATAAACAAAATTATTCGTACTAACAAACCATTCTGTACACAACATCTTTTTAAGGTTGGTGTTGTTTAGCTTGTCCTCTGATGTCCACATTTTCCCCCCTGTGATTACTTGGAACCTCTGTATTTTATTTATTTATTTATTTGTTTATTTATTTATCTATGTTGCATGATTATGACATAGCCATATACCACTCGAGCCGAAGTGCAGTAAGAACACAAGAAGGTATATCAGATATGTTTTAGCGCTCGTTTTAGTTTGCTGTCGTCACTCTCTGTTATATTGTCCTGATGTCCGTTCAATTTCAACTACAGGGACATTGTCGCAATCTTGTCAATATTTGTACAATACGTTGCAAGCAGATGTGCAGCATTCCATAATTTTCACTACAGTCCAATATTTTATCTAGTTTCTTCTTCTTCTTCTTCTTCTTCTTCTTCTTCTTCTTCTTCTTCTTCTTCTTCTTCTTCTTCTTCTTCTTCTTCTTCTTCTTCTTCTTCTTCTTCTGCTTCTACTTCTTCTTTTCTTCTTCTTCTTCTGCTTCTGCTTCTGCTTCTTCTTCTGCTTCTTCTTCTTCTTCTTCTTCTTCTTCTTCTTCTTCTTCTTCTTCTTCTTCTTCTTCTTCTTCTTCTTCTTCTTCTTCTTCTTCTTCTTCTGCTGCTGCTGCTGCTGCTGCTGCTGCTGCTGCTGCTGCTGCTGCTGCTTCTTCTTCTTCTTCTTCTTCTTCTTCTTCTTCTTCTTCTTCTTCTTCTTCTTCTTCTTCTTCTTCTTCTTCTTCTTCTTCTTCTTCTTCTTCTGCGTTGATCTGGAGTTTTTTTTTCTTCGGACGTGATTGCGTTGTGCCTGTTTACAGCAGAGTTGCGTTCTTGCGCCGTTAGGCCGACACATCCGACTTCTGTGGTTATCTAGTTTCTGATGGTAGGATTTCGAAAAATTAAAGTATTTCAAAATAAAGAAAAGTTTCATTGAAATGAAACTGATGTTTACGACTCTACAGAACCAAACATCTGTAAAAGAAAAGGTATTTGATAAAACAAATTTGTTGATAGTGCGCTTGTCTACTAAAACGGGTCGGTTTCAGTCCCCAGCAGTAGCAGCAGGTTTACTGCTTTTTCAACCAGAACAACTGTGGCACCGACCCAGACTAATTAAAATCCAATAGCATCGTCACAACGTGAAGACAATTGACATGTAGGAGAAGCATGGGGAGACAAAGAGAGAAGATTCGCTCGTCATTGGTTGAGGAACTAAATTACAAGGACCTCAGAAGTGGTAGTTGGTTCACACAATGGCGGGGGATACTGGTAATTAAAAAAGCTGACCCACACGCAAAAGTCAGTCCAGTTTGGGCAACGTTTGAGTTCAAAGAGAAAAACAGACAATGTTTACGTGTAGTAGATTGCCGTTATTTGCTGAACTACAGACGCTCATACCATCGAAATCAACGCAAGGCGGTCTGCTTTCAAATCGTCTACGGCTGATTTCGAACCTTTGACGTCGTATGTCGGGGAATTGTGGAAGGCGTTTACTACACCTAAGCCACAGAACATGCTAGTTCAATTAAATGAAGATTAACTACGAAATTGTACCCCTTTTTTAAATGTCCTTCGCAGGACATTGCTATCAACACCATGTTGATCTTCTAGGCCAAAAAAAAAAAGGGGGGGGGGGGGTTTAGTGTTTCCGTTGAGGGGGGATTAAGACCACAGATTGGCAGACTGAAAATGGCTTCAGGCACAATATCCTGGTTTTCTATTGAGCGTTTTGTTTGATGAAGCACAATTTTCTGGCATTCTTGTGTCGTGTATTAAGTGACAATTCTTTGACGTTTTAACTGTTTGTTTATTGTAACATGATTAATTTGGTGTGTTAATAAAATATTGTGAGTATAAAAAAGAAAATGCTTTTATTTAAGTGTTAATATCCATCAGCATATTCATTTGCCATTAAATGTATAAAACCACACTATAAAATTAATCTATGCATGTAAAGGTTATGTACAAATACGGAAGAAAACAAGGATTTTCAGTATTATAGGCATGTTATTTTGAATGCACCTTTTGAGGCTGACAATTTTGGAAAGGGGGAAATTCGCCTTTCGTTCTTTGGAAAGGGGGGAATGATATTCTGACATATGGTGAAAGGGTGCATGGGCCAAAAAAGGTTGAGAACCACTGTTCTAGACAAATAGTACGTTCAATAGTGTGCCTGAATGGGACGCAAAAAATAATATCACTGTAACCGCTTAAAGTCGCTTAAACATCGACAGGGTCGACTTCATTGCATATGGCTCGGTCTCTTTCCGCAGCGCAGAAAGCGTCGCACAAGGCACGAACTCGGTAGCTGTAGCGACTCCCACAGGAGTCTCCAAAAAATTTCACTCGTGAACCGAAGGACGCGGCCCGGATTCGAACCCACAACCTTCGGAGCCCCAGTCAAACGGCTTGACTACTTCGCCACGGAGACTCCCTGGCAACAGAGTTGCACATAATCGTCGTCATCAACATCATCATCATCACTTAGCAAGACCTTGCCAGAATGTCACTCTCATCGTGTTCCACAGACAAGATTCTCAAACCTTTGCCAATTTTCCTACCCCATTATTTTCACGCCCAGGGTGTCTACGATGTCACGTGTCCATCCTTTTCTAGGCGACCCCTGGCTCTGATTTCAGGAACCATACCTGCCTTCACTGTTCTTTCTCAACCACTGAGGCCTTTAATATGAGGATACTTCAAATGAAAACCTTAGATTTTTTTTAGGGGGGGGGGGGGGGGGTAGAGGGTGGGGCTGAGTATATAAAATCTGAAAAAGTAAAGAACAAATTTATAATTTTTCGATGTAGTCATCACCGCTTCAATGCAATTTCTCCGGCGCCGATAAAGTGCTTGGATTCTTGTAGAAAAAAAAACATTCTCTTGGTTGCGCGTGTCACCACTCTGGGGTCACCACTCCGCTCTTCTGGCCCGGTCGTGAACGGTATGTCACAAAAGTCACGCCGTTTTGAAACTTCCTTTAGTTTAGTTTAGTTTAGTCGTTGGATCAACATCACGGCACACGGTTTAACCCATAAGTGCTCCGTTTTCCTCCTAACTCAAACCTGAGTCTGGAGAAACTCAGCTCAATGCACGAACTCCGTTGCATCGGTGAGGATCCTGAAATACTTTGGGTAGATTTTTAACTCGAAATTTTGCCCGGGCAGCGCCGTTAGGCAACTCTTTTTCGATTTCCAACTGCCAAGGGATTTTTTACGGGCGCAACAATACACACGGGCGTCCGATCTCACTACCCAGAGACCAGGGGAAATTTTATTACTGGAAGTCCACGTGGATTTTTTAAATAAATCCCGGTCCTCACCGGGGCCTGAACCCGGGACCTCCAGCACTCGAGGCGGACACCATACCTCTAGACCACTCACTCCACTCATACACTTGTCGGACCGACAGGCATCCATTGCCATGATGTCACTTCTGGTCCGCAGCATGGCGGTTAGGCATTTAACCGCTACGGCCTCTGGAGCATTTATCCTTGTGTCTGAGGTTTGCATTCACATTTTACTCATGTTGGACTGGCAGTGTATAGTTCCGTCACCCTGCTACTGAGTGAGTGCGTGGCGCGACTCTGTGAGCTGTGACATTCATGTGGAATGCTTTTACGTCTGACAGCTTTTGTTTGTACAGTGAACTACATGTTCGGAACAATGGCTAGAGGCTGTTGCTGAATTGACTGATTTGCCTTTTCGGTTCACGAATGCATTTTTCAAGAGGCTCCTGGGCGTCGACGTTGGAGCTATGGAGTTCGTGCTTTGTGCGGCGCTTTCGGCGAGTCGCCCTGCGGTAAAATACCGAGCCATGTGAGAAAACTCGGGTCAATGAAGTCTTTCTGGTGGCTTCCGATTCCATCGATGATGAACTGTAATTTTAGTGGATGACTTTTGTGTTGGCATTCTGACGGCGGAATTGTGCACAGTGTATCTGTGCGGCTGTTGGATTGCCTAGACTCCTGTCTGTTCCACTGTTCACACTGGACAGTGAGGAGCATTTTGTGTGAAATTCACTGACACAGGAACAGCATAACGGGGACGGCCCCTTTGCCGTGAAGTTGGAACCTTGACTAACTAACCAACCAACCAACCAACCAACCAACAAACCAGCCAGCCAGCCAGCCAGCCAGCCAACCAACCAACCAACCAGTTTACTAAACTAAACTAACTAACTAACTAACATTGCCATACTGGACCTTCGTTCACCGATGAGTTTCTATAGGTTTCACCCTTAACAGAACTCTGCTCCTTTTTGATGCATGTCAAAAGTGGACAGGCCATTGTTTAAACTGTCCTTTTGACGTCACCATGCTTGTCTGCACCGTGATGTTACGTGCTTAACCATTTTGATATCGTTAAGTGTTCAGAGGTGTCGTCAATATGGGTTCTTTCATGAAACCTGATTTTTTTTTTTTTTTTTAAATCTCACCACTTATCGCTAACATTGAAATGTGTGAATATTGTCCAATAGGATTGAATGTGAAATTTAGTACGCTTCAAAGCATCGCTATGAAGTTGTACACAGATTTTTGTAAAGAAGCTGATCGCAGGAAACTGTTTTATTCTATTAGAATGATAACAGTGGAAGCTTTAGTCACCCTGATTGGACAGGCGTATTGGGCAAATGGTGATAACCCCATATTTTTATAAATCAAATGGCAATTCATGAGTGATGCGGTCAAGAACACACTTGTTGTCTGATTTTTTTTTTTTTTTGGCATATCATATTTACAAGACATCACTATCAACACCAGCGTTTTACTGCTGTTGTTGATCTCTTGGCAAGTTTACGTTCAGTAGTTTGCCATTGTTTTCTGAACGACCGGCTACCGGATCAACACGTTAAACCCCAACTCAACGCGGTCTGCCAAATCGGTCGCAGCTGTGTTTCGAACGCAGGTAAGTGGGCTTACGAATCGCGTCCATAAACCCTTAGCCATGGAGCCGAGACTATTTTAAAGTTGCATATCCATTACAGTACGTTGCAGTCAACACCAGCATTTTTCAGCTGTTATTGATGTCTTGGCAAGATTACGCTCAGTACATTGTTATTGCTTTCTGAGCGACCGGCTCACCTACACCTAAGTAACCAACGCGACGAGATCCACTGCCGAATCGCGCGCATCTGTGTTCATCGCGTGGATATACGGGGTTACAGAGAAAGTAATAACACACTAGCCGCCTTTATTTCCCAATATAGTTCCTGGTCTGGAACCCACAATGTAAAAGAATTAGAGGAAAGTCTAAGAACTCACGGAGAAGAGAAGTTGAAACAGAAATTAACAGTGTGGGAAGGTCATGGACAAAGCTACATGGGATATCTACATATAGGAAAGAGGGCTTGGTGTGTGTGGCTGAAAGCCTATCCTCAAATGGGGGATAGGAGGTGAAAGGAGAAGACGAAGACGAACGAACGAAGGAACGAACGAACGAAAGAAAATCTTCATTTCCAAAGGGTTTAGAATTGGGCACGCAGGCCCGTCTTACATTCTGCCCTTCTTTTGTATTTCCTCTCATACATTCTTTCATTCAACATCTCTCATGAAGAGACATTTCCGGGTACCCATTTTATGTTGGGTCGTCCGGCAGTCCAGGTTAATTTAAAATATCCACCTGAATGCTAATTCATTTATTTTATTTATTTATTTTTTTTTTTTTTGGGGGGGGGGGGGGGCGGTTTGTGTGAATATATTCTGAAAAAGAAAAGAACAAGTGTATCATTTTTGGATGTAGTCACCACCGCGTTCAATGCAAGTCCTCCAGCGCCGATACAGTGCTTGGACTACTGTAGAAGAAAAAATATCTTGGTCGTTTGTGTAACCACTCATGCACTACCTGCTGTACGTTTTCATCAGACCGAACAATTTTGAAACTTCCTACTCCACTCATACACTTGGTGGACTGACAAGCATGCATGACCATGCCGGACCTTCATTCGCCAAGGAATGTCTATAGTTTTCACTCCTTCACTGATCAAAAATACGGATAGCAGAAAGCTGCTCCTTTTTGATGCATGTCAAAAATGGGATGGCCATCTTTGAACTGTCATTATGACGTCACCGTGTTCGTCTGCAACGTGATGTTACTCTTTACATCCTTAACAACAATGTTGACAGGTTAAAAGACAATGGCAGGGTTGTTTTAATTGCCATCACACTTTTAAGGTTTTCATTTGAAGCCCCATCGTATGAACACATGATCATTTGGCCGGCAGGCAAGCATCCTAACAACTGCGCTAACAAGTTTCGTAGTGGAGAGGCACTGCAAGGTTGATTTAATAACTTCTGTTATAAAATGACCATCTTATTGCAAGGGTACACCACATGTGTTGTCACTATGAACGGGGTCAAGGCAGCATTCTGGTTAGCCCGCTTGCCTGTCAAAGCTGTGCAATCACTCAGTCAATCAAGTGTCGTCTCCACAATAAAGATTGACTGCAATGGATCTCCAACACTGTCTGTCTCTCACCCTGACTATACATTCTGTCAGATTAATGTTCGTCTATCTCTTGATGTTATCTTCCCACTTGTATCGTTGTCTACTTCTTGCTCGCTTGCCTTCAACCTTACCCTCCAGTATGGTTTTTATAATAGTGCTGTATTTTAACGTGGCCGAAATATTTCACTTGCCTCTTTACTTCTTTCATCATCTCTCTTTTCATTCTCTCTATTTGATTGTTTTTGTGTCCATGGAATATGACATATTCTTCTGTATATCCACATCTCCAGAGCCTCTATTCGACTTTCTAATTGCTTATTCATTGTCGAGGTGACCAATAGGTCAAAGCTGCGGGAAGAGTTTAAACCCAGCAGGAGTAAAGTTATGTTCCGACCAGTACGGCTGTAGGTACCAGACAACAGTCTGAGCTGTATGGTATGTGGCAGGGGAGGAAATCAACTGTCATCCCGATAGTGTGTGTGCGTATGTTTGTGTGTGTATGTTTGTGTGTGTATGTATGTTTGTGTGTGTGGGTGTGTATGTGTGTGTGTGTGTGTGTGTGTGTGTGTGTGTGTGTGTGTGTGTGTGTGCTTTCGCTCGCTTTGAACGTAAGAGTAGTCCATAGAAGTGCTACTAATTCTAGTAGCACTGTACTGATTTGTAGTTGTGGCTTAGCATTCCCTATTACCGGTATCCCTCGCCTTCAGACGAACCCACTCCGACTTCATAGGTACTTGCCATTTACATGCCCATGTCAAGGACAATTAGTCACCATTTTAATCAAAATAACTAGTGTAGACCGGTCTCTGTAGCTAAGGTGTTGCGAACGCGGTTTGTGAGCCCGTATACCCGGGTTCGAAACACAGCGGTGCTGGTTTTTTCGAAAAAGGTATAGGGGCCGGTCGTTCAGAAAGCAATGGCAAACTACTGAACGTAACACTTGCCTAGTACATCAACAGCAGCTGAAAATGCTGGTGTTGACTGCAACGTCCCGTAATGGATACGCAACAAAATAAAAATAAAAATAACCAGTGTAGGGGGTGAACTCGCTACTTCGGCATCAGACAGCCGGGAGTTTAAGAGCGAGATCTCTAATCCATTCCGCCATGCTGACTCTCATTCCGCCTTGTAATGTCATAGCCTTGGTTACCTTGAACTTTGAATTGTGAGCATCCACGAATTGGCGACCATATATACGGTTGTGATGCTTGGTTTATTTTAAGGACGTTGTTTTTCTGTGTAAGGACATTGTCACAGTCCTAGATCTCTAGGGGATTGAAACTCGGGCTCATACAGGCAACAAACTCCGTTCAGATACAATATAGCAACATTTATTAACATTATATTACAGTGCGCTGGCGAAGTGGGTTTTTACAAGCCCGCACTTAGCAAGTTGCGTATCACAGGAGTTTACATTAAACATGATTATCACAACAACTCTATCAGCTATCTACATATGTATACGACCCTTAAATACACATGGGTCTGAACTCTCAAGTCCCCCTTAAGGTAAGCCCTGTTGCTTCCTCGATGTCCAGTCCGTGTCTGCCTTTCCACACGTGTCGCAAGCCGACACGGGTGGTAACTCTTTCCGAGTTTCTCGTGGACCCCGCAATCGGCGGGCCCCATCAGTGTCCACGGGACTGTGGACGCACTGACCGGTCCTTCGAGAAGGCTCTGGATTATTCAAGCCTTCGAGTGACTCGATTCTTTCCCTTTAGCTGGAGTTCTAGCCCTTCGCCAGTATCTCTTACTTTATGTTGGTACCGCCCTTATGTGAGGCTGTGACAGGAGTCTTCCTCCCCCCCCCCCCTACTTTGATGGGTTATTATAAGGTAATTAGTTTTGTACTAATTCTGTCACAGGATCACATAAAGTCGGTGTTTGTAGTTTGGTGGATAGTAACTTGGCAACCTACACATCCGCATCAACACTCATGTATTCTCCCATACACCACTTCAAGATGATTGCTGAAGAGGTCTCTCTCTTCTATGTCCTTAAACATGCTTATCTGACCGAAGTTACGTGACGTTTCCCAGTTGTTTTTACAACCGCGCCCTTCTCAAGTATCCATATGATACCAAGATAATTAAACTCTGTGTAAGAGAGTATTAACAAGATAAAAGTCTTGGCTATTTAAGTACACCTGCAAATCTTGTCCTGTGTGTGCATTTCGATACACTTTTACTTCCGTATGTTGTATAATGCGGAATATGTAGTTATGCTGTTGTTTTATCCCATCTGACTACATGTGTTTCTGTTGGCTTGTTAGTGTATTGACTGATATGTTGCTGTTTCTAATAAAGTGACTGTATTTTAATTGTTCGTGTCCAGTTTTGAGTTTTGTATAAAGTGTGTGCTCACTGTGTGGTTTTTCTCCAAGCGTCACGAGTTGGGATATCCTTTGTCATGAATTACCCCAATGTGTGTAATGCATGATCGGGCATTCAAAACAGTGGCGCTTAGATGTAGTGTATTAAATACTAAACATGTATCAACAATTTAGACAGGTAATACATTTTTACATGAAAGACGCAGACAAATTAAAATAAATACGTTTTGCGTACAATTTGTCCGTTCAGTATATCGCTCTCTCATTTAATTCATTTACCCTGTCATTCATACATCTTTCATACAAAATAGTATTTTGTTAAAATATCCAAATAAAGTTGAGGTAAGTCTTACTGCCCTTAGAAAAAACGGATTAGGCGATATGTTCCCTTTAAGGTAATAAGTACTTTTTGTACGAGTACTCAAAAAATGGTTTATAACTTAAATAGAGAAAATTGCATAGGAAGAATATTTCGCCTATGAGTGGAAATACCTGTAATATTATGGCAGAAAAAATACAAGTTACAGATTGACATATTTTATATACATAATTCAATACAAGTGTAATACATATTAAATAATAGTAAATTAATTAAGTAACTAACTCCAACGACGATGTGTGCGTTGTCCTCCTGTTGTCCGTGTGTCGTGCCATGAATGTTTAACAGTTAATATAGCTGTCTCTTGCATGTTGTAATCGACGTAGTTCTATTCCGGCTGTTTGCGAAGTTTCTTTAGCAATAGCGAGTATGCAGTGTTCTTAATCTTTTCACGATGACTGTCAGTTCACTGGTTGAAATTATTTCACAGATATTATATATCGCTCGGATTGTTTCTAAAGCTTTGGCAATTGGTAATATAGGGTTTCATGTTCGTGGGTGTTATACGTAACCTATTCACTTGGGCGTTGATACTTCTGAATGAAAGTTCTCTAGTAGGTGTAGAGGTACACCGTTCTATGCAACAGACTAAAATATCACAGCTTATTGTATGGCGAATAAATAATGTGCCTAGTGTTCGTCTGCTGGTGCATTAGTTTGCCGTGACAAAATATCAGCAATAATGTTATCAGTGCCTCTGATATGGCGGATTTCGAAGTCGAAATCTTGAAGAAGAAGACACCATCTTTCTAAACGATGGCTTTTAGGAACCCCTTGCTTAAGTACCAACAATGGCGAATTATCGGTTAAAACAACAAAATGCGAACCTAAGAGGAACTTAGATAATCGACGCATACAAAAAAGTAGACTTAATGCCTCCAACTCCACAGTGGAATAATGGATCTCTGCCTTTTTCAGCTTGCGGCTGACGTAGAGTATCGGATGTCTCACCCCTTGATATTCTTGCATCAGGCATCCTCCAATTGCGATAGCACTCGAATCTGTGGTCAAAATAAAGGGTATATCTATGTTTGGTAATCTTAATACGGGTGGGTTAGAAAAAATTGATTTCAATCTGCACATTGCATCCTCTAAGCGGATACTTTTACAAAATTTTTCTGGATGATCTTTTGTCAACAGATTAGAAAAAACTGATGTGAGTTCTGCCCAGTTTGGTATAAACTTGGCATAATAGTTTATGAGACCTAATAAGCTTCTAACCTGTTTCTTTGTAGTTGGAACTTCTAGGTTGAGAATTTTTGATATGATTTTATCATCTGTCAACAGTTTGCCTTCGGAAATCCTATGACCTAGGAAGTCTATCTGTTTATAGCCTATTTCAACCTTGGAAGGTTTGATAGTGAGTCCAAAAAGAAAGATTTGGTTAAAGACTTGTTGGAGTGTAAGTAAGTGAGAAGTCATGTTTGAAGAATGAATACATATATCATCAATATAAGATTGCACGCCCTTGATGCCGTGCAATAACAGTCTAGTTAACCTGACAAATGTGGCGGGAGCGTTCTTAAGACCAAATGGAAGATATCTCCATTCGTACAACCCAAGGGGTGTAGCGAATGCTGTTATATGTCTTGAAGAAGGGTGTAGTGGTACTTGCCAGTAACCTTTAGCTAAATCAAGCTTAGAAAATAAGGATGATTGAGACATATTCAAAATGAGGTCTTCACAGCTGTTCATAGGCTCTGCATCTGTCGTGGTTATAGTATTTAATTTTCTATAATCTATGCACAAACGAATGGTCTGGTCCTTCTTTTTCACCAGGACAATTGGCGAAGAATACTGGGACACAGATTTCTGTATTATTCTATTTTTCTCTAAGTCCAAAATTTCTTTGTCTAAATTTGCTCTATAATGTAAAGGAATCGAATATGGTCTACATTTGATCGGTGTAAGATCTGTCAACACAATTGAATGTGTTATTTTGTCAGTCCGTCCAGGTTTAATTGAGAAGATAGTTCTATGGTCATTAAGAAGAGACAAAATGTCTTGTCGCTGCTGTTGTGTCAAAGTGTCAGAGATTTGTATGTCCTTCATAGTACTGTCGTCGTTCATAATTGGTACTGGAATTTCTGTATTGTCTACGTCCGTCTGATTTATTACTGATGCTACTGTTTGTAAATTGTCTTCAATGTCATTGTCGTCGTTGTCGATACTAATAGTTGTCAATGTGTCGTTAACTTGGTCGTCGTTGTCGTTATCCCATATTGTCGGTACTGTGAATATGTTTTCGTCGTCTTCGTTGTCACAAGAATGAGTCGTTAACGATGCTTCGTTTGTCGAGGTGTCATTCAGTTGGGTAATTGTCGTTTCGTTTCTGTCGTCCTTCTTGTCAGTCTGATTATTGTCATCTGTTATCTGCGTCTGCTTATTCGTGTCACTGTCATTTCTAGAATAGTATGGTTTTAACATATTTACATGGAATATTTTCAACTTTCCATTCAAAGAAATTTCGTAATCAACTTCCGAAATCCTTCTCACAACTTTAAATGGTCCCTGCCAAGAGGTTGATAGTAAATCTCTCTTGTCAGGTAGTAATAGTAAAATATCTTGATTTGGTTGTAATACAATCGTTTTTGCACCTTTGTTGGCGTACTGCCTGTACCTAAAACCTTTCTCCTGTAATGATGTTCTGGCCAGTATACAGGATCTAATGATTTTGTCTCTGGTATCAGTGACCAAATCATAGGTGGAAACTGGTAATTGGGTATTTACCGGTTGTGATATTATATCTTTGTAAATAGTGAGAGGTCCTCTTGGGTTCGCTCCATATATCAATTCGAACGGAGAGAACCCCGTGCTTGATTGTGGGACTTCTCTGTATGCGAACAGCACCGTTGGGAGAAGTATATCCCAATCGGCTGGATTTTCAGCTGTCACTTTGGATAACATATGTTTCAGGTCCCCATTTAGTTTTTCGCAAATTCCATTCGCGGCCGGTCGATAGGGACTTGTGAAACATTGTTTTATGCCTAGTAACTTAGTTACCGATTGGGTGGCATTAGATATGACTTGCGTTCCTCTATCTGATATTATCTTCTCCGGAAAGCCAAAACGGGAGAATATCTGCAAAAATACGTCCGTCACATCCTTAGAGGAGATAGATTTTAATGGGATCATTTCTGCCCATCTTGAACACAAATCAACAAGTGTAAAAATGTATCTATTTCCTTTGTTTGAGATGTGGTTCAAAGGACCTACTAAATCCACTGCCACGATTTGAAATGGCCTCGAGGCAGTTGTGGTTGATTGAATTTCTGCCGTAGGGTTTTTTCCCTTTTTTATTAGTTTCTGACAGGTATCACATGATCTACAATAGGTTTTTATGTCTTGGCAAAATTTAGGTCAATAAAATTGACTCAGGACTCTGGCCCTGGTTTTTTCGTAACCCATATGACCTCCGAAAGGTGAGTCATGGGCTATATTTAGCACTTTCTCACGATGTGATTGAGGTAGAACCACTTGCTGTAACGTGGTTTGATCTCTGGTATATAATCTAGTTAGAACATTGTTCTTTAGTCTAAATGTCCAAGAAGCGTTTTTAGTCAATTTTGGCTTTAGTCCTACTAACCGAAAATATTGTGAGAGGGTTGGATCTGATTTTTGTTCTTCTACAAAATCGGTGGTGGTAGTGTTAGGTGATATGATTTCTAGCGACTCCTGAAGTTGGTCATTGTGGGTTTTGTGTGTCGTTTGTCGTGTCACTATATTAGTGTGTTGTGTGTGTTGTTGCACATTTACAGGCTCAGTAATTTGTGGATCGATGGCATCCTCAATTCGAGGTGTTAATATGATGGTATCATTGAAAGATTCAACCGCCCCTGTATTCTGCACCTCTGTGAATTCATTTTGAATTCCGTCATTGGTTGTCTCTCTTGTGCTTTTGGCAGTTTGAGACAAGCACGCATGGTGTTTCACTTAAGAATCGCTGTTTGGGTGTTGGATACAGTTTTTCTGTTCCCATTCTCTGATTTCCCTTTCAGAACAAGATCTTATGTTTGGAAGATTCCCAAGGATGATTTCAGCGACAGGATTTTCTAGTACTGCGCATAGCACTTGTCCTGATATAAAAGGTGTGCGAATTTCGGCAAGTGTTAGGGGGTATCTTTCGATCGTGCCTGCGAATGTGCGACACGTTACGTATTTGTGTGTGTAGTCTTTGTCGTTAACTAATGTTCTCTTAATTCCACAAAGAGTCGCCCCGGAATCGCGTATTAATGTACATTGTTTGTTATTAACAAAACCTGTTGAGAAATTTAATTTGCCTGTTGATGATAAGGCTGCGTTGGCCATTTCGTTAGAAACTGGGATTGTGTGGCCGCATAACAAAGTTGTATCAAGCTGAAATTTTCTACAGGTGTTACATGTGTTATCCGTGATGGTGTCAATGATTTGCACAGCATTACCTAACTCACTCAAATTTTCATTCTGAATGTCACATTCGTTCTGTTGTTCAACTTCTTCATCTGAGGATGTGTCTATTAATGCGGCATTGGCCTGCTTCATTATCTTTCGTCCTTCACAAAATCTTGAATAGTGGCCATAGCTCGAACAAAAATAACATTTGACCGCTCTCTGATATGCGTTTCTTTTGTTCTTTTGTTTTTCCACTATCATTTGGAGATGATGTGGATAATTCGGTGATTTGTCACACATCGCGTACTCTTCGTGTGTCAGATGACAATACTGACACTTGACTGGTTTTGTGAACTTAGAGCGTTGTTTAAACCTATTTTCATTTGGTTTTGATTATTTGTTGTTTGTAACTGCTGCTGCTGTTTCATTTAGGCTCATATTTAACTGGAAAATATCGCGGTTCGCTGTAAAAAAAAATGCGCTCCCCTTGGTTTCTATTTCTTGGATAGTTTTACAATCCATTTGTTTCAAACATTTCGAAAAAGGTGTTGGAATTGTGCTAATAATTTTATCAATTATAATTATCTCTTTCAGTTTATCATGGTTGTTATTTGTTTTTGCTGAGGTTATCCATTTTGTGCAAATATCCTGAACTGTAGAAACGTAGTCTATGAAAGTTTGGTTAGGTTGTGGGGCTAATTTTGAGAACTGTTGTTGATAGCCTGCTGTATCTAGTGAGAAATGTTGGAGTATTCTTTGCTTTAAATAATCATAATCTTTCCTCATGTCTTGTGGAACTGTCTCTATTACTTTTAATGGCTCTAGTGCTAAATTTCTCATCAGAATAAATGACCAGTCGATTTTTGCGACCTTATGGTAAGTCATCAAACACTCGAAGTTCTCTAAGTATGCGCTTATAGAATCTCCTGAACAAAACGCTTTGACAAGGCCTTTATATTTGTTGTATTTTTGTTCATCTTCCTTACTTCTAATTTTGTTTACTGACATTTCTAAGTTGGAGTCAATTTCCATTTGTTTTAGTTTTATCTGTGTCTCTGCATTTAATTGGGCTTGTTTGGTCGCAACCTCAATCTCCATTTGCTTCTCTTGAGCTTGCAGTTGCATTTTCTTTTCTTCAGCTTCCATTTGCATCTGCATCTTTTCTTTTTCTGCTTGCATCTTTTTCTCTTCTGCCTCAATTTGCATCTTCTTCTCTTCTCTTTCTGCTTGCATCTTTTTCTCTTCTGCCTCAATTTGCATCTGTATCTTTTTCTCTTCTCTTTCTGATTGCATCTTTTTCTCTTCTCTTTCTATTGCTCTTTCTTCTCGTGCAATATTTTCTGAATGTGTCTTTTGTGCCCATTCTGAAAGTTTCTCCTCTTTATATCCTAACCTAATACCTAACTCAATACATTGTTCTAATGTTGACATCTTGTCTTTTAGTTATTGTTCACTTTACTGAAATTAAATCCCTTTGAAAATAGTTGGGGTGTACAAAGATTAGTTATCCCCCTTAATGTTTACATGAGCAAATTTACATGAAAAAGTTTTGTTGATTATGAGATTAGCATATACATACAAATCAATGCAAAGAAAAATGTTACATCAATGGATGAGGATGAGGGTAAGAATCGCTTAGGGATGTAATGAGCATGAAATGAAACTCATCTTATTTTCCCTGAGCTCTCGACTGTAGTCTTGTTCTCTCGCCACTGCTGGAGGATAGGTTACATACACTCGATAATTCGCGGAACAATCTGATGTTGGAATAAAAAAAAAATTAGTAACTGTCAATGTAATTGTCACAGTCATGTCAATGTCAAATTTCATAACATTATCATCATTTGAAATATTTCTGTAGAGGGACTACAATAGTTCATTAATAGATAGCTGCAAAGTTGTTGTTGTTGTTGTTTTTTTTTTTTTCAACCGGCGCTTGCCCCCAAATAGCCTGTCACAGTCCTAGATCTCTAGGGGATTGAAACTCGGGCTCATACAGGCAACAAACTCCGTTCAGATACAATATAGCAACATTTATTAACATTATATTACAGTGCGCTGGCGAAGTGGGTTTTTACAAGCCCGCACTTAGCAAGTTGCGTATCACAGGAGTTTACATTAAACATGATTATCACAACAACTCTATCAGCTATCTACATATGTATACGACCCTTAAATACACATGGGTCTGAACTCTCAAGTCCCCCTTAAGGTAAGCCCTGTTGCTTCCTCGATGTCCAGTCCGTGTCTGCCTTTCCACACGTGTTGCAATCCGACACGGGTGGTAACTCTTTCCGAGTTTCTCGTGGACCCCGCAATCGGCGGGCCCCATCAGTGTCCACGGGACTGTGGACGCACTGACAGGTCCTTCGAGAAGGCTCTGGATTATTCAAGCCTTCGAGTGACTCGATTCTTTCCCTTTAGCTGGAGTTCTAGCCCTTCGCCAGTATCTCTTACTTTATGTTGGTACCGCCCTTATGTGAGGCTGTGACAGACATGCAGTTTTTGGTGTGAATATGTTATTTATGCGATCTAATATCAGACGTTGGAGCCGTGGTGGCACAGTAATTAACACGATTGCCGACCAACTCGGTAGTCGTGTGTTTAATTCCTCATCGTGGTAATCTTAACTGATTGTGCCAAAAAGAATGGATAGACAGCATTCAGAAGTAGCGCCTCACATCACTCACCAGGATGTACACGCCACGACATCACTCACCAGGATGTAGACACCCGCACATCACTAACCAGGCTGTAGACACCCCGACATCACTCACCTGGATGTACACACCCGGACATCACTCATCAGGATGTAAATACCCCGACATCACTTGGATGTACACACCCCGACATCACTCACCTGGATGTGCACACTCAGACATCACTCACCTGGATGTAAATACCAGGACATCACCTGGATGTACATACCCCAACATCACTCACAAGGATGTACACACCCGGACATGCCGGAATAAAGGACAACAAACGCGTAGACCAGCTGGCAAAAAATTCACCAACGCATACGGGACGTAGCATGGGCAGGGCTGAGATTATCAGTGAAGTACTGACTTATTTAGCGGATACTGGAGAGACATCGACTCTAGCCCGACTACTCGAACTGGGAGCAAAGCCTGGTCAAACACGTCCATGCAGTCTTCGTGAGAAAGAGTGGATATAACATAACCAACTCCTCAATAACTACTGAGCGTAATCTTGCCAAGAGATCAACATACAGCTGAAAGATGCTGGTGTTGACAGCTAAGTCCTGTAAAGGATATGCTAAAAAAAAAAAAAAAAAACTCCTCAATGGAACAGTGAGCAGAAACACTTTGAGATGGCTGCTGCATAAGGAACTGAACCCGCATGAGAATGTCCAATGTGCAGTGACGTCGTTCGACATAACATAACAAAATATAACATAATATAACATCCTCAAGGTTGTTGTTTTTTCTGTCCCTCAAGATTCTCTGGCACTTGTTTGGTTCTTTCAATTTGCTCTACTTTGGTGACTATATTACACTTCTATTATGTGTAGTCACCTGTCACTGGCAATCTGTAGTTTATAAGTAATTGGTTTAGTCCAGTGGTTCAAAAACCACGACCCACGGGGCACTTGTGGCCCGCCAGCTGTCAGAAAGTGGCACGTAAAACATCGTAATTTAATATAATATATTTTAATAATTTCATAAATGCACTCGCAGCACCCCTTCGGCGAGCGATAATTTACTCTTCTCGTAGTTGTTATGCTCAGATATTATCGAATGCGCCTGTTCAGTTCGCAACGAAACGTTATGAAGACACTGCCTTTAAAGTTTTATAATTTTGTTGACGAAAGTTAAGAAAGGTAAGAATGATATTGCACGACTTTTATAATCTTGTAACGTTGTGGTCCGCTTAACTACTGAAAATAGTAGATATGGCCCTCTGCTTGAAAAGCTTGGGAACTGCAGGTTTAGTCCATCTCCATGTTTGTGATCTATACAGGATAAGAGCCTGCTCCGTGGCGTAGAGGTTGCGGACACAATTCGTAATCCCGCATACCGCGTTTGAAACACAGCTGTGGACGATTTGGCAGCAGACCGCCTTGCGTTGGTTTCCACAGAAAGGTATTTAACGTAAACTAGTACAGGGATCACAAACAGCAAAAATATGCTCGAGTTGACCGATACATCCTGTAAAAGATATACGGGGGGGGGGGGGGGGGGAGCCTGATTGGTCTCGAAGTGTGGTGTTCGCCTCCAGTGCTGAAGGTGTCGGTTTCAAGCCCCAGTGAGGGCCGGGATTTTTTCACGTGGAATTTTAGTAACAAAATTTCCCCTGGTCTCTGGGTAGTGAGATCGGACGCCCGTGTGTATTGCTGCGCACGTAAAAAATCCCTTGCCAGTTGGAAATCGAAAAAGAGTAGCCTAACGGCGCTGCCAAGGCGAAATTTCGAGGTAAAATCTACCCAAGGTATTGCAGGATCCTAGCCGGTGCTACGGAGTTCGTGCACTGAGTTGAGATTCTTCGGGCTCAAGGTTGAGTTAGGAGTAGAACGGAGCACTTACAGGTTACACCCCTGTGCCGTGGTGGTGTTGATCCGTCGACTAAACTAAGCGGAAGCAGGGAAAATTAGTGTAGGTTAATCCTTCTGTTTTATTGACGGCGCGAAGACCCAGAAACATACGGAAAAGAGAAACACAGACATAAATTAATAATGTAAGGAGGACATGTACAGAGCTGTTTCGGATAGCCAAGGATATGGGTTTGGGGTGAGTTGGTTGGAGGATATGCCCCAGTTTGAGATAAAGGACTATAAATGCAGTAATATAAGCAGAGCAAGTAAAGTAAATAAAGAAAGTAAAATAAGTAAAGTTGGTAAAGTGAGTAAAGTAAGTAAAGTAAGCAAAGTGAGTAAAGTAAGTAAAGAGAGTAAATCAAAGCAAAGTAAAGTAAGTAAAGTTAGTAAAGTGAGTAAAGTGAGTAAAATAAGTAAAGTAAGTAAAGTGAGTAAAGTGAGTAAAGTGAGTAAAGTAAGTAAAGTAAGTAAACAGAGTAAAGTAAGTAAAGTTAGTAAAGTGAGTAAAGTAAGTAAAGTGAGTAAAGTGAGTAAAATAAGTAAAGTGAGTAAAGTAAGTAAAGTGAGTAAAGTAAGTAAAGTGAGTAAAGTGAGTAAAGTAAGTAAAGTTATCAAAGTGAGTAAAGTAAGTAAAGAGAGTAAAACAAAGCAAAGTAAAGTAAGTAAAGTTAGTAAAGTGAGTAAAGTGAGTAAAATAAGTAAAGTGAGTAAAGTAAGTAAAGTGAGTAAAGTGAGTAAAGTGAGTTAAGTGAGTAAAGTGAGTAAAGTAAGTAAAGTGAGTAAAGTGAGTAAAATAAGTAAAGTGAGTAAAGTAAGTAAAGTGAGTAAAGTAAGTAAAGTGAGTAAAGTGAGTAAAGTAAGTAAAGTGAGTAAAACAAAGCAAAGTAAAGTAAGTAAAGTAAGTAAAGTGAGTAAAGTGAGTAAAATAAGTAAAGTGAGTAAAGTAAGTAAAGTGAGTAAAGTGAGTAAAGTGAGTAAAGTAAGTAAAGTGAGTAAAGTGAGTAAAGTGAGTAAAGTAAGTAAAGTGAGTAAAGTGAGTAAAGTGAGTAAAATAAGTAAAGTGAGTAAAATAAGTAAAGTGAGTAAAGTAAGTAAAGTGAGTAAAGTAAGTAAAGTGAGTAAAGTGAGTAAAGTAAGTAAAGTGAGTAAAACAAAGCAAAGTAAAGTAAGTAAAGTAAGTAAAATAAGTAAAGTGAGTAATGTAAGTAAAGTGAGTAAAACAAAGCAAAGTAAGTAAAGTGAGTAAAACAAAGCAAAGTAAGCAAAGTAAAGTAAGCAAAGGAAGTAAAGTGAGTAAAGTAAGTAAAGTGAGTAAAGTGAGTAAAGTAAGTAAAGTAAGTAAACAGAGTAAAGTAAGTAAAGTGAGTAAAACAAAGCAAAGTAAGCAAAGTAAAGTAAGCAAAGGAAGTAAAGTGAGTAAAGTAAGTAAAGTGAGTAAAACAAAGCAAAGTAAGCAAAGTAAAGTAAGCAAAGTAAGTAGGAAGTAAAGTGAGTAAAGTAAGTAAAGTGAGTAAAGTAAGTAAAGTGAGTAAAACAAAGCAAAGTAAGCAAAGTAAAATAAGTAAAGTAAGTAAAGGACCCATTTGCACATCATAAGGAGCCTTGATTAGTTATCTAGGGGGTAATGACTTAGGAAATAAGGAGCCGGCTCCTTCGTGATGACGTCGTATTTCCTTATATGAAGGGTATAGCTCCGCAACCAGTTCCCCTGAAGCACGGCCCTCATTTTCAAAAAACTGGCGGGTATTTTTTTGGGTCTGGTTGTCACTTCCGGTTGTACTGGAGACTACTTCCGATTGACTTCCGGTCCCGGGGGCGTACGGGCGCGAACAGGTACCTCCGCCGGCCGCCTCGGTTTCCCCCGACCGCTCCTGAGACAATTCAAAGACAACGAAGCAAGCCCCGGGCATGTGGAATATTTATATAGATAAGTAGACCAAATAGTCACCGGACATCTGGGTTAGAATCCCAGTGTATGGGTATGCGATGTATATGTGTGTATGTGTGTGTGTGTGTGTGTGTGTGTGTGTGTGTGTGTAGGGGTAGGCCGATGTGTGAGGTGCGATGTGATGTGCGCGATGGAATAGGCCCCTACCCCGGATATTATCCATTGCCCTTCCCGGAGTAGGGCTATCAAAATTCTCATTGAAATGTGAATAGTGATGGTCAAGTGAGGCCAAGTGAGTATTTTTTTTAAACTTGTATTTCATACACAGCAATGTATATTTACAAGTTGTAGTGTGTGTGTCTTTTGTTTGTGTATATTACAGAGCGTTGCCGTTTGTTAGTTTTGAGTGTAACATTGTGAATAAAACAAATACATACATATATACAGTTATGATAATATGACATTTATGGCATAGTGCATGTAGATACACATTCCTTGAATATGCTTCACTTTCACTTCCGCAAGCGGAATGCATGAAACACCTGTCCATCTCCCCCCCCCCTCTCTCTCTCTCTCTCTCTCTCTCTCTCTCTCTCTCTCTCTCTCTCTCTCTCACACACACACACACACACACACACACACACACATACACACTCTCGTTATTTCTGGAGACCGCAGTACATTAAATACCCCGCGCTTGGACAATAAACTTTAAACTATCATATCCATTAAAATGTGGCTTCTTTGTAATTTCTGGATCACTTAGCTACTGAGGTGAAGGTCGTTGGTGTTGTTGCCTGATGACAAATTACAGGAGTTTTTTTTTTTTTTTTAAACTTTTATTAAGTGTTAACAAACTTTGCAAGGTGTATTGTTCGTGTTGTTATAGAGCGTTGCATGTGGTAGTGTAGGTGACATATGCGCAAATTTTTACAACATTTATATCAACATTTTTACATTTGAAATGGGGGGTAACGAAAAACGAGTATAAACAACAACAAGACGATAGTATACCATTTTTTTTCCCTCTGCCACCCTTTCACCCGTCAGCCCCAACCCCACCAATACCATCATCACCACTTGGTAATGAGGAAAATGGTAGTAAACTTGTTAGAACCAACCGGTGAGGCAGCAGCAGCATCAAAAACAACAGTATCGAAAAGGTGGGGGGAAAAGGGGGGGGGGGGTTGTCAAGTGGTATACTAGATTACAATGCAGAAAAGGTAGTTGTTGCATTTGTATTGTTCGTGTTGTTACATGCGTATTGTGTGTTCAGTATTTGTGTGCGTGTATTTACGGATCGTTGCGTCTGGGCGTGTAGGTGACATATGTGTAATATTACAACAATTAATTCATTTGCATATTTACATGTCAAGGGGGGGGGGGGGTAACCCAATTTTTATTTATTACCGTGATTGTTTCCCCTGTCACCACCATCTCCAGCCGGCTCCAAAGCCACCAATACCATCGCCACCTTTTCGGTAATGATGGCAGTGGCAGCCAATTGATAGAACCAACCAGCGAGGGCGGTAGCAGCGTCAAAACAACCAACAGTAAACAAGCGGGGAGGAGGGGAAATGAGGGAGCATAATAGTAATAGTAAACATCCATAAAAATTAACAACAATAAAATGATAGCAATAACCCTTAATAATAGAAGGTAATGCACAAGGGTAGCTATCGCCACAAGAAGGCATAATAATAATAGTGCAATTGCATTTGTATTGTTCGTATTGTTACATGCGTCCTGTATGTTCAATATTTGTGTGCGTGTATTTACCGAGCGTTGCATGTGGGCGTGTAGGTGACATATGTGTAATATTACAACAATAATTCATTTGGCATAATTACATGTGAAAGTGGGGTAATCCAAACTGTGTGTTATTTTTACCATGTTTGTATCCCCTGTCTCCACCCTCACCAGCAGCCGGCTCCAAAACCGCCGATACCATAACCACCTCTTCGGTAATGTTGATAAAGGCAGTAAACATTCTGGAACCAACCAGTGAGGGCGGCATCAGCATCAACAGCAACAGTAATAAGCGGGGAGAAGGCGGAGATGGGGGAGGATACTAATAATAATAGTGATCTTAAATTAAAATTAATAGCAATCAAACCATAATAATCTTATAGTGATACAGAATTGCCTACCAATCTCAATAAGAGAGCATCGTAATAGCAGTACAAATGCATTTGTATTTTTAGTGTTGTTACATGCGTCCTGTGGGTTCAGTATATGTGTGCGTGTATTTACCGGGCGTTGCATGTGAGCGTGTATGTGACATATGCATAATTTATTCCTTGAACATATTACCATGTGGAAGGGGGGCAATGAAAAGAAAGAAAAATCTTCCCTTTAAAAAAAAAAAAATAGATTTGATTGATTGATTTATTGAACAGGCGCAGTATCGAGCTGGTAACTCTTGTGCGAAATGATTGAATCGATAACTGTTAAATTCTTTGTTCCGTCTGGTTAACTGATTTAGTGCCAAACAAAAAGTATTTTTTTCCCTTCAATTGTTACAACCTTTATTACAACATTTTTACATTGAAATGGGAGGTGGGGGAAGGGGGTGTAAAAGAAAAGAAAAAAAAATATATTTACATAATATAAATTATGAGTAATAAAATAAAAATTTAAGTATGTATTACTTTGTAGGGACAGTGATTGATGATATTTATAATGATGATGTTGATGATGATGATAACTATGATGATATAGGTAACAAACAAATTTTGGTGAGTTGATGATTTCTTCCCTCACACACCCTAAAAATCTCCTTTCCTCACTCTTAGCATTTTACCATACCCTCATACTAATATATACCCATAAAATGAGAAGTTGGTGTCTAAGGTGGAACCACAAAACAGTTCACCTCTCGCCGTCCACACGCGTCGTAACGGTGTGGGTGTCAGTAGCCTAGGAAGCGATGCAGATTATGTCAACGTGTCTGTAAATATTTGTGTAATTTTGTTTTGAAACATGTGCAGTATTAAAAGTGAATTGTACGTTTTAAATTTATATGAAGCTGCATTTCTACAGGACCACACTAGGTACCTGTATTCTGCCAGTGAAATTAGCAATTTCGTGTGGTTGTCCTTGGTAGTTTTCGGAATAGTATTTAAAAAGATTGCTTTATACATATCTGTTTTCTTTTTAGTTAATTTTTCAATGAGTTGTCTAAAAGTGTCTAGTGCGGCTTTGACTGTTGGACATGTGTAATAAATGTGATCTTCAGTTTCCTGTATGTTATTCCTGCAAAGTTGACATTGTGCTATTTGTTTTGACATGTGTGCTTGTTTTTCCCTAGTTGGTGTCATGTTAAAGATTAAACGATACATAATTTCTCTGGCTTTGGGTGTGATGTGTGGGTTGTGAAGATTAGAGAAAGTACATGTGTAGTCTTGTATGTAGTATTTTTGTCCTCTTTTTATTCTAAGTCGTAGTGGAGGTGCTTGTTGTTTGACTAGATATTTGTAAATCTGATGTGTTGTCTGATGTATTAGGTGCTCGCGTCCTTGTAGTGCATTCATACATGTCTTGTAGAAAGATGGTAGTGTTCCAAAATGGTGTGGAGAATTGAGTTGCATTCTTCTAAGGTGTTGTAGTCTGAGTTCTATGTAATAGAGTGCTAGTGTGTGCTGTTCTGGTTGATTGAGGATATGTCCAATGTGTTGGATTCTAAGCGACTGTATTTTGGTGTGTATGTCTTGTAGTGCTATCCCCCCTTGTCTTTTGTCCTGTATGAGTGTCTTATGTTGTATGCAATAGATTGTGCTGCTAAAGATGAAACGTCTGATGTGTTTCTTGATGTCTGTGATTGTCTGTTTAGGAGGGTCTGGCACTGTGACTAAATATATAATTTTGGGAATGATTAATGTGTTAACTATAATGCTCCTACCAAATATTGTGGATGTCTTATACTTGTATCTGTGCAGCATGTCTATAATTTGTTGTGTGAGATTTTGCCATGTATGTGCATGTATTTGTCGGGAGTTGTTAGGGAATGTTATCCCATAAAGTCTGATGTTGTCTGTCGCTGTTAAGTCGGGAGGAAAGTCTGCTTTGTTCCGCCACTTACCGAGACCCATTATGTGTGATTTGTGTATGTTTAATTTTGCTCCATTCCCCTACCAAAACGTGTAAAGGTGTGGAGTATATTTGTGATGGATTTGTTGTTGATGGGGAAGAAAGCGGTGTCGTCCGCGTACGCGAGCAACTTCCTCTCTCCTCCCCCAGGAATAAAAATGCCTTTGATGTTCGTGTCCTGTCTGATTGCTTCGAGTAGTGGTTCCAGGGTCAGCACATAAAGCAGCGGTGATAGGGGACATCCTTGTCTCGCCGACCTTGTGAGCCGGAATCCAGCAGTAAGCTCATGGTTTACCAACACCTTACTTTCAGGTCTCCGGTATAAGATCTCTATCCGCTGCCTAAAGTACAGGCCCAAGTTGCAGCGTGTTAAAGTCTTATATAAGTAGGAGTGGGAAATTCTATCAAAGGCCTTCTCCTGGTCCAGAGACAAAAGGGCGGCCTGACAGTCTTTCTCCTGTGTGTATGTGATGATGTCTCTAATAAAATGCGTATGCTGGTGGATGTTTCTATGTGGTACCCCGCATTGTTGGTCTGTGTGTATGAGTGTTGACATAAAGGGTATCAATTTATTGGTCAGTGCTTTAGCACGTATTTTATAGTCTGTGTTGAGTAGCGATATGGGTCTGTAATTCTTCATGTGTGTCTTATCTGTATTTTCCTTAGGTATTAGTGTTATGTATGACATGTTGCAACTGTCTGGTAGTTGTTGTTTGTCAAAAGCGTCTTGAAATACTTTAAGAAAAAGGCCACCTAGGATAGGAAAGAAATGTTGGTAGAATTCTACAGTTAGTCCGTCTGGTCCTGGTGTTTTGTCTTTGTTCATTTTACTGAGTGCGCATGTTATATCAGTCAGTGTTAATTCAGCGTCTAGTATGTCCTTTTCTCCGTCTGACAACTGCTTACTATACCGTAAAAAGTTGTCTTGTATCTGTGTATCTACTGTTTCTGCTGTAAATAGATGTGTGTAGTATTGATTAAAAGCCTCTGTTATATGTGCTGGGTCTGTTTGTGTGTTACCCTGCATGTCTATTATTTTACTTATCTTCCTGCTGTGTTGTACATTCTGCTCAATTGCCAAATATTGTTTACTCGGAGTCTCTTGCGTGATTGTGGTGAGTTTTGTTCTGATGAGAGGACCTAGATATCTGTGTTGTTGGTATTGCTCTAGTTGTTCTTCTAATGCGTGTAAGTGTGGAGAGTTGTTGTCTACCTGCTTTGTTAGTTGGATGTCTATTTGTGTGATTTGTTCTTGTCTTAACCTTTCTTTATGTATAAAGGATGCAAGTTGTTGTGTTCTACTTCGTATTGTATTTTTCAATAAATCCCAATATTGTCCTATGTTTTCCGTTGGTATGTTGTCCGTGTATGTGTGCAAGAGTTGTGTCATATATTGTACGTATTCTGTATGCTTGAGAAGTGTGTTGTTAAATTTCCAATGTTGCGACCTTTTAGATGCATGTGTGTTTGTATGATTTGTGCTGATGTGTACTAATACTGCTTTATGATCCGTGTACTGTAATGTTTCCTGTATGTTTTTGGCGAGTATTCTTCTTTTCGTTCATCCGGAGTGTTTTTTCTGATGTCATTGCGGTGTGTCTGTTATGCGCCCTTGGGCCGAAACCCGTGGGCCAACACATCGACTTTAGCGTGCTTTTTTGACCAGGTAGCATACCTGGGTGTTTGGCGAGTATTATGTGGTGTGCTGCGGGTATATAAATCCTATCTAATCTAGTTGCCCTGTTGTATGCTTTGTTTGTGTGTGTTGTTTCCCTACTATGTGGGTGCAATTGCCTGTATGCGTCTATTAGGTTGTGTGTGTCTAATATGTTTTGCAATGTCTCTAATTGATTCATGCCTTCTGTGTTGGTTCTTCTTACCTGTGCCCTGACATCCCCCCCTACTATGTCAGAGTCTTCTAGGACACAGTTATAATCCCCACAAAGTATGACATTCTGTCCCGTGTATGTGTTTATGAGTATTGTTTCTAGTTCTTCGTAGAACTGTGGATGATAGTTGTAGTTTGGCGGTGCATGGATATTTACTATAGTGTATGTGTGTGTATTATTTCCTATTTGTACAAAAGTAATTCTACCTTGATTATCCCTGTTGGTGTTTAGTATGTTCCATCTGTCTGATGTTTGTAATATAGCTGTCCCCGAACCTATGTTGTGGATCGCTAAACTGAAATATGGATGTTTAAATCCTAATTGTGTTTTAATTTGTGCACCTTGAAAGTCTGAATGTATGTTTGTTTCTTGTATTAGGATAAAGTCTGGTTTGTACTTGTGTGTGAGTTGTATTATATGATGTTGTTTTGTTCTCAGCCCTGAAATGTTAATGGAAATTATTATTAAATCAGCCATTTACAGAAACAAACAATACAGAGATCTCTTTTTGAGTTATCAAGTTCGCACTAATTTTCGATGCACACGAATTTCCACAGAAATACAGACACATTATGTGGTGATAAGCGTTCACAGTCTTTGGTTCAGGCTTGTTCTTCTTCAGAATCCGTGTCGGTATCAATGATCAGAGTTTGAAATGTTGGAATGTCATCGTTTCCCTCTTCTGGAAAGTTGTAGGTTGCGTTTTTCGATTGTCCTTTTGTTGGCTCGTTTTGTTTTCCCGTTTGTTCGTTCTGTTTGCTCGTTTGCTCATTGTCTTCCGGTTTTGTTGTTCGGTTTTTCCCCTTCTTGTGGGGTGCGACTATTGACGAGGATTCGTGTTCGTCTAACTCGTTGGCTTGTTCTTGATCAATTTTCAGAGTTTGAAATGTCATCGTGTCATTGTTTCCATCTTCTGGAAAGTTGTGGGTCACGTTTTCCGATTTTCCTTCTGTTTGTTCTTTCTGTTTGCTCGTTTGTTCGTTCTGTTTGCTCATTTGTTCATTCTGTTTGCTTGTTTGCTTATTTTCTTCTGGTTTTGTTGTTTGGTTTTTCTCTTTCTTGTGGGGCGTGACTGTTGACGATGATTCGTGCTCGTCTGACTCGTTGGCTTGTTCTTTTTCCGCTAATTCTTTTAATTTCCTCTTGTTGTTTTTGTAGATTACTTTGGTGTATCCATCATCTTCTGACTGTGATACAGGTTCTTGTGATTTCTGTTTGTCTTTTCTGGGTGTTGCAGCTTTTTTTTTGGAGTGCTGCTTAGAGGCGGAAAGTCCTTAGCAAGTAGGCCTGAGATAACTGGGAAATCAACATTATTTGTGTGAGTTGTCAATTTTTGGCCGTTTTCAGGCCTCTAAACATGCCTCCTACTGGGGTATTGATTTGCCCAGTGTGAGTCAAGGCCACATGTTGGGCAGGCTACACGTTTGCCTGCCTCAGTTATCAGGATCCTGTACGTCCCTTTGACGACTCCAGGGGCCTCTATTGTAATATAATGAGGGACATCTTTCGTGGGGTGGCACAGGACCCCCCCCCCCATCGGCCTCCCGCATTTGGGAGTCTAAATGCTTCTGGTTCTTTGTCTCCTGTTACGGCCGCGATCATTTTTTTGACTCCTTCCGGAGTGATCGTTTCCGGTAACCAGTGCACTGTGATTCGACGTTTTCCTTGTCCGCGTGTTCTATTTTCACACTGATGCTTTCTTTGACAATGTCGAATTTTTTCCCATGTATTTCGTCATATACTGACTGGCTGACTTCATCTGTCAGCGTGCAGTACCATTTCGTGGGTTGCTCCAGTCGGAATGGCTCTTTCATGCCGTTGACAGGAACGCCACATGGTCCCCTCAACACGCTTGCTATCAGAGACGGCGTCGCTTTCGCTGCCGCCTGCGACCCGGATACCGTTAAAACCAACGTTCTCGGGTAGTACCAGGCGCCCCTTTGGAAATCTTCCACGCTGAATATAAAGTGAGACATCTTCAAGGCGTTAGGAAGAGCTGTGTTTTCTTTTGAAATGTTATTTCCAAAAACGCCGTACACAAATATTCAGTGCTTGCTTGTGTTCGTTGGCTTGAGCTCCAACGCGAAGTCCGGTATGTCGGATGAAGGCATCTTGTTGTCCAACATCAGTGTGATGTCATACAGGACCTGAGTTTTGCGTGAGTATCCGTTGTCCCATGTCTGGCTTATTGGTGTGCAGACTGGTGGTTCCCCGCCGTACAGGCATACACTCTCCGACTTCGGAGGAATCGGCGATCCTACTGACTTTAGCCAGGACCCCGAAGGGACCTGTTGCCCAGGACGCTCGACGAGGACGCGTCAATAGGTCTTGGTCAGTATATAACCCGGCCCTGGTGCCTTGGAAACACCTCTGCGTCCCACAAATATTCAGTGAACTTTACTATGACTCAATACCGGTACTTACTGAAGAATACGTCCATGCAAACACTGCTGCGCAAACATTGCTGTGCAAACGCTGCTGTGCAATCACTGCTGTGAAAAGTTCCACTGTTAATCCATATAGCACAATTGAAAATGAAGAATAAGTCCGTGCAAACACTGCTGCGAAAATACTACTCTTTGATCCGGCCCAAAAAAAGACCCAAAAGATGGCTTGGGCATAGTCAGCATTAGGAAAAAAGTCTGAAGCCAGATTACGGCTAATAATTCTATATATGGGTATATTGCCACAATTAATAAACACGTAATACCATATAGATAGTGATTAATTCTAGAGAACGTACCCCTAGAGACCAGTCTGAATATTACACATTCAATTAACTTAACATAATCAGTGAAATCTCCAAATTAATCATTAAAATAATAATATCTTAATTTTACGCCAGTTACTTCCCTTGTTTATTTTGGAAATAATCGCGTCCCTTGATGTCTGGAGGAAACGGCAGTATTTTACATAACTGAGAACGACTAATGAAAATATCTTGCTTTAGAATTAATGCCTGATAATGAATTTTGATATATAGCGGCTATAAATGACTCTAAATCGATTGAGCACATCGCCGAACATGTAAACACAGAGTGGAAGGTACTATGCGTGGGTGCTGATTATGAAATCAATACGAAAAAGACCGGATATAGCAACTGTCCTTTACTGCCAATATAGTACCTTGTGGTGTATGGCAGTGGGGTCTTTCAGCCTGAGGAATTACCCCGTCGTTGTCAAATGGAGACATGAAAATCTGCATTATCATCTCTTGCAGTGGTGTGAAGCAGAGAACATATCTGTTACATATTGCAGTCAAGCTTTAACGCATTGCAATAACAGGACATCACAGTCAGACCCAGCAAGTTTGCAGTATACAACCAGACTACATGCTAACTAGCTAAAACCGGTAAAAGTTGCGTCACCGCCGGATATAGATGTAATGTTACAGTTAGAACACGTGGGTAAGAAGGATACTACACTATTTCATGGTGATAGACCACAACATCAGCATGTGAATACATCAAGGTCAGACATGTCAAGACAATATTCAACTCAGTCAGGAGTCTTCGTCAGGAGATAGCGTGTGTATAACAACCACCATTCACCGTCTAGAAGTCCCGGTCTCAGTGAACAGCGACCAGTTCACAATATGCCAAGTCTCTAATGGTAAGGTGGCTTCTTTTTTTCTTTTTTTTTTTTGGATAAATCTTTCACATTTTCGTTGTGATTCTCCAAGTAGGCATACAGTTAACCTAACAGTACTAGTATAATAAAGAGATATATGGTGCTAATAACATATAACTGGAGTATGTGCTCTGCTGGCTGCGACACCAATCAACACGTGCACATGGCTGATTCAACAAGCCTGCATACAGAAAGTAGTGTCCTTAGTACCGGTAATGTCCCACAAGGAGCGCATCGAGCACTGATTTTTACTTTTGCTAATAGCAACTAATTATACAACCGAGACACGAGTGTAATGACCCAGTAGGTCAAAAACAGAGGTAATGGGAGAAGCCAACGTGGAAACTAACCCACAGAATAGCACAGAGGGGGAAAGAAATCCGTTCTGGTGCGTGTGTGGTCGGCGAGTGCCGCGACTAGAGATTGTCTTCTTCTGTCAACTGGTCGCTATATACACAGTCATTGGCGTATCACTATTCAATCTGTCTCGAGACAGCGTCGACGCAGTCGAGGGCAAGTTGTGGATCGCTCTTCTAAGCAGATGTCTGGGTTACATGCTACCAAACCCTAAAATATGAGCTTCTACCTGACATTACCGAGTAGTGCTTCACTGAACATGTTTCCCAAGAACACACCAGGTCACTATTTCGTCAAGTTACCACAGACTATTGAGGTGAGTCAACATTTCGAAGTGCGTCTGGCCGAAATTCGATTCCCCAACTACTACTGCAATGTGCTAGAGAATGAAGTGTGGCTAAGATACATCCCATCAAACGGTAGAGTGATAAGAAAGGCGTGTCCCCCAGGTCTGTAGAGTTCACCAGACGCGTTTAAAGCTGCACTGAATCGCCTAATGAAAGATCGGAAGGTGGACGATCAACTCTGTGTTCTATTCCATTTCGACAATGCATCAAAGAAAGTCATCGTGAAAATACTCGAAAACGGGGCCACTATTGCATTTAGTGAGAAGTTGCAAGAGATACTAGATACAATTGAAGGTGAAGTGGTGATAGACCTGAATAACGACCTGCAAAATATCTACGTATACTGCGAGCTCATTGCGGCGAGACCAGTCGGAGAAGTCATGGTCCCACTACTAAGAACGGTTCCTATCAAGAATCAGCGCTCCACCTCAGTGTTTCGCGCCTACCAGAAATCTCACTACATACCACTGAGTCGTTACTCCTTCGACACAGTGGAAATACTTCTAACCAATGATACGGGCACAAAGGTCACATACACTGCCGGAACTTCAGTGCTGACGTTACATTTTCAAGTTCGGAAGAGATCAGACCTAGAATAATGGTGAAATACAGGGCGGTACGTCGAAACCCCAGTCTGTCCGAAGACATGATGTGCCCGACACTCAAATGATTGATGACCCGGTTGTCTACAATACTCAGATGTTAGAACACCAATCAGGAGACCAGCCTTATGACTACATGCCAAGTGATATATAAATACCAAACTACCAGCAAGAAAAAACCACCCTACTCAGACAATGGTGTGAAGAAACAAAGAAACAACATACAACGTGTATAGCTCTGTATGTGAAAATAAAATGCTGTGATGATACTATGTATACCAGCTCATAGCACATCATCCATTTCGTGTAATGACATTATGAATTTTTTATTCTTGTAGAAGGCACTGCAATACGGTAAAATGCACTGAAATACTGTAAAATAAACAGGTATATATTATAATTACGTCTTGGTTGTCGAAATTTTTAGTGTTTACGTTGTATATAGTTGTCATGCGATGAGAGAATGATACATATTGATGACAAATTCAAGAAATACTTCTACAAAACTAAGGAAACGGGTTAACCAAAGTAGGACAACCCTGTTGAACATAGTCTGAAATATCTCACCCAAAATTATGAAAAGTAGGAACTTTTGCAAAAAGTAGGAAAATCTGTTACCCAAACGGGAAAAAAATATCTGGCCACATTTCAATCAAATTTATGAAAAGTAGGAGAATCTGTTAACCAAATGGCAAAAATCTTGGTCAAGTAAGAAAATGTGTTAACCAAATGTGAAAAGGTTAGCCAAATTTCAAACCAAACTTATTAAAAAATCTCAGTCAAACATATGAAAAGTAGGAAAATGTGTTAACCAAACGTGAAAAGTTTGGCCAACTTTCACACTAACTTATGAAAAGTGGGAAATTTTCTTGTCCAGATGTGAAAAGTTTGACCGAATGTCACCCAAACTTATGAAAAGTAAGAAAATTTGTTAACCAAATGTCAAAAGGTTAGACACATTTCAAACCAAACTTACAAAAATCTCAGTCAAACATATGAAAAGTAGGAAAATTTTGTTAACCAAACGTAAGAAGTTTGGCCAACTTTCACCCAAACTTGTGAAAATTAGGAAATTTTGTTGTCCAGCTGTGAAAAGTTTAACCAAATTTCACACAAACTTATCAAAAGTAGGAAACTTTGTTAACCAAATGTGAAAAGTTTGGCTAAAGTTCGTCGAAACTTATAAAAAGTAAGAAACTTTGTTAACCAAATATGAAAGTGAAGAAATATTTCATGCAAACCTTATGAAAAGTAGGAAATTTTGTTAACAAAAGTTCCAAGTTGAATGTTTCATGTAGAAATGTAATTGTTAATTTTTTGTACAATTTTATTGTTGAAATTTTATTTTTTCATTCAACCATTGTGATTTATTACATAAGATACATTTAATTTTCTGAAATACAGCTGTTGTTTGCATAGGGGATAGGCGATTATCTCTAGTAGGTTGGGGTGTAAAATGAGAACGTGAGATATTTTCCCCCTTTGGTTAAGGAATTTTCCTACTTTTTATAAGTTTGGCTGAAGTTTGGCTAAAATTGTTCTTATTTTGTTAGCAAAATTCCCAACTTTTCATAAGTTTTGCACGAAATATTTCTTCGCTTGTTCAAAAATTGTCACATTTGGTTAACAAAGTTTCCTACATTTTATAAGTTTCGATGAACTTTGGCCAAACTTTTCACATTTGGTTAACAAAGTTTCCTACTTTTTTATGAGTTTGTTTGAAATTTTGTCAAACTTTTCACATCTGGACAACAAAATTTCATACTTTTCACAAGTTTGGGTGAGATATTTTTAAATTTGGTTGAACTTTGGTTACAATTTTTCACATTTAGTCAACAAAATTTCGTACTTTTTTATGGATTTGGTTGAAATTTGGCCAAACTTTTCACCTTTTGGTTAACAGTTTCCTACTTTTTATGAGTTTTGTTTGAAATTTGGCCGAACATTTCACATTTGGTTACCAAAGTTTCCTACTTTTTATGAGGTTGTTTGAAATTTAGCCAAACTTTTCACATTTGGTTAACAAAGTTTCCTACTTTTCATAAGTTTGGGTGAAATTTGGCCAAACTTTTCACATCTGGACAAGAAAATTTTCTACTTTTGATAAGTTTTGGGTGAGATATTTATAAGTTCGTTTCAACTGTGGCCAAAATTTGTCACATTTGGTCAACACAATTTAAAACTTTTTTATGGATTTGGGTGAAATTTGGCCAAACTGTTCACATCTGGACGACAAAATTTCCTACTTTTCATAAGTTTGGGTGAAATTTGGCCAAACTTTTCACGTTTGGTTAACAAATTTTCTTACTTTTCATATGTATGACTTGGGTTTTTATAAGTTTCGTTTGAAATTTGGCTAACCTTTTCACATTTGGTTAACAAATATTCCTACTTTTCATACGTTTAACTGAGATTTTTATAAGTTTGGTTGAAATGTGACCAACATTTTCACTTTGGTTAACAAATTTTCCTACATTCCATATGTTTAACTGAGATTATTATAAATCTGGTTGAAATGTAGCCACATTTTTTCCCATTTGGCTAACAAATTCTATTACTTGACCAAAATTGTTGTCCTTTATTCTCTCACAATATGACAACTATATACACCGTAAACACTAAATATTATACAACCAAAACGTAATAATAATCTATATACCTGATTATTTACTGTATTTCAGTACATTTTACATGCATAATGTCATTATACGAAATGGATGATGTGATATAAACCGGGATACATAGTATCATCTAAACATTTTATTTTCACATATAGAGCTATACAAATTGTATGTTGTTTCTGGGTTTCTTCACACCACTGTCTGAGTAGGTTGGTTTTTCCGGCTGGTAGCCTGGTATGTATATGTCACTAGGTATGTAGTCATAAGACTGATCTCCTGATTGGTGGGCTGACATCTGAGTATTGTAGACAACCGGGGCATCAATCATCTGAGTGTCGGGCACATCAAACGTCTGGCTATTGGGCTCTTCACACCTCTGGTTGTTGGGGTCATCACACATCTGACTGTAGCTGGATTGAAAACTGGCGGTATAGTATTCGTCTACTTGGTGGTTTCGGTTAGTTCCTTGTCTAACTTGAGCACTGACTTGAGTGTTTTGGACTTGATTGGTTCTGGTAGTGCCTTGTTTGACATGAGCACTGATTTGAATGTTTTGGTTACTGACTTGCTTGTCTCTGTTAGTACATTGTTTGACTTCGTTACAGGCTTGGTTAACATGGTTGAGTCTGTCAAAGTCAGCTAGGATGGCGCGATGCATGGCGCTCATCTGTTCATATTCTTGCCGAGTAAGTGTCATACCCGTCTTAGTCGGGAATTTCTGGTCGGATTCACCGTAAAATCTTCGGATGTGTAACATGCTCGTTCCTCTGTAGGATGAGACAAACACGGCCTTATCACCACCTCCCAGTAGTCAAATAGTCTCACCACGACGAGTCATGTAGACCCAGTTAGCAGGCACAGTCTTGAGGTCTGTAGTCATCCTCTGATCACGATGCTTGATTGTTACCAGCCTCGGGTTTATATACTAGTTGTTTTTAGCCATGCGTAAAACCGGTTTCAGTCAGTTTCTTAGGTCATGCGGTTCAGATTACGCTGACGTGGCTGTCTGTATGACGCGACTAGGCGTTCTACTACCCGCTCATTGACCTATTGTATGTTTGAGCTGGGTTGGGGAGTGCGGGTCATGCTCGCCACATGACTTCTAACCATGATGAAATATATAGCGTAGAGGGCGCTGTGTTACTTGCGTTGTAGTCACTGTGAGCTAAAGTCTGTGAAGTCAGAATACCAGTGATATACATATACAGTCTCCTCACACCCACTGTAGTTTTTTTTCGTATTGAGGACTGGTCAGATATTAAAGATTAAAATTATTAAGTATATTACAACCATTTTGTTTTTATGTAGGTGTTTTAATACTCGTTCGCTAGTGTGGATTGACTAAAGATTAAGGATGCCGGTGACGATGGTCGCTCGACGTTTGGTGAGGATGGTTCTGGAGTATCTCATTGTCGATTATTGTCGAGGATGCACTCCTCAATTCTATTCAGGCTTAATGTGATTGTTTCTTGTTTGGTGAACTTCTGCTGTAGTACATCCCGCAGTCGAACCGTTACTACGTCCGCAAAACTACCACCCTCATCATAATCACAAGAATGAGTGAATGGATTCTCTGCTTCTTGATTTTGTGGGACATTAAGACACGCCATGCAATCGTTGTATGGTTCAGCTCTTAATATGCTCCACAGTTTGCTAATTAGGTTTTCGTGAGCCTCGGTATCTGTAAAAAAGATAAGAATATGATACTTTATCATCGTTATAGACATGGATATTACAGATAATAGCTATGGGTCTGACATGCACTTTCTGTTACACAGTTCATATATTTCTATCGATTATGGGTATGTGGACCCCTCAGTACACTTTCACCTTCCTCTACGACTACACATTACTACCTATATTATTACGGTACCACCATAGTGCTGTGTTCAAAAGTTCGAATGCCAGCTCTATTCCATGTCGACCCAGCCTACAATACTATAGGAAGAAATGGCTTGTCTCTTCAGCTATAGGCGTCTAGCACCATATATCCCCTGTATTATACTAGTATTGTTAGGAGAAACACAACGAAAATGTGAAAGCTTTATCAAAAAGCCAACTTACCGTTAGAGACTTGTAACATTGTGAGCTGTTTGCTGTTCACTGAGACCGGTACTTCTAGACGGCGAATGGTGGTAGTCTTATACAAGCTATTCGCTGACGTAGAATGACTCAGCAGAATATTGTCTGGACATGTCTGGTCATGTGACCGGGTGCGGCTCCATCTTTGACCGGTTGACTAATTAGTCACGTGTTTCGGATGTATTCCATAAGACACGTGACCGGCTACAGCGCTATCTTTGATCGGTTTTGCCACGTGGTTGTAACCTTACCTCTGTTTTTTTTTTATCTACTGGGTCATTACACTCATGTCTCGGCTCTATCATTAATTGCTATTGGCAAATGCAAAAATCGGTGCTCGAGGCGCTCCTTGTGGGACATTGCCGGTACTAAGGACACTACTTTCTGTATGCAGGCTTGATTAATCAGCCATGTGCACGTGTTGATTGGTGTAGCGGCCAGCAGAGCACATACTCTAGTTATGTGTGATTAGCACCATATATCTCTTTATTATACTAGTATTGTTATGTTAACTGTATGCCTACTTGGAGAAACACAACGAATATGTGAAAGATTTATCAAAACAGCCATCTTCCCATTAGAGACTTGGCACATTGTGAACTGGTCGGTGTACTGTAATATATAAAAGAAAATGAGAGACAGAGCGATCGAGAGAGGGAGTGAAAGAGAGAGCGAGAGAGAAAGAGACAGAGAGTGAGAGCGAGAGAAAGATAGAGATAGAGAGAGGGAGAGAGAGAATAGAGAGAGGAAAGGGGAGAGAGATAGAGAGAGAAGAAGAGAAAGAGAGGAAAATGGGGAGAGAGCAGGAGAGAGAGAGAGAAAGAGAGAGAAAGAGAGGGAGAGAGAGAGGGGGAGAGAATAAATAGAGAAAGATAGAGATAGAGGGAGAGAATAGTAAGATAGAAAAGGGGAGAGAGATAGAGAGAGAAGAAGAGAAAGAGAGAAAAAATGGGGAGAAAACAGGAGAAAGAGAGAAAGAGAGAGAAAGAGAGGGAGAGAGAGCACGAGCGAGAGAGAGAGAGAGAATAAAGAGAAAGACTGAGAAAGAGAGAGAGAGAGAGAAAAAGAGAGAACGATAGCGATAGTGAGAGAGAGAGAAAAAGAGAAAGATAGAGATAGTGAGAGAAAGAGACGGTGAAAGAGAGAGGGAAAGAGCCAGAGAGACAGAGAGTGAGAGAAAAGATAGAGATAGAGAGTGAGAATAGAGATGGATAGAGAGAGATCATGTGAGATAGTGAGAGAGAGAGAGAGAAAGAGAGAGAGCGAGAGAGAAAGAGCCAGAGAGACAGAGAATGAGAGAAAAGATAGAGATAGAGAGAGCAAGAGCGAGAGAGAAAGAGCCAGAGAGACAGAGGGTGACAGAAAAGATAGAGAGAGACAGAGACAGAGAGCCAGAGAGGGAGAGAAAAAGAGAGAAAGATAGAGAGAGAGAGAGAGAGAGAGAGAGAGAGAGAGAGTATGATAGTAATGACTTGTTTGATTAGTACCCGTATTAATAATTCTAGAGAGAAAGATAGAGATAGTGAGAGAGAGAGAGAGATAGGGAGAGAGAGAAAGAGAGAATGAAAGAGAGACAGCGAAAGAGAAAGAGCCAGAGAGACAGAGAGTGAGAGAAAAGATAGAGATAGAGAGAGAAAGAGAGAATTGAGAGAGAGAGAGAGAGAGAGAGAGAGAGAGAGAGAGAGCAAGCACGGAGATAGAGAATATGATAGTAATGCCTTGTTTGAGAGGTATTAATAATTCTATTCATTTTAAGGATTTTGCAGAGTTACCATATAGATACATATATTTCTGACGCGACTGTATATTCATTTACAAGCCTTACATGCCAAATCTCACTAACGGCGTGATTATACTGGCTAGCATGTCCGGTGTATTATCTTCACATCTTATCAGCATGATGATCGCTGGCCATTGTATTTCTCGCGGGCCTTGTTGGGTCAGAGCGTGACCTTTGCCTGTGCGCGAAGGTAAAAACTGGTGTTCATGGGGGAGCTTATTAAGGAAAGCAACAAAAGGGAGACAAGAAACACGAATAGCCTCCCTTGGTTTAATTCTATTTTGTTTATTAAGGGGATGTAACTGTCGGGCTTTATAATATTACATATTTTTTATGATTATCTTGGCAAGTTACCCCTTATACTATTTGAGATTAATAGTTTTATGTTCACACTACTATTCTCCCGTATACATACAAGAAATTTAGCCGTTCATTATATTTTTAGGCTTAATTTTTAATAATATTGTATGCCTGTATAGTATATTTTTAAACCAGATTTTCGCCACTCGCTTTAAGTTGGTACATGGGTACCCACTATGGACACCTGCCGAAGCTATCATGCTGAGCCGTGAAAAAGTTTATTCATGCGTCCATGTCTGGATACTCGAGTTATCTCGAGTGATGGAATACATCATTTTTCATTACATCATTTTTCCACTCTGTCATACTGATTTCGGTCTCCTCACACTAGGACTCGAACTCAGGTGCCCGGCGACTAGTTGGTCTACTTATCTATATAAGTATTCCACATGCCCGGGGCATGCCTAGTTGTCTTTGAATGGTCTCACGAGCGGTCGGGGGAAGCGGAGGCGGCCGGCGGAGGTACCTGTTCGCGCTCGCCCGCCCCCGGATCTAAAGTCAACCGGAAGTAGTCAGCAGGACAACCGGAAGTGACAACCAGACCCAAGAAAATTCCCGCCACAATTGGAAAAATGAGGTCGGTTTTCAATCTGATGCTATACCCTTCATATAGTAAAAAAAAAATGACGTATCTATGACGTATTGCACCAGATTTCATCTTCCATTAGGACCAAAGTAACTACTCCCCTCGTACTTGTTGGTAAAGCAAGTTGAGTTATATCAATAACACAGTAGCGGGAAATCCTGCAGCAGAAATCTGCTGTGCGATGTGATGTGCAAGGGCATAACATTGTTCTAGGCTTGAGTTCACGGGGGAATAGGTGGCCACTCATTCACTCTTTTAGCTAACGACAACTACTTGCATACGAACATAGTAGGCAGTAGTAGAATGACATTTCTGGCGTAATAACATATTATATAAGAAAGATTTACAGTAAAAATTCCCTGAAACAAACAGGGGTGAAAGTAACAATTCCATCGGACATAAGACATATAAGTAATACATGTCTTGGGCAGATAACATTCAAGTATCAAATACCACTTGTAGAAGTAATTGCAGCTATAAATGTCTTTGGCAGAAGGAATTCAAGTACCAAATGTCTGTGGCAGAAGAAATTTAAGTAATAAGTATCTAGGACAGAAGGAATTAAAGTAATAAATGTATGAGGCAGAAAACATTAAAGTAATAAATGCCTGAGACAGGAGGAATTAAAGTTAGAAATTCCGGGGACAGGAATAATTAAAGTGATAAATTCTGCGGACAAAACGAATTTAATCAATACATACCGGATATAAAAGGAATTAAAATAATAAATGTCGGATATAAAGAGAATTATAGTGAAAAATACCTGAGCCAGAAGAAATTAAAGCAATACCTGTTTTTGGCAGGCGGAACTAAAACAATTATTTCAAAAACAATGTTTTCCAGCTGTGAATTTGAATAATGAGAACACAAACAATATATACTATACAATTTATTGCTTGGAATATTTCGCTGCATCTCGTCATCTGTAGAACAACAGACACCAGGTGTTCATTATAGCTATATTATTATATTATAGCTATAATTATTAATCTACATAGGCCAGTTTTGTGCAAACAGAAAGACATGATAGTCCATTTACAATTACCATTGTAAACAATGATATTACTGTGCGATCATGTGTATATTCCAGCTTGGAAGATGTATCTAATCATGTTACTCTATGTTGTGTGTGACTTCTGCAGTATGTACCTGACGAGATGCAGCGAAATACGTTAGTCAGTTAGTCAAGTTTAGTTTAGTTAAGTTTAGCTTTGTTAGTTTATTTAAGTTTAGATAGTTTAGTTCAGTTAGTCTAGTTTAGTTAACTTTAGTTAGTTAGTTAATTTTAGTTAGTTTAGAGAATATTAGTTTAGCTTAGTTAGTTTAGTTAAGTTTAGTTAGTTTAGTTCAGTTTTTTGGTGTCAGGTCTTAGTCAGATATGACTGAGCTACCGTATAACAGTAAACGGTACTACCTGCTTTCTGTTAGCGCCGAACGTTAGGCGTCGCTTACCAAACCCGACACCCCACATTGTGCCAACGGCTTCGGGCGGAAGAGCGTAATTTGGAGGATACAAGCCTTACCCTGATGAGAAGAAATGCAACCTAAAGACAAAATGTCATGGCAGGGCAGAGCAGGCCCTAAGCCTTGTTGGCGGCTGGTCTAGGATCGAAGCTCCGACAGGCGGACAGTTAGAGCATTGCTTTGCTGATCCCGCAGCTTTTGCAGCTTGCCTTGTTCCAGATGTAGGGGTGTTACCTTTCCTCTGGAGTGAACTAGGCAGGCCGAGAGAGGGATCATGCTGCATGGGCAACACATGATCTCTATATTTTAGCCCAGGCTTTGTGCTATGGAGAGGCAATAACTCCGTTCCTGGTCTCGGAATCAAAGCGAGAGGCACCTGACACGGGTTATAAGTCCCTGTCAATTGGCGTAGACATGGGGCGCCACGCGTTGCCTCTGACGGTGGGAGACACCTACAGGTGTCACTGATCAGCTACCGCCCGCCTCAAGCTTGGCAACCCCCGGCCAATTGGGCGCTGATCCGCCACAGCCTGCCTGCTTCAATGGGTGCTTGGGGCTAGGACAAAATCTGAATCACAGGCTATAAAACCAATGCACCAGGTACAAATAAAAAGAAAAATAGAAACCTCAAGTTACGGCTTGCAACCTGGAACGTGAGAACCATGTGTCCAGGATTTTCCTCTGACTTGACCAATACTGACGATGTGAGAAAAACGGCTGTGATTGATGCTGAACTCAATCGTCTTAACATTGATATTGCTGGCCTGCAGGAGACTCGCCTCGCTGAGGAAGGGTCACTCAGGGAAAACAATTACACCTTTTTTGGAAGGGTAGAGGGCAGGCAGAAAAAAGGCAACACGGTGTGGGCTTTGCAGTGAAGAATTCGCTACTGGGAATGATTGAAATTCAAGCAGGAGGAAATGAAATACTATTATCCCTGCGCTTGGCAATCTCTTGTGGTTTTGCCACCATTATTACTGCATATGCACCGACACTCCATTCCTCTGATGATGTGAAGGATTCGTTCTATGAGGAGTTAGACTCCGTGATCAAGGCAGTTCCAAAATCTGACTACATTTATATGCTCGGTTATTTCAATGCTCGTGTGGGCAAGGACTCGAGTTCATGGCCAGTGTGCCTTGGAAAATACAACATCGGTCGCATGAATGAAAATGGACAAAGGCTGCTGGAGCATTGCACCAGTAATGACCTATGTATTACAAACTCCTTTTTTAAAATAAAAGAGATGCATAAGGTCACATGGAAACATCCAAGATCCGGCCATTGGCACCAGCAGGACTTCATCATCACACTGAGACAATATCTGAACCATATATCATTGACTCGAAGTTACCACTGTGCTGACTGTGATACGGATCATTCTTTTGTTGTTGCAAGGGTTAGACTGAGACCAAAGAGAATCTACACAGCTAAACACAAATCTAGCCCCAGGATTAATATTATTAACACTCACGATCCTGAAAAGTGCTTTCAGTTTCAACAGCAACTTGAAGACGCTTTCACTGACACACCAGAAAATTGTACAGTAAATGAAAAGTGGGGTCAACTTAAGGAAACTCTTTATAAATCTGCCTTAGGGGTTTACGGCATTGTGGATCATAAGAGGCAGGACTGGTTTGCGGAAAACAGCGAGACTCTGCAGCCCTTGATTTATAAGAAGAAGATGGCTCTCTTAAGAAACAAGGAAAGACCAACGCGTAACGCTCTGAGTGAGCTAAGGCAAGCTAGGAAGGATGTGCGAAAGGCTGCCAGGCAGTGTGCAAGTAATTATTGGATCAAGTTATGTGGGTCCATTCAAATCGCAAGTGATAAGGGAAACATAAGAAGATTGTATGTAGGAATAAAGAAAACCTGTGGTCCAGTGATCAAAAGAAGTGCACCATTGAAAACCTTGACTGGAGAAATCATCACTGATAAGAAACAGCAGATGGACAGATGGGTAGAGCACTATTTGGAGCTTTACTCAAGTGAGACCAAACTAGCGGATCATGCCCTCAACGCCATAGAGGCTCTACCAACTCTTGACCATCTGGACACACTTCGCACCATAACAGAAGTTAAGTGTGCTATAAATGAACTTGCATCTGGCAAGGCTCCAGGTAAGGATGGGATTCCGATAGAGGTTATCAGGAGTGGGCAAGACATACTCACTCTACAGATCCACCAGCTAATAGAGCTATGCTGGCGAGAAGGACAAGTCCTACAGGATTTCAAAGATTCAAGCATCATAACACTGTACAAGAACAAGGGCGATCGGAGCGACTGCAACAACTATAGGGGTATCTCACTTCTGTGTATTGTTGGAAAAGTATTTGCCAGAATTGTTCTGCGCAGACTTCAAGTCCTAGGAGATCAAGTCTACCCCGAATCACAGTGTGGCTTTCGACAGAACCGGTCTGTCATTGGTATGATATTCTCATTGCGACAAATGCAAGAAAATGCCGTGAACAGAATCAACCACTGTTTATTGCCTTCATAAACCTCACAAAGACATTTGATTTGGTCAGTCGTGAGGGTCTGTTCAAAGCACTAAAGAAGATTGGCTGCCCACCAACTCTTCTGTCCATTGTGGAATCGTTCCACACAGGCATGAAGGGTATAATCAAGTTTGATGGTGCAACTTCTGAAGAGTTTGAAATCAAGAGTGGAGTTAAGCAAGGTTGTGTTCTAGCTCCCACCCACTTTGGAATATATTTTTCACTTCTATTGAAATATCCTTTCGTGATCAGGATGGTGCTATATACATTCACTCACGCTCAGATGGCGGCCTCTACAATGCTCAGAGATTGAAGGCCAAGACCAAAATTAGGAGGGTGCTGATCAGAGAGTTGCTTTTTGCAGATGATGCTGCAGTTACGACCCACTCTGAGGAAGAATTGCAAAGTCTACTATCTGCATTCTCCACTGCTTGTTCTGAATTTGGTTTAACAATTAGCAAAAAGGAGACACATATTATGTCACAAAGTGCACATGGGGTAACATCAATCTTTATTGACGACTCCGAACTAGAGATGGTAGACCATTTTACATATCTAGGATCAGTGGTAACTAGATCAGGAAATCAACACCCGGATTGGTAAGGCAGCAACAACAATGAACAGGTTAAGAAAAAGAGTCTGGGAAAACAGGAAGCTTACTGCCAAAACAAAAGTCCTTGTCTATCAAGCCTGTGTCCTTAGTACTCTTCTTTATGGCAGTGAAACCTGGACAACTTACTCACACCAAGAGAAACGTTTAAACAGCTTTCATATGCGGTGTCTGCGAAGAATTCTTGGTATTAAGTGGCAAGACAAAATCACAAATACTGAAGTATTGGAAAGATCAGGTTGTGTGAAGGTTTATTCCAAGCTCAGTCTTCGTAGACTTAGATGGATATGACATCTTAGGAGGATGGATGATGGTAGAATATTAAAGGAAATCTGTTTTGGTGAATTACAGATGGGTAAGAGATCTCAGGGTCGGCCTCTACTACGATACAAAGATGTGTGTAAGCGGGACATGATTGATACAGGCATTGATAATGCACATTGGGAGCAAGTCGCCGCTGAACGTGTTGCATGGAGGGCAAACATCAGAAATGGAATACAGACAAAGGAGAAAATTATTGCAAATAAGTCACACACCGAGCGTGTGAGACGTAAGATGGTGCATGATGGTGGAAATGACCGAGTGTTCACATGCACCCACTGTGAACGGACATTTACAGCGCGAATTGGTCTTATCAGTCACATTCGCTACCGCCATAGGTAAAAGTTATTATGCCTTTTTAAAGCACAAACTATCGTCTGTCAAGACGGCAAAGCGCCAATGACTTAGTTTTGTTCAGTTTCGTTAGTTAAGTTTAGGTTAACTTTGTTATTTTATTTAAGTTTAGTTAGTTTAGTTCAGTTAGTTTAGTTTAGTTTAGTTTAATTTAGTTAGCTAGTTAGTTAGTTAGTTAGTTAGTTAGTTAGTTAGTTAGTTAGTTAGTTAGTTAGGTAGGTAGGTAGGTAGGGAGGTAGTTAGTTAGTTAGTTAGTTAGTTAGTTAGTTAGTTAGTTAGTTAGTTAGTTAGTTAGTTAGTTAGTTAGTTAACAGATCATTGTCATTGAGCATCCAAATATTAATCCACAGTGCTCAGATCCTCTCCTCAATATCTCCCTCAGCGTGTTGCGACTGACGACACCAGCTCTGTGTTGTCTGATGATACTTCTTTGACTTCCCCCTTGGCACTTTAGCTTGACCCAGTTTTATTTTATTTTATTGCAGTCTGGTCAATGTTTCAGAGTCACATCCATCCCTTGAGTCATAACCGGTCCTGCCTCCCAGAGGGCGTTCATGGTGTCAACCTGGTCCATTGCTCGCAAGCTTATCTGCTCGCTCATTTCCTCTTACACCCGCATGCTCTGGATCAAAAATGAAACAAATATTAGTCAGTCTTGACCTCTTCACAAATTCAAGCCATTGACTTCATAAAAACATCTCTCTATCTATGGAACACGAACACAACGAAGCGTTACCGTTCCTAGATATTCTAATGAGACGTAGAAAAGATCGGTGTATCGCAAAGGAAAATGGACTGGCCAATACCTAAATTTTCAGAGCTTCAAACCTGTCCAGTACAAACGGGGCTTAGTACGGACCCTGTTTGACCGTGCTAGAAAGATATGCACCCAGGACACACTGACAGAGGAATTTGAAACTCTGAAGAATGTCTTAAACATGAATGGGTACTCCACAGGATTTATAAAGCGCCACTGCCAACAGCCCAAATCAAAACCAGACGTAACTACAGTCCCTAAACTCAAGGTATTCATCCAGCTAACCTTTCGAGGGGATGACGTAATGCAACGTCTACAAGACCGGCTTACTACAGCAGTAGGCCGAACATTCTGTGCTGCAACTCCAGTCATTAGATATAAAACAGTACCGATTCCTACACCAGCAGTCAAAGAGCCTGTTCCTCTGTACGCCACAAACAATTGTATTTACCAATTCACATGTAGATGCCAGGCCTTCTACATTGGTAGAACAGAGAGACAGCTTAACAAACGAGTGTCATAACACATACCTCAATGGGTCAACAAGATACAACACACAGAAGATGCTAGCCTCGTGGGGCCGACACACCGGAAGCTCCCAGCGTCTTCAATTGGTAGGCACATTATCGAAAGCGGCTATGTGGTTGACAGAGACACTTCCTTTCGTGTGTTGTTTAACACACGAAATACTCGCTTGTTAAAATTTGTAGAAGCAATTATGATCAATCAACGCAAGCCAGAATTGTGCAAACAGAAAGACATGTTAGTCAGCTTAAAGTTACCGTTGTAAATGATTGACATTACTGTGCGAATATGTGTATATTTCAACTTGAAGGATTTATCTAGTTAATTCACGTAAGTTGTGTGATTTCTGCAGTATGTCCCTGACGAGATGCAGCGAAATATGCCAGGCAATAAATCGTGCAATCTATTGTTTGTGTCTTCGTTATTCAAACATTGAATTCTGGCTCCGTTTTCTTGATCGTCTTTACCATACACACAGAGTCCCTGATTTAAAAAAAACACATGGGTGTTCGTTGTGTCTCCAGCCAGGCTATTGTTACCTTTGTTACTGCCATGACCTCCATGATTAAACTTTTCGTAGTCACATCAAAAGCTACGCTGTCTTACTTAACTGTTCTACCTCCAGCCTGAGTCGTGAACGAACGAACTTTCTTTTCAAAGATTCACAAATTGGGTACACAGACGCATCTTACATTCGGCTTTTCTAATCCCTCATCTTTCGTTCATCAATTATTTATTGTGCATGTTACATTCACATAGGAAAAACAAACATTGTCAAATGATTGTTTAAAATATTATTGTGTGGGTGACGCCATGGTCAGCCGATGTGGGTGCTATAGGTGACTGTAGGTGTGGCTTGATTTGTTTGACAGCTCATGAGCTTCGCGTTTGCCGCACAACAGACCCATCTATGTAGATGGTTGTATCACCCTGGGAAGCATGTTCTCAAATCAATGTATGTACCTCTGTGTCAATTACCATTTCATATTGTTGTCTGCATCCTCTGTTCATTCTGATGAAGAGATGGTATATCAGATTGCCCAGTAAGAAAACTAGTGTAAAATACCTTACTTTCTCATCACACCTCTCGCCACAACAGATGATTTTCTCTTGCCTTCTACTTCCACAAGGGTGGTCTGTTGTAAACGCCTTTAGCAGCAATTTCATTAATGTTAGTGACTGCTCTGCTTTGTTCAGGTATAGTTGTCAATGTATTTCGTTCTCCTGAAATGTATTTGCAACATACTTGTGATTTGCTCGTCCTCTACCACCAGCATCATTTGAACGTATAGATCCTTATGACACCCCCTCCCTCAAATACATAAAAACAATAGGTATGATCATGTTCCTTGCCTCGATCTTGTCCATTTGTAACCAGAGTTCTTTAGTGTATTTCTTCTTACAATGTGTCCAAACAATTTTGACTGTCCATGTCTAATTTCTCTAATCAGTTTACGTTTTTCATCTGCTTCTTGTAGGAATTGCTCATTGGTTTTCCTGAATGCCCATGGTATTCTTTGCATTTTCTTCAGAAACCACATTGTCACTGCCATTTTCAGCTTATCTGCTCATTGTCAACGCTTCACAACCATACAAAAGTATAGGCTCTATGTAGCACCTCAACACTCTTGTTCTCGTAGCAATTACCATATTTTTATTTGTCAGTATGTTTTTCAGTTTTCAAAAGGCTACCTTCGCCATAACGATTCTTGTTCTAATCTCTCCAGGGCATCTCCTCTTAGATGGTTTGACCGTTCCGAGAGAGTTGTACCTACCCACTTGTTTAATAATATTTTTATTTATCCCTATATTACATTGTGGTATTTCTTTTTTCCTAATGACGACCATCATATGTGTCTTCTAACTAGTTTTTCAGTGTAAACACAATGAGTACATGTAATCGGGTTTATTTGTGTCGACAGGTTGAGTAAGATGTAAGATAAATGCTGATTGTAATACATGTACCTAGACGGTTTCGTGTCTTAGAGGTTATGACTTTTCTCCGTAATCTCGTAAACTCTCGTAGGTAACGTGATGACGGTGAGAAACAGCAGTGCTTCGAATCGCGTCGGTAACTTACGGGCTATGTGAGCCGGCTGCTCAGAAAGCAATGGCAAACTACTGAGCGTAATCTTGCCAAGAAATCAACATACAGCTGAAAGATGCTGGTGTTGACAGCGATGTCCTGTAAAGGATATGCAAAAGAAAAAAAAATACATGTACCAGTATCTGAACTTGTTCGTGTTTCTTCCCTCTTCTTACAGTGGAGAAAACAGAGCTGCAGCATCATCTGAACCCCAAAGAAGAGTTGATTAACTCTTCATTTCAGGAGATCTAAGGAACACGACCCTCGGACACCTCATTATGTTAAAGTCACGAACAACCGTGTCGGTGACTCATACCTGTGTAGACTGGCTATTGCTCCTAGCGGCACGCCGGCCAGTCCAGCGAGTTCGCTCGCTATGATAGCTGGCGTCGACTTGGCTGCGGCTCCAGGGCCGGAGAGAGACACAACAATTGTACCTGAGCGGTGGAGCAGGTTTCCGTTGAGCACATCTGACGTCAGTGTTAGAGATGAACTTGTCATTTTCTATCAATATCCTTTAGAATAACACACTTGAAAGTTGATATAATAAAAATTGTTTCTTACAGTCAAAAGATTTAAAACCGTAAACTTAACATGGGCATCACAAATACCCAACCAAAAAAAATCTTAAGGCGAAAGATTTATACGTTGTGAAGAGAAACCTTAACATGGACGTCAGAAATATTGAATATTCAAATACCGAGCACAACCCACTACTGGCAAAGCTGATCGCATTCTGGTATGAACCTAAGGCCTATCCACGTCAATATGTTAGCACTATACTCGGTCAGGGATATGCACTACTGACGAGCTCAAACGAGAGCGAAACTGGAGTATAGTGCTTCCATATTGACGTGGATAGGCCTTAGGTTCATACCAGAATACGATCAGCGTTGCCAGTAGTGGGTTGGGACGCAGAGGTGTTTCCAAGGCACCAGGGCCGGGTTATATACTGGCCAAGACCTATTGACGCGTCCTCGTCGAGCGTCCTGGGCAACAGGTCCCTTCGGGGTCCTGGCTAAAGTCAGTAGGATCGCCAATTCCTCCGAAGTCGGAGAGTGTCTGCCTGTACGGCAAGGAACCACCAGTCTGCACACCAATAAGCCAGACATGGGACAACGGATACTCACGTAAAACTCAGGTCCTGTATGACATCACACTGATGTTGGACAACAGGATGCCTTCATCCGACATACAGGACTTCGCGTTGGAGCTCAAGCCAACGAACACAAGCAAGCAAGCAAGTAGTGGGTTGTGCTCGGTATTTAAATTTCAAATCCCGAAACAACCAAATTATCAATTTGATTATTGCTCACTGGATTTTAGGAGGCCTGGTGTTCCTTGCCAGTGAGAAGCCCTGATCGTTCGGGTCCACATCGATTGATGGACGTCAGTCGCGGCGATTGGGCAATCTTGAGCATAGCCTACGATGGGTAACGTTGTAATATTCTGTTATGATAATTTGGCGTGTGCCGCGTGGTTACACGCCCGCTTCACACGCCAGTGATCCGGGGCTTGTTTCCGGATCCGGTCAGGGATATGCACTACTGACGAGCTCAAACGAGAGCGAAACTGGAGTATAGTGCTTCCATATTGACGTGGATAGGCCTTAGGTTCATACCAGAATACGATCAGCGTTGCCAGTAGTGGGTTGTGGTCGGTATTTAAATTTCAAATCCCGAAAAAACCAAATAATCAATTGAAGTTTCAACCGCAAAAAATCTTAATTTTTTTTTTTTTTAACAGTTTACATTGTTTTTATTAATTATAATCTGACTCTGCAGGACACAGCTTAGTACACTTCTTCCAAACTCACGTTGTAAAAGCACACTACGAACAGATGGAGAACATTACAGCGAATAAATAAACTGATATACAAAATATCTTCTGTTGTGAAATAATGCACCAAGTACTCTGAAGCCTCCTGTTAAATGATCTAGCAGTGCCCTAAAAATCAGTAGCATGGAACTGATCAGTAACATGCCAACCAATCCTAAGCCAGAGTAGACATCTAACTACAATACAGAAAAACAAAACTTTTTTAATTGCAAAATGAACTAATGTAAAAATATCGCAACAGAATACTCATACTTAGTATTTCATGTATAAAAATTGACCTGTCATAATACATGCAAAGACTGCAGCTGCTCCTATTGAGAGAATCAAGCTTCTTGTGCAGAATCAAGATGAGATGATCAAAGCTGGTCGACTGTCAGAACCCTACAAAGGTGTTATTGACTGCACTGTTCGTACCTTCAGAACAGAAGGAATTCTGTCATTCTGGAGAGGGAACTTGGCCAATTGCTTGAGGTATTTCCCCACTCAGGCACTGAACTTTGCATTCAAGGACACAATCAAGGCAGCTTTCAAGGTGTCACCAAATGAGTCATACCCTATGAAGTTTCAATCAATCAATCATGTGCCATGCCGGAAAGCGTGGGCGGTCATGACTCGCCATTTCACTCGATCACCAGTGTCGTGTATCAGCTCAGTGTTCCTGTCTCGTCCATGCCACGTGGCCAAGCCATCCAGGTATTTTCCTCTCGGTCTTCCTCTTGGTCTGTTCCCTTCGATCTTGCCAGTTGTCACTAAGTTCTCCAATCCATTTCTTCTCATAACATGTCCAAAAAATTTTCACTGTCTACGTCTAATTTCTCTAATCAGTTTACGATGTTCATTTGTCTCCTGTAGTACTTGGTCATTGGTTTTTCTGTCTGTCCATGGTATTCTTTGCATTTTCCTCAGAAACCACATTTCTGCACCATCAGATGCTTTTCAGCTTGACTGCTCATTGTCCAAGTTTCACATCCATACAAAAGAACAGGCCCTATGTATCCCCTCAACACTCTTTTTCTCGTTTCAATTGACATCTTTTTATTGATCAGAATGTTTTTATAAAGTTTACAAAGAATATATTTTCAGGAGGATCTGCCGGAGCTATTTCTTTATGCTTTGTCTACTCTCTTGATTATGCCAGAACCCGATTGGCCAACGATGCCAAATCAGCTGGCAAGGGTGGTGGTGAACGTCAGTTCAATGGTTTGATTGATGTTTATGCCAAAACTCTGAAGTCTGATGGCTTTGTAGGCTTGTACAGAGGTTTTGTGATCTCCTGCGTAGGCATTGTTGTATACAGAGGCTTCTATTTCGGTCTGTATGACAGCTTGAAGCCTATTCTCTTGGCAGATGATGCCAGCGTGTTTCTCTCTTTTGCTCTTGGCTACACTGTCACTGTGTCCTCAGGACTCCTGTCACACCCTATTGACACCATCCGTCGTCGTATGATGATGACATCCGGTCAGGCTGTCAAATACAAGGGATCTATTGATTGTGTACTCAAAATCATCAAGAATGAAGGCTTCATGTCCATGATGAAGGGAGCTGGAGCTAACAATCTTATAGGGGTGGCTGGTGCTGGTGTCTTGGCTGGCTTTGACAAATTCAAGGAATTGTACCTCAGCTGGCGTGTGGGAGCACAGTAGTAGCATACACCAATGAAAGCTAGATAATTAATCATTAGCCATTGCTGTGATCTTAGCAGAGAATAGGAAAATATTGATTTCTGTTGCAAAGAATGTATACCATAAAAAATGACTGGGTGGCATTTTTCATTTCAGGTATATTAACCATATAAAAACATTCTAGTATAGCATGTTTGGGCTCTAAATTTTAAGTTTTCAGCAATTGATTTGTTTTGTTATAGTGTGATTGCCGTCATTTCCAAAAATTGTTGAAACGAGCAGAAAAATTATGCAAAAAATCTTAATTTTTTTCTTTCTTTTTAAATGGCCTATTACAGGCCTGACAAAAATTGATTCATCTGATTAAGATTAAGCAAAATAATATTTTTTTTCTTTCTGGCCTTTAAAAGACCGGACAAAAATAGTTTAATAAATGGCAGAAGTAAAAGGAGTTGGTTATCTTTTTCTCCTTGCTTATGTTTTTTTTTTTTTTTTTTTTTTGTAAGAGTACATTCATTTTTTCTCTTCCTCTTTTATTTATTTTTTTTGTTTGTTTGTTTTTTTTTTTTTTTGTTGTTATAAAAAGTAAACAAGCATCTGTATTAGCACAAATTTTTACAGTCTCATTGGTTTGGTAAACATATGTGGTTTTGTATTCATTCATTCATTATTCACACACATCTTCTTGTTTCTTCTCGCACTCATGTGTACTAAATTTTAAAATCAGAAAGAAGATTACTTGTGTTTACTCTGGAGATATCTGTGATATTTTGTGTTTACAACATAGGAAATTTTGCCATTAGCATATTCCATTCCTTGAACACATTTACATGTGAATGTAAAAACTTAAAATGTAAAAATTAAACAAGGAAAAAGGGAAATCTTTACATTTTTGTTTCCCTTGCCATCCTCTCACCAATTTGTTCCACCCCACCAATGCCTTAATCACCACTATCTGGGCAATGATGGTAAAGGCAGGATACTTTTTTGAACCAAACCGGTGTGGGTATCAGCAAAGGCAACAACAACTATGAGCGAGGGGAGGGGGGCACATGGGAAAGGGTTTTTGTTTTATTACTAATGATAATGATGACAAGAAGAGACATACTGAGGGTAATAACAGCCAATATAAAAACCAGCAATGGTAATAATAGTTATGAAAATGATAAACATTTTACAAATTGTGATTCCATTTGCTAGGATGATTTTCTTTGGAATGGTGTTAACATAGCATAGCAGGTACATACAACTGCAAAACTGCAGTTTTTAATAATAGTTGGAGTAAAAGGAGATGTTTTTTCCCCCTCATTTCCCCAAGCATTTGTATTTACAAAAATTTTTACAGTATCATTAGTTTGGTAACCATATGTGATTTTGTATTCATTCATTCAACACTCACTCACATGATTCAAAGGGGGTGACAAAGAGATGGGAAATCTTTACATTTTTATTTACTTTGCCACACTCTCATCAATCGGTTCCACTCCACCAATGCCTCATGACCACTCTTAATGATGGTACAGGCAGGATAAATGTTTGAACCGACCAGTGGGGTGGTAGCAAAGGTAACAAACCATAAGCAAAATGGGGCTTTTATTATAGCATAATGTTTTATTTTTTCAAAACTTTTATTGAGTGTTAAAATCGTTGCAAAATGTGTTGTTCGTGTTTTTACAGAGCGTTGCATGTGGACGTGTAGGTGACATATGCGCAAAATTTTCCAACATTTTATACATTTGAACATTTCTTCATTGACATTGTTGTAAGGGAATATTTTAAAACAAAACGCGTGATGGTAGGGCGTCGTTATTATTTCCCCTGCCGCCTCGCTCTCCTGTCAGCTCCAAAACTCCTACCAAATACCATCACAACCCCTCCGTGATGATGAACATGGCGGTGCAGAACCAACCGGTGAGGGCGGCAGCAGCAGAAAACAACAATCACAGTATCAAAAAGGTGGGAAAGGGGGATGTGACAGTTTACGGGTTTACAAAGCCATATATATTAAAAGTGATTACAATGATAATTATGCACATAAACAACCAAATACATCTATATATATAAAAAATCGTTGTGTGTATGTATGTATGTATGTATGTATGTATGTCCGTCCTTTATGCGTTCGCGAACGGTCCAACCGATTGAGATGAAATTTTCTACACGTTTTCCTTTCATTCCTGTGCAACCAACTGTGATAGTTTTATCTATCAGCTATCAGCTATTATCTTCCTAAAATTTAATTTTGTAATTACATGACTGAACATAAGAAAATATAAAAATAAACGACAAAAAGGGATATAACTTTTAGTAGCATTGTTATATCTTAAGTTAAGTCCCCTGGCTATAGAAATATATATGAATTAAATGAGGTGCAGCCGGGCCAGGTCAGACAGACAGATAGACAGACAGATAAACAGACTGACAGACAGACAGATAGTCGGGAACGGGAGCCAAGTTTACTTTAGATAGATCTCTTCCAATCATATTTTCTATCTATTTTTCTATTCTATCTATATTTTTAACGGGAACATAGATAGATAGATAGATAGATAGATAGATAGATAGATAGATAGATAGATAGATAGATACATAGATAGATACATAGATAGATACATAGATAGATACATAGATAGATAGATAGATAGATAGATAGATAGATAGATCCCCGCCAGAGCCTCGGCGAAGCCGTGCCGGGCAGCTAATATTTATCCTTTCCATCAAGGGGACTTAACATAAGAAGGGTCATAACTTTTAATAACATCACTATTATTTTATGTATAGATTGTTACATTGTTTTCAAAGATTTATAAACTTTCTGTCTATAGTTATTTACAGGCATATGAGTTATAATAAATAATGATATAATCTTTAAGGCATTTTCATAATTTTTATAAAAGTAATGCATCTATTTAAATAGTGAAAATTTTCTAACACATCTTTTTATGTTTTTAAAACCAGTGCTCATTAAAAATAATGGATTTATTTTAGATTAGATACGTTAGAATTTTATTTCTGTACTTTTTTCGGAGTGGAACTTTTGAAGTAATCGAAGCATTTGTTTTTTTCCGTTCGCTTGGCAGAGAGAAGGTCAGTACACAATTAAATGGGTATATTCTTGATTTTGTTTTTGTTTTTTTAAAAAAATATGGCCGCGTGTGTGTCAACATCACATTTTTCATTCAATGTTGTGGGTGTGCATACCTTATGCATACATTACACGCATCACGCCTGTTAAAATGCAGGTTGTTTGTTGTTTTTTTTTTTTTGTCTAAAAAAAGAAGTCTATCCTTTGATGTACTGTTGCCTCGCATCCCAATTATTCCAACAGACATGCCATTCGAATTCAAACGCCTGCAGTTTCCGGTGCGACTTGCATTTGCCATGACGATCAACAAAGCACAGGGACAATCGCTACAAGTGTGTGGACTAAATTTGGAAAATCCGTGCTTCACACATGGACAGCTATATGTGGCCTGCTCACGCGTTGGAAAACCTTCGGATTTATTTGTGTACGCACCAGACAGAAAAACAAAAAATATTGTTTATCAAAAAGCACTACATTAGACATCAAATTTGGTGTTCGACCATAACTGAAAAATTATACGTCAACATTTAAAAAACTAAATAATCCTAACATTAAATGAAATTTTCTAGCTGCAACCAATAAATTAGCTGCGAGGGCCCAGGGGCCGAACGCATACTCTGTACGCTTAGAGAATGTATTTGAATGTATAATGACTACTTATATGAATTTAATGAGACGCTCCCCGCCAGGGGCTGGGCGAAACCGGGCCGGGTCAGACAGACAGACAGACAAGCAGACAGACAGATACATAGATAGATAGATAGATCTCCGCCAGAGCCTGGTCGAAGCCGGGCCGGGCAGCTAGTAAATAATAATAATGACAAAGAATAAAACTGCTAAGGGTGATAAAACAATAACATTTAACAGCAATGATAATAAGAGCAATGATAATAATAGTTAAAACATGTGATTTCATTTGCTAAAATGATTATCTTGAGAATGGTGTTTACATGAGATACATCTATAATAATAATGACAAAGAATAAAACTACTAAGGGTGATAACAGCAATGCTAATAAAACGCAATGATAAAAATAGTTATGATAAATGATCACATTTTCCAAACATGTGATTCCATTTGCTAAAGCGATTTTCTTAGTGATGGTGTTAAAACATGGCAGGTTCATACAATAACAATTGCAAATCTGCACTGTTCAAAAATATAGTAGGTGTAAAGGGAGTTGGTTATCTTTTTTCTCCTTTTTTTCCCCCCTAATTGTAAGGGTTCATTCATTTTTTCCCTTTCTCTTTTCTTTTTTTTTTTTTTTTTTTTTTAATTTTTTTTTTTTTTTTTTAAAATAAACAAACATTTGTATCAACATAAATCTTTACAATCTCATTGGTTTGGTAAACATCTGTGATTTTGTGTTCATTCGTTCAACATTCACTCACTTTTTCCTGTTTCTTTCTCGCACATTTATGTGTACTAGATTTTAAAATCAGAAAGAGAGTACTTGTGTTTACTCTGCGGATATCTGTGATATTTTGTGTTTACAACATAGGAAATGTATCCATTAGCATATTCCATTGGTCATGTAATGAGAAGAGAGGCATTGGAGAACATCGTGACAACTGGAAAGATCGAGGGGAAGAGAGGCAGAGGCAGACCAAGAGAAATGATGCTGGACGGATTGAGACGGTGGCACGGAGGAATATCAGCAGCAGAGTTGATCCAGAAAACCAAAGACCGAGATCTGTGGAGAGCCATGAACGCCTACGCCAGCTGGCAGGGCACTTGATGATTATGATGATATTCCATTCTAATGGGGCTTTTATTATATTTTTTTTTTTTTATTTTTTTTTTTTTTTTTAAGGGTTATAAGGTTTATTTTATTTGAAATGTGTGTTATTACGTGTGTATACTTATTTTCTAAAATATTATATTGGAAATGGCATACACTGACAGTTTCTATGAAATAGTAAGGGTATCTCCACATGATTCAAGCCACTTTGAAACATAGTATCCCCAAATTACCAAGCACATTGATTTTATCAAGCTTTTTTTTTCAAAATCAGATTTAGTTATGCTATTCATACTCTAACAGAAAATATAGCATGTAAAGGAAACCTTATGGCTGCAAATGTACATTGTTTAAGAAAAAATCACGACAGTAAAAAAATCAACAATTTTCCATTAACAACCACCAAGTGCAAAACACAAATCCTATTTGAATACACATTCATACTTTTGCTGGTAACCTTGATATTTGATATACTGTTTTAATCTTCTTTACTCTAGATTTTTGTAGTCAAAAATAACACTAACAATGGCTTACAAAAACATGCACGCAGAAATCAAATTAACAATACACTGAAAGCCTAGTGGGAACATCAACACTGAGACACATCAATCTGAATAACTGCTCTCCTGTTTATGAAGACGGTCAATCTTCTTTTTATGGTGATCAATAGCCTCTTGATGCTGTCTGATCTGAGACTCATGATGGAAGACTTCATCCTCTAGCATAATTTTCATTTTTTCCAACTGTTCTTTTTGCAGCTGACGGAAGTACTGCTCTTCTCTTGTTGCTTCCATTTTACCAAAAGAGCCACCAGCTTCCCTGATAGAGCCGCCACTCCCACCTCCCTTTCCTGCTCCATCACCAAACTGACCTCCACTCACAGCACGAAGGACAGTTAGCCGAAGGGCAGGGCTGCGTAAAACTACCATCAAGCGAGACGCCATGATACAATAACTGTGGCTAGACAGCCGTCAGGTATGTTGCTAAACCGGTTCTTGTAGCTAGAATATACTTTCAAAAGGTGCTGAATATGGCTGTCATGTCATGTCAGGTTGAGTACAAACAATCGTTAGTATTACACGGGTTTTATCCTATATAATCCTCTTTTTCAGTAACTCAATATATATAATTTTTTTTATTTTTTATTTTTTTTTTTAAATATACTTTTATTGAGTGTTAAGAAACATTTCAGAGCGTTGCATATGGAAGTGTAGGTGACATATGCGCAAATTTTTACAACATTTGTTTCAACATTTTTACATTTGAAATGAAGGGTAACGAAAAACGGGTACCAACAACAACAAGACGGTAGTATACCATTATTTTCTTTCTGCCACCCTTTCACCTGTCATCTCCAACCCCACCAATACCATCATCACCACTTGGTAATGAGGAACAAGGCAGTAAAACTTGTTAAAACCGACCGGTGAAGGCAGCAGCAGCATCAAAACGAACAGTATCGAAAAGGTGGGGGAGGGGGGGGGGGTTGTCAAAGGAATATCCTAGTTTACAATGCAGGAGGGGTAGTTGTTGCATTTGTATTGTTTGTGTTGTTACATGCGTACTGTGTGTTCAGTATTTGTGTGCGTGTTTTTACAGAGCGTTGCATGTGGGCATGTAGGTGACATATGCGCAAAGATTACAAATATTTGATACATTTAAACATTTCTCCATTGACATTGTTGTAAGGAAATATTTTAAATCAAAAGCGTGATGTTAGCGGGCTGTTATTATTTCCCCTGCCTCCCCGCTCTCCTGTCAGCTCCAAAAACTTCTACCAAGTACCATCACCCTCGGTGATGATAAACATGGCGGTGTAGAACTGAAACAAAACGATGAGGGTGGCAGCAGAGACAACAATCACAGTATCAAAAGGGTGGGGAAGGGGGATGTGATAGTATACGCGTTTACAAAGCCATATATATTAATAGTGATTACATGATAATAATGCAAAGTAACAACCAAATACATAAATAAATATCATAGTGACAAGGAATAACAGTGCCGAGACTAGTGATAGACTCAATGATAATAAATAATAGTTTTAACATGTGATTTTATGTGCTAAATTGATTACCTTAGGAATGGTGTTTGCATGAAATACATCTTATAATAATAATGACAAGGAATAAAAACCTACTAAGGGTGATGACAGCAATGCTAATATTAATAAACACAATGGTAGGATTTGTTTTGATTAATGATCACATTTTCCAAACATGTGATTCCATTTGCTAAAATGATTTTCTTAGACATGGTGTTAAAATATGGCAGGTACATACAATAACAATTGCATCCTGCACTGTTTAATAATATAGTAGGTGTAAAAAGGAGTTGGTTATCTTTTTTCTCCTTGCTTATTTTTTTTTTTTTTTTGAATTATACATATACTTGCAACATGCAATGTTCAATAATAGTAGAAGTAAAAGGAGTTGGTTATCTTTTTCTCCTTGCTTATTTTTTTTTTCTTATTTGTAAGGGTTCATTCATTTTTTCCCTTCCTCTTTTTTTTTTTTTTTTACTTTATGTAAAAAGTAAACAAGCATCAGTATTTGCAGAACATTTTAACAATCTTTACATTTTTGTTTCCCTTGCCATCCTCTCACCAATTTGTTTCACTCCATCAATGCCCTTATCACCACTATCTGGGCAATGATGGTAAAGGCAGGATAGATATTTGAACCAAACCGGTGTGGGTATCAGCAAAGGCAGCAACAAACCATGAGCAAGGGGATGGGGGGCACATGGGAAAGGGATTTTGTTTATTATTAATGATGACAATAATAATAATGACAAGAAGAGACATACTGAGGGTAATAATAGCCAATCTAAAAAAAAAAAACTAGCAATGGTAATAGTGGTTATGAAAATGATAAACTTTTTGCAAATTGTGGTTTCCATTTGCTAGGATGATTTTCTTTGGAATGGTGTTAACATAGCATAGCAGTGTACATACACAAGCCAAATATAGTTTTTAATAATAGTTGTAGTACCGGGAGTTGTTTTATTTTTTTTTTCCCTCATTTCCTCAATCATTTGTATTTGCACAAATTTATTTCAGTATTATTGACAAGGAGAAAGGGAAATCTTTACATTTTTGTTTACCTTGCCGCACTCCCACTAAACGCTTTCACTCCAATGCCCCTCCGACCACCCTTAATGATGGTACAGGCAGGACAAATGTTTGAACTGACCAGTGGGGGTGGTAGCAAAGGCAACAACCCATGAGCAAAATGGGCAACTAGGGGAGATGAAGTTTTGTAATAATAATGATGTTATCACTAATACTTATAACATTAATGATACTAAGGATAATAAGGTAGATACTGAATACAAAGAAAAGGGGGAATCTTGCATGTTTTCCCCCCTCACTATACTCTCCTCAACTGGTTTCACCCCACCAAAACCCTCATGCCAACTCTTAATGATGGTACAGGCAGGACAAGTGTTTGAACCAACCAGTTGGGGTAGCAGCAAGGGTAACAAAACATAAGCAACAGGGGGTGCAGGGGAGATGAAGTTGTAAAATAATAGTGATGATATCAATAATACTTGTAAAATCCATGATACTAAGGATAATGGGGTAAGTATTGACTGCAAGGATAGGGGAAAGTCTTTACATGTTGTTCCCTCTCTACTCTCCCACCGATTGGCTTCAATCACCAATGTCCCCATGACCACTCTAATGATGGTACAGGCAGGGCAAATGTTTGAAACAAACTAGTGGGGGTAGTAGCAAAAGCAACAAACCTTAAACAAAGGGGGGGGGGGGGGGGGGACATGAGGGATAAAGTTGTAAAATAATAAAGGTGATATCATTAATACTTATTAAATTAATGATACTAAGGATAAAGGGGGTAGGGTAATGATAGTAAAAAATAAAAATGATAATGGTAGTGATAATAATAATAATAATAATGAAAACAATAATTATAAATATAATAATAATATAATAGATATGTGATTTCCTTTACTAAAATGATAATCTTAGTTGTGGTGGTAGTTTAGCACAACAAATTCATTTGAATCAAACATTCCATTATTAGTACATTGGAATGGGAGGAGTTTAGTTTTCTTCTCTCTTTTTTCCTGTTTCCCCTTATATATAAGGGTGAAACCATCATTTTGAGACAAATAAAACAAGCATAATTTTTTTTTTTTTTTTTTTTTTTTTTTTTTTATAAAGTGGCCTTAGAAGGCCAGTAAAAAAATGTTTTTCCCCAGAGGGGAACTTTGTATTAAGGTATTAGGTGAAAGATGTATACGTTGTGAAGAGAAACCAGATAATGGGTAACTTCTCTTTAGACAGACGTTGCTTAGCAGGTAAAGAAATAAATAACTTACTAAACATTATTTATTATACAAAAACTTGGTGCCTAAATTTTTAAATATATTAAAAACTGTATATATCTTTATGACGTTAACATTCAATTTATACTTTCTAGAATATGAATAAAAGTGTTACAGGAATAAACATATACTTCTCTTGCAAAATAGCTGTCAGTACAAATATAGTGAAATCTACAATTGTGAAATCTAAAATTAGTTGAATATCCTTTACAGGGCTGGCATTCCTGTTCGAGGTGTTACACGACTTTCTCCGTAATCCCGCACACTCTGTAACGTGACGTGACATGTGCGATAATTGGTAGCGGTTCTCTCCGCCTCGGTAACTTACGGGGTATTTTAGCCGGTCGCTCAGAAAGCAATGGCAAACCACCGAGCGCAATCCTGCTAAGAAATTCAACAATCAGCTAAAAGATGCTGATGTTGACAGCGGTGTCCTGTAAAGGATATGTGGAAAAAAAAAATCCTTTACAGGGCGTTGCAGTCAACACCAGCATGTTCTTCTGTTGTGATCTCTTGGCAAGCCCACGCTCAGCAGTCCTCCATCGCTCTCCGAATGACCGGCATCCATACCACTTCATAAAAAAACCAACGCAAGACGGTTTACTGCCAAATCGTCTGCAGTTGTGTTTCGAACGCGGGTATGCGAGATTACGAATTGCTTCTGTAACTCCTTCGCCTCGTAGCGAAAAAAAAAACAAAATTATTCGTACTAACAAACCATTCTGTACACATCTTTTTAAGGTTGGTGTTGTTTAGCTTGTCCTCTGATGTCCACATTTTCCCCTGTCAGCTTCCTTGGAACCTCTGTATTTTATTTATTTATTTATTTGTTTATTTATTTATTTATTTTTGTTGCATGATTATGATATAGCCATGTACCACTCGAGCCGAAGTGCAGTAAGAACACAAGAAGGTATATCAGATATGTTTTAGCGCTCGTGTTAGTTTGCTGTCGTCACTCTCTGTTATATTGTCCTGATGTCCGTTCAATTTCAACTACAGGGACATTGCCGCAATCTTGTTAATATTTGTACAATACGTTGCAAGCAGATGTGCAGCATTCCATAATTTTCGCTACAGTCCAATATTTTATCTAGTTTCTTCTTCTTCTTCTTCTTCTTCTTCTTCTTCTTCTTCTTCTTCTTCTTCTTCTTCTTCTTCTTCTTCTTCTTCTTCTTCTTCTTCTTCTTCTTCTTCTTCTTCTTCTTCTGCGTTCATCCGGAGTGTCTTTTTATTTCGGACGTGCTTGCGTTGTGCCTGTTTACAGCAGAGCTGCGTTCTTGCGCCGTTAGGCCGACACATCCGACTTCTGCTGTTATCTAGTTTCTGATGGTAGGATTTCGAAAAATTTAAAGTATTTCAAAATAAAGAAAAGTTGCATTGAAACTGAAGTTTACGACTCTACACAACCAAACATCTGTAAAAGATAAGATATTTGATAAAACAAATTTGTTGATAGTGCGCTTGTCTACTAAAACGGTTCGGTTTCGATCCCCAGCAGCAGCAGCAGCAGGTTTACTGCTTTGTCAACCAGGACAACTGTGGCACCGACCCAGACTAATTAACATTTAATGGCATCGTCACGTTGTGAAGACAATTGACATGTAGGAGAAGCATGGGGAGACAAAGAGAGAAGATTCGCTCGTCATTGGTTGGGGAAGTAAATTACAAGTACCCCAGAAGTGGTAGTTGGTTCACACAATGGCGGGGGATACCGGTAATTAAAAAAGCTGACCCACACGCAAAAGTCAGTCCAGTTTGGGCAATGTTTGAGTTCAAAGAGAAAAAAAAGACAATTTTTACGTGTAGTAGATTGCCGTTGTTTGCTGAACTACAGACGCTCATACCATCGAAATCAACGCAAGGCGGTCTGCTTTCAAATCGTCTACGGCTGATTTCGAACTTTTGACGTCGTATGTCGGGGAATTGTGGAAGGTGTTTACTACACCTAAGCCACAGAACCGGCTAGTTCAATTAAATGACTATTAACTGCGAAATTGTGCCCGATTGTTATGTCCTTCGCAGGACATTGCTATCAACCCTATGTTGATCTTCTAGGCCAGTGGTTCTCAACCAGTGGAGAATTTCCCCCCCCCCCTCATTCCCCCAAAAGGAGGGGGGGGGATTTTAGTGTTTCCGGTGAGGGGGGATTAAGACCACAGATTGGCAGACTCAAAATGGCTTCAAGCACAATATCCTGGTTTTCTATTGAGCGTTTTGTTTGATGAAGCACAATTTTCTGGCATTCTTGTGTCGTGTATTAAGTGACAATTCTTTGACGTTTTAACTGTTTGTTTATTGTAATATGATTAATTTGGTGTGTTAATAAAATATTGTGAATATAAAAAAGAAAATGCTTTTATTTAAGTGTTAATATCCATCAGCATATTCATTTGCCATTAAATGTATAAAACCACACTATAAAAGTAATCTATGCATGTAAAGGTTATGTACAATTATGGAAGAAAACAAGGATTTTCAGTATTATATGCATGTTATATTGAATGCACCTTTTGAGGCTGACAATTCTGGAAATGGGGAAATTCGTCATTCGTTCACTGGAAAGGGGGGAATGACATTCTGACATATGGTGAACTGGTGCATGGGCCAAAAAAGGTTGAGAACCACTGTTCTAGACAAATAGTACGTTCAGTAGTGTGCCTGAATGGGACGCAAAAAATAATAACAATGTAACCGCTTAAAGTCGCTTAACAGTCGACAGGGTCGACTTCATTGCATCGGGTTTTATCCCATATGGTTCTGTCTCTTTCCGCAGCGCGTAAAGCGTCGCACAGGCACGAACTCCATAGCTCTAGCGACTCTCACAGTAGTCTCCAAAAAATTTCACTCGTGAACCGAAGGACGCGGCCCGGATTCGAACCCACAACCTTCAAAGCCCCAGTCAAACGTCTTGACCACTTCGTCACCGAGTCTCCCTGGCAACAGAGTTACACATAATCGTCGTCATCAACATCATCATCATCACCAAGCAAGACCTTGCCAGAATGTCACTCTCATCGTGTTCCACAGACAAGATTCTCAATCCGTTGCCAGTTTTCCTGCCCCATTATGTTCACGCCCAGGGTGTCTACGATGTCACGTGTCCATCCTTGTGCTAGGCGACCCCTGCCTCTGATTTCAGGAACCATGCCTGCCTTCACTGTCCTTTCTCAATCACTGAAGCCTTTAATACGAGGATACTTTAAATGAAAACCTTAGATTTATTTATTTATTAATTTTTATTATTATTTTTTTTTTTTTTTTTTGGGGGGGGGGGGGGGGGGGGGCTGAGTATATACAATCTGAAAAAGTAAAGAACCAATTCATAATTTTTGGATGTAGTCACCACCGCTTCAATGCAAGTCCTCCTGCGCCGATAAAGTGCTTGGAACCTTGTAGAAAATAAATTCTCTTGGTTGCGTGTGTAACCACTCTGGGATCATGTGGGGTGGTAAATATAATAAATGAGAATAAGGACAAGTTCGCTAGGAGTATTCAGTATGAATGGGACCTTAATCCCAAACCCACCCTCTATAGGAAATAATACACTGGCTCGAGAAACCCCCAAGCATTGAACAAGGCAGAAAAGGGTGCAAGTTCAACACTAATATAGAAGAAATGTTTCCCATAGAAGGCTGGGAGATCCGGGAAGTTCTACCACAGACACCCGAGTAACTAGTCAATCTACCCAGAAGGTGTGGTCTATGTGTAAGTGCCCCGCCCCACATTTAATCTCCCACATATAGATATATAAACAATGACAAGTATCCACTGTCATGCACATCCACAGTATTACATAACAGCTGGGGAACGACAGCTGTTGGACGCAAAACTGCATTTCATAACAGAGGGAAAACAATCTCTGTTAGACAAAAACATCACATTGAATCACTGTATCACATAACAGTAATCATGACTGGACTATAAACATCAACTTTGGAACAACATGTTTACAATGAAGTAACTTCAAGGCTTGATTAAACTAAAGAAAGAAACAACTGTATTGTGAAAACATTTGGGTCCTGGAAAACCCTGTTGGCTACATTATGGTGACATACATGAAAGCAATGATCATATTCAGGTAATGCACAAAAATTATACAACCATAACAGAAGTCCCCAAAAATCCCCAAAAAAGGTTCACAACAAATACATGTGTCACACACAAAACAAAGTAAATAATCCATACAAAGACATAGATAAAGGAAATCTATCTAATCTGTCTCTAGAACTATCCTATGGGTCTGATGATGACTCCTTCTCCTTCATTATCCACTAGAAACAAAGTCTGGCCATAATCCCACTTGCTATAATCCAGGAAAACAGCTGCTATATCCACCGATTCAGAAAATTGGGGATTGCACACACACACACACACACATACACACACACACACACACACACACACACACACACACTCACCTCTTTCACCTCCGGATCATATGTCCAAATCGTAAACATGAAGGGGTAATCCATATGAATCCAAAGTGGATATACTGTAATCTCCCAAGTCACAGCTGCTAAGTAACTGGGCTAGGAGCATTCCGGAGTGGTATAACAGACAGATATGAGTCTGAAGCGTTCTGGCGTGGCGTAAAAAACAGTATAAAACTTCAGCTGTCCATGCGCTTGATTCAATCAAGATCAGGCACAAACACTTTCAGTATATCTTTGGATGAGGAGTGACATCACATTATCCATAGTATTTCCTAACAGAACTAACTTGAATTGGGCATAAATATTCCACCCCTTTTCTGAGTTAAGATGTAGGCATCTCTTTTTTCACCTGAATACACGACTTGATTGACCGGGAGTTGGTATAGTGCTTGATTGTCCATGTCTGGGATATGATGGATGAGAAGATTCAAAGGAAGCTGGGAGTCCACAAAAGTAGTTGGTAAATCCATACTGTTCAATGAGGGTGAACCCCAGACTATCCATGACCTCTGGTATATGACTGTTGAATGCGGAATCAGGCGGTGACTTTTAGAAGAGGGTATACGCTGGAACCATTCTAGGCCAGGCATGCCTCATGCCTTTGCAGACATTGAAAATATTAACACCGTCTGTAAGTTCCCAGAGGTAGGGAATCCACTTCAGCATAGTCAAAGTCCATTAATTATCCAGGCATTGACATACAAGTTCAGGGTGTGTGGCGGTAACCAGCACTCTCTGTAGAATATTAAGGGCAGGCTGATATCCCAGTTTCCTGCCTCTAAATCCAAATAAGTTGACTATAACTCCAGTTCCAATACTCCAGCCGCATCTCTAGCGCCGAAGCGAAGAGAATAAGGGAGCTATTAAATTAAGCCCCACTGAACTAATGTGTGGCTACTTTCTAGAACAAAACATGGCGAGTCTAGCTTCGCCTTTGTCTCCTAAAACCCTTTGTTGTCCGGGCTCAGCCAATCAATGGCCTTAATTCAAACAAGAATTAAGTTCGTTAGTTCTCCCGTCGGGCTTTTTAATAGCCTCTACTTTTCTCGTAGCGCGTCCTAGCAACGTCTGCTAGGAAAGGACTGATGGATGATAAACATACGTCACAAGCCTCCCACCTAGATTGGTCTATCCACATAGGTAGAACTGATACAGTCATCCACAGTCTTCCACCTTCTTAATCTGATGCATTTGGTCTTCCAGGTCCTCCAATTATGCTTTACCTTTAATCACTATGGTAGAATAATCTCTCAGTGCCACATTCATTTTTCTACTTTCTATTTTCTATTACTTTCTACTTTCTATACTTCTACTTTCTATTTTTCTAAAAGCTACGGAGCTCGTGCTTTGTGCGACGCTTTCCGCGCTGCGGAAAGAGACTGAGCCATATGTGATAAAACCCGGTGCAATGAAGTCGACCCTGTCGACTTTTAAGCGACTTTTTCTTCATTTTTCTACTTGCCAAGACAACTGGACATAACATTGAAGGTTCATCTTGCTTCGCTTGAAGAAGTGTAATTCTCTCTCCACTGTTGTCAGCATTCCGTTGAAATATGAGTGGACGTTGAGATCTCCATATGAGGTAGTGGTTCCACTGCAATCGAACCAATTTCTCGATGATGATTGATCGAAGATATAAAACTTCGACAACCGTTTCATTAACTATAAGAATATCGTCCTTAAAATATGCTAATAACAGGATGATAATTCAATAAGAGCATAGCTGGATCTCCTCTTCAATCAGTCATATTGGCATATTGAACTGGATAAGTATAACTTGCACAGGCGTAGGTTCATTTGCTTTGATGTCAAATCTACAAGAAGTCCTGGCTCGTTTATAAGTCCATCCGCACTTTATACTGACCTAGTAGAATGAGGTACCGGCCTTTTCTCTCTCACCTCCAACACGTATCCGTTGCTTTCCTGGAGAAAATAGCGAGCAATTCTGCGTCGATTGTCGTAGATTGATCGTCATCTGCCTCCAACTATGTTGTAGACAATTTCCACCTAAGCACCGTAAGTAGATTTAGTAACATTGCACATAGCTGTATCACCATCCACATTATACTCAGTTCACATAGGATTTAAAGCCGTTGTCCCTGTAATAGTCGTCCGGACAACCAAGTTGTCGGTACACTAGTTGATTGGATGGATTACTGCCTTTCAAAGCAATAAAAGCCGTAGGCACATATGTATCCTTCTCCTGGTATTTCCTGAGATTACTTCCTCAAGATAAAAATCAGGGTACCTCTAAGTTTCCGTCCAGGTCTTTGCGTAACCGAGTAATACGGAGAACAATTAATCTGTTGAAACTGGAAGAGTTTGAAAGCTTTTTCCTCTGAACTGAAATATATGACTAGTTAGACACCCAAGAGGAAATACTAACCTAGTAAAAGTCAAGCAACTCTCAGCCAATGGCTTCCAACCGCTTGAAAAGTATAGTCCTTGCTATAGCCCAATCTAGCACGGTCTATATTTATATATAAGAATAAGGCGTCCTACTCTTCTTCTGTCGAGAGGTACGTCAACAACAACCATTAGCTAATAGTTGTATATATCGGTCTATTTCCTAGACCACCAAAATAGTTTGATGCTTTGGAGAGAAATCCTGACTTTAGGAACATAATGTGACAACTAGAAAGCTGTCCCTAGTCTTTCAAGTCAGTACAAGCAACATGCCAAATGGGAGCTAATGCTGCCCGAGCCTGTTACTAATTCTCTGATGAGAATAAAATTGGGAATGTCGCAGATGAGGACCATATGTCCTGTTTTCTAACTTCAAACATTTGAGATACTTGCAGGTTTCTTCCGGTAGCTCCCAAAATTCATATGACATCCCAATAAAAAACAACAGGGTAAAATTATGGTCGAAACCATATCCTTCGTTCGCCAATCACACAACGACGTATGCTTTCTCTGTCACTGGTAATGCCAGAGGGACTAGCTTGTAAAATGGGCCCTGTAATTCATTTGCTTCCTCTCACATAATAAATGGATCCTTGTTCAGTACTGAGTTACAACAACCGAATAATATAATTGACCAGTGTCATTTCTGACACATGGACATTAAAAGATCTGTTACGAATACCAGACCCTTAAACTGAAAGCGTTGAATATGCGTCTTTATGTCCTTATAGGAATCATCAGTGTCAATCTATCTACTTTCAGTATTTCCGAACATGTATATTCCTATGGGGTGAAATATAAAATCCACGGTTTCCTGCATGGCGGCTATGAATCCTGCAATTTACAACAATATTCATACTCCTTCCATTATACATGTCGGATAAAATTGCAGGTGGAGTATTGGCCCTAACATTAAATCAACTTACTTGGTTATGTTATTTTCCCCTGATGTTCTAAAATCTCATATATGCATACAGTGTAACACTTAAATAAAGATATCTTTACTTAATTTTTTTTTTTTATTTGAGAGGCTATATCCTATCTGTCTCAGCCATAAAAAGTTTTTGGATTTCTCTGTGGCTTTGGGTAAGTTTCAATAGTACATGAACCAAACAAACAGAGCATGCACAAAATAAAATGGCAATATATGACAAAATAGTTAAAAAGCCCAAGATTCATATGTGGTTCTATGCAAAAATGAGGACATATAGTACAGTAATATATTTATCATACTACCATCTTTTAACTAATCAAGAACATCCCAGAGTAACAATAAAATCTAACATCAACATCACACAAAATCAATCAAGAATTTCTGACATCCTACCAGAAATAATCCTATATGGGTTAACAATCCCAGAGATCCTGCTTTATGAAATTCTATCAAAGGAACAGGTCTCCCACCAAAAGGATACAAAATACATGAGTTAGCCATTCTCATATACAAACATTAACACAGGTTTCTATTTCTAGGATATAGACGTCCCTGTGAACAATAGTTGCACACTAACAAACAATACCTGTGATTGAGACACCATGGGTTCAAAAACTTGTGTCTAAGCCCGTACTTGTGAACACCAGCCACCAATTAGTTGTAAAGTAACAACTTTAATTAGACCTCCACTTGTGAGGGATGAAGTCCATTAACTAACAATTACAAGATCTTTAAATGATGATGCAACACTTATAATGTGAGCCCTGGGTTCAAATATACTGGGCAACGCCCACACTCGTGGCATGGGCTAAGGGTTCAAAATTCCGCGACGAGCGACCACTTGTGGGGTGGTAAATATAATAAATGAGAATAAGGACAAGTTCGCTAGGGGTATTCAGTATGAATGGGACCTTAATCCCAAACCCACCCTCTATAGGAAATAATACACTGGCTCGAGAAACCCCCAAACATTGAACAAGGCAGAAAAGGGTGCAAGTTCAACACTAATATAGAAGAAATGTTTCCCATAGAAGGCTGGGAGATCCGGGAAGTTCTACCACAGACACCCGAGTAATTAGTTACTCTACCCAGAAGGTGTGTCTATGTGTAAGTGCCCCGCCCCACATTTAATCTCCCACATATAGATATATAAACAATGACAAGTATCCACTGTCATGCACATCCACAGTATTACATAACAGCTGGGGAACGACAGCTGTTGGACGCAAAACTGCATTTCATAACAGAGGGAAAACAATCTCTGTTAGACAAAAACATCACATTGAATCACTGTATCACATAACAGTAATCATGACTGGACTATAAACATCAACTTTGGAACAACATGTTTACAATGAAGTAACTTCAAGGATTAATTAAACTAAAGAAACAAACAACTGTATTGTGAAAACATTTGGGTCCTGGAAAACCCTGTTGGCTACATTATGGTGACATACATGAAAGCAATGATCATATTAAGGTAATGCACACAAATTATACAACCATAACAGAAGTCCCCAAAAATCCCCCAAAAAGGTTCACAACAAATACATGTGTCACACACAAAACAAAGTAAATAATCCATACAAAGACATAGATAAAGGAAATCTATCTAATCTGTCTCTAGAACAATCCTATGTGTCTGATTATGACTCCTTCTCCTTCATTATCCACTAGAAAAAAAAGTCTGGCCATAATCCCACTTGCTATAATCCAGGAAAACAGCTGCTATATCCACCTATTCAGAAAATTGGGGATTGCACACACACACACACACACACACACACACACACACACACACACACACACACACACACAGCTTTCACCTCCGGATCATATATCCAAAGCGTAAACATGAAGGGGTAATCCATATGAATCCAAAGTGGATATACTGTAATCTCCCAAGTCACAGCTGCTAAGTAACTGGGCTAGGAGCATTCCGGAGTGGTATAACAGACATATATGAGTCTGAAGGAGTATCCAAAATTGGGACCAAAAATATAGTGTAAGCAGTAATGAGGTAGTTACCACAAGAGAACCTAAATTAGAGAGTATAGCTGAGGTAGAAGAGGCACTTGAAGTAGACACAGGAACTCAGGACAAGGATAGTACAGCTGAGCAGATGAGAATGGATCCCATATATAGTGCTAGTGAATCCCAGAGACAAGATACTACTCTGAACAAATGTTCCCAAGGGTGTAGGAGAGTAGAACATAGGCAGTCAAAGAAAGGTAGATGGTGCTTCGAGAGGAAGAACAATGTTCTCACTCGCAGGTTTTCAGAGAGCAGAACTGCACGTGGGCAAGGAGCAGTACCTTTAGCACATAGAGACCGATATACTAGAACAGCTCAGGATAGTGCATGTGCAGGGCACATAGGCATAAGGCGTATGCAGCAGAAAGCAAGGTGCCAGGTATATGGGCCAAGATTTAATAAAGAGTTCAGGCTAAACAGAGACGCAAATGTAACGGTGCAATATGCAGATAGGAAAGTGGAGTCAGGTCAAAAGAGTTTTCGCGACATTACTGACCCAGGGCTAGGGATAGCAAACAGATGTTGTAATTGTAGAGGTACCATGAGTCATGGGTACATGAAAGGTAGACACAGCATTGACAGGAATCAGAGGTGGGTTAATGCAAGAACAGAGCCACCTGATATAGGGTCGGTACACAAATAGTATTGTGGGGTCGTGAAGTAGTAAGAGACCTGTGGGTACATAAGTATAATGCTTTTCTATGATGTATTATTATTATTATGTGATGTATTAGTTCATGCATTGATACACAAGATAGATGGTTGTATTTATGTGTGATGAATATAGATGAGCATTTGATCTATTATGTAGTGTGGTAGCTGGAGTAAGGTGCAGCCATACTTAGGGCTACCCAGGCTATATGTCTGGGTCACATGTTTAGTAAGTTTTAGTCTCCCAAAATTTGAAAACGAAGTTTTCTTTTAAGAGGGGGGTAATGACATAAGCCTGGGTCACTGACATTGAGTTGAGTGACCGGGCAGGAGGAAGAATGGAGATGAGAGTGGGAGACAGTAAAGTGACTGACCTGGCTACAAGGAAAACAATCAACCCTCAGAAATAATGGGGCGGATATGAGTGGAAATCCCCAGGGGGGGATGGGTCGAGGGAGAGTTGTGTGTTGTGTGAAGTCAGGCGACTGGAAAGTCAGTCAGAGAAGAGACCGACTGCGGGTCAGGTCGTTTAAGAGAGAGCTCCGTGTTGTGTTGTTCTTCTAGTTGTGAAGACAGGCCTGAACCCAGAGTGGGTTCTGTATTGAGTGTAGGCCAAAACCCAGAGTGGGTTCTATAGTTGAGCAGTGGCTCCAACCCAATGTGTGGGTTGTATTGTGGGAGATCCGATCCAGCCGTGGATAGTAGCTGGATTACCTGTCTTGTGGATTGAGATTAGAAGCAGGCGTGAGAAGCCAGTGATGTGTGTGGTTAATATGTGAGGAGGATATTTATATGCTATGGATTTACATTGTTTCTGGATATATATATATGTTCCGGCTGTTCGTCTTATTTCTGGAATAAATGATTATGTGCGCCAACTCAATCTTGTTTCTTGACTGGTGAATATGCGCTGCGGGGGTGAGTTACATTGCAAGACAGATATCTCCATTGACACACCATGAGTATCGTTACCTAGACAACGACCATCACACAATAATATCATGAGCATATCATCGTAAGAACTTCGTGATATTATCATCAAGAGAAACGTGTGACAGTGGGCTTACGAATCGCGTCCATAAAGCCATAGTCATGGAGACCGAGACTATTTTAAAGTGGCATATCCATTACAGGACGTTGCAGTCAACTCCAGCATTTTTCAGCTGTTGTTGATGTTCTTGGCAAGATTACGCTCAGTACATTTCCATCGCTTTCTGGGCGACAGGCTCACCTACACCTAAGTAACCAACGCGACTCGATCCACTGCCGAATCGCGCGCATCTGTGTTTCTCACGTGGATATATGGGGTTACAGAGAAAGTAAGAACACACTAGCCGCCTTTATTTCCCAATATAGCTCCTGGTCTGCAACCCACAATGTAAAAGAATTAGAGGAAGGTCTAAGAACTCACGGAGAAGAGAAGATGAAACAGAAATTAACCGTATGGGAAGGTCATGGACAAAGCTATATGGGATATCTACAGATTGGAAAGAGGGCTTGGTGTGTGTGGCTGAAAGTTTATCCCCAAATGGGGGATAGGAGGTGAAAGGAGAAGACGAAGAAGAACGAACGAACGAACGAAAATTTTCATTTTCAAAGGGTTTAGAATTGAGCACGCAGGTCCGTCTTACATTCTGCCCTTCTTTTGTATTTCCTCTCATACATTCGTTCATTCAACATCTCTCATGAAGAGGCATTTCCTACCCATTTTAGGTTGGGTAGTCCGGCAGTCCAGGTTAATTTAAAATATCCACCTGAATGCTAATTCATTTTTTTCTTGGGGGGGGGGGGGGCGGTTTGTGTGAATATATTCTGAAAAAGAAAAGAACAAGTGTATCATTTTTGGATGTAGTTACCACCGCGTTCAATGCAAGTCCTCCAGCGCCGATACAGTGCTTGGACTCCTGTAGAAAAAAAATATCTTGGTCGTTTGTGTAACCACTCATGCACCACCTGCTGTACGTCTTCATCAGACCGAACAATTTTGAAACTTCCTACTCCACTCATTATCGTTTCTTTACTTATTCAGTCTCTCGGTAGAGATTTGTTCGCAGCAGACGAGCACAATCTCCGGCGGGCCTATTCTCCTGGTCGCGAGAGCCGCACAATGGAAGGATGGGAGACATTGCTCGCAATAGACAAGCAATGTCTCCTGAGGTAGCTCTGGCGGGCCTATTCCCGCGGGTCGCGGGGTCCGCTAAAAGTCAGGTGGAGAGTCTAACGATAGTGCACTCTTTACACAGGTCCGGACACTTGTGATTGACAGTAGTGCGCGCCCTTATGGTCCGGTCTCGTACGGGACCCTCACCTATAGGACTTGGCTGAACGCCTCTAAGCCGAGTCCCGTGGGTGTCAGGGTCTGGCCAGGTCTCGGAGGATTCGACGCTGTGCCGCCAGCGTCTGCAGCCTACCTTGTGCCAGACGTATTGTTTACCCATTCCTCTGGAATACACAAGACTAGGCCGAGGGAGAGATCATGTCGTTTGGGCATCACATGGTTCTCTTAAGCTCTGCCCAGGCATTGTGATGGAATATTGGCCACATTCCAACTCACATACTTTAGTCTGTCAAGACTGCAAGGTGCCACTCACTCACTCCACTCATACACTTGATGGACTGACAAGCATGCATGACCATGCGGGACCTTCATTAGCCAAGGAATTTCTATAGTTTTCACTCCTTCACTGCTAAAAAAAAGAACGGATAACAGAACGCTGCTCCTCTTTGATGCATGTCAAAAGTGGGGCGGCCATCTGTGAACTGTCATTGTGACGTCACTGTGTTCGTCTGCAACGTGATGTTACTCTTGACATCCTTAACAACAATGTTGACAGGTTACAAGACAATGGCAGGGTTGTTGTAATTTCCATCACACTTTGAAGGTTTTCATTTGAAGCCCCCTCGTATGAACACATGATCATTTGGCCGGCAGGCAAACATCCTAACAACTGCGCTAACAAGTTTCGTAGTGGAGAGGTACTGCAAGGTTGATTTAATAACTTCTGTTATAAAATGACCATCTTATTGCACGAGTACACCACATGTGTTGTCACTATGAACGGGTCAAGGCAGTATTCTGGTTAGCCCGCTTGCCTGTCAAAGCTGTGCAATCACTCAGTCAATCAAGTGTTGTCTCCACAATAAATATTGACTGCAATGGATCTCCAACACTGTCTGTCTCTCACCCTGATTATACATTCTGTCAGATTGATGTTCGTCCATCTCTTGATGTTATCTTCCCATTTGTATCGTTGTCTACTTCTTGCTCGCTTACCTTCAACCTTATTCCCCAGTATGGTTTTTATAATAGTGCTGCCTTTTAACGTGGCCGAAATATTTCACTTGCCTCTTTACTTTTTTCATCAACTCTCTTTTCATTCTCTCTATTTGATTGTTTTTTGTTTCCATGAAATACGACATATTCTTCTGTATATCCACATATCCAGAGCCTATATTCGACTTTCTAATTGCGTATTCATTGTCCAGGCTTCCTCGCTACACAGTAGTGACCAGTAGGTCAAAGCAGCGGGAAGAGTTTAATTTGTATCCTGAATTATTTTATCTATAACTTTGTAACCATTTTATTTTTCTAAATAGTATATTTTAATACATATACAACTAAGATATGAGTCTGGGAAAAAAAAAATTTTAACAATAATATTTTACAATTTGTTTTTTGGGACTTTAAAGTACCAACAGGAACCAACACGTAATTTTTTTTTTTTTAAATTGTTTTATGAAAACATCTGCTTATGTGCATATCTATACATGGTATTCATAAAAGCAATTCTTTTTTTCATTGCAGCACAAAAATACATTGCAAAATGAACATTTTGAATGTGGTTTGGACTGGATTTTTTTTGTAGAGCACATTTCACACCTTCCCCTTTCTTGAACAAAGGTAGGCCAGTGAGCTCCTAGGTTTTGTCCTCTGATGTCTTTAGACACAGAAAAGTTGTTCTTCCTTCTCTTCTTTGGCTGCTCTGGTGTGGTGCTGATTGAAGGACGACCTCTTTTTTTCACAGGGATCTTTCCGTGAACGATTAGTCCCATCGCTAAGTTTCTTCGAAACTCAAGTAGTGTTGATTCATGGTGGATCTCTTTGTAAATTACAAAAGCATTGACGTATGCCATTTCAATCATTGCAAAAAACAATCTATGCCACCACTTTTTGGACTTTCTATCAGGATCATATAATGATCGGAGCATATCTGCCTTGTCCACGCCTCCCATTGAGGAATTGTAGTCCCCAACTATAGCAGGTGCTACAACGTCTTTTCTAGTCCTGTTCCGCTCTTGTCGACTCAGAGTTGTAGCTTCATTGCCATGGTAGTTTGACAAAAGGTGAACACATTTATTGTCTCTCCACTTGAAGAAGGTAATACCTTGCTCTGTAGAGCTGTAGTCAAAATCTCCCCTTTGTAACTTCTTATCCTCTTGAAGCTTAGGGAGATGCTTCCTATTGGATCTAACAGTTCCACGTGCAAATATCTTGTTTGCCTTCATGTGCTCAAACAGTTCTACAGATGTAAAATAGTTATCCATCATGACCACATAGCCACATCCTCTCAAACTGTGGGTCAGTCTATCAACTATACTGCCTCCCAATCCAAATCTGGCTTTGGAATTATTTGTGTCTTGAGATTTCCCTTGATAAATTTCAAACTCATAGACATAGCCAGTCATATCGGCTCGACACCAAATTTTATAACCCCGCTTTATTGGTTTCATGGGGTTATACTGCTTCAGCGATGAACGCCCTTTGAAGAGAACCATGCTCTCATCTATGCTCTGAACTTCATTAGGTAGTCTGAGCATCTGAAAATTGCGATTCAGGTCCTGAATAAGAGGTCTAATCTTGAACAGTTTGTCACAATTGTCCTTCGGAATTGCACTATTATCATTTACATGAAGATTCGCAAGAATCTCAAAGTATCTGTCACGCTGCATAGCTTTAGGTACAATTGGAGTAGAAAAATCTATGTCGCTTGACCAGTAATGTCTCATGTGTGGTAACCTATGGTAGCCGAAAAAGAAATGCAGACCCATAAATGAAAGCATTTCTCTTGTGTCAACAGGTTTCACTCTTAACTGTTTTTGTTGAATGTACAAGTTTGTTTGAAAAACTACATTTTCAATTGTGGATTCTGATAGCACAGTGAGAAATATATCTGCTGCAGTCTCTTTTCCCACAAAATGCTGGAGAACTGGCCCAACCTCCTTAGAGAAAACTGGCAGACTCTTTGAGATTGGTTTCTTTCTCCAGTTCCTTTGGATTACTGAAAATGTCTCCTCATCACTGGAACTAGTATCAGAAAGTTGCACATTCTGAGATTCAGAAGAACCGGCAACATTAGGGTTGTTCTCTAGTTCCTCATCCGAGCTGCTCTCTACTGGTGTATCAATATCAGATGGGAGATCTTCTTCTAGGGCAATGACAATTTCTTCCTCAGTCAGATATTTTCGTTTACAGGCCATGACACCTAGAAAAAAAAGAAAAAAAATCATATAAACACACACAAATTATATGGTACTTGCTATCAAAATAAGTCAATCACATGATGATGATTAGGTTCAAAATAAGTCTATCACATGATGATGATTAGGTTCAAAAAAGTTAACTTTTCTCACATCCCTTGGTTTACCCGAGTTTTACCCACTTCCGACCTGGCGGTACTTATAAGTACCATGACATATTTTAGTGCGTACAATTAAAAATAAACTATCAATTTAGAAGACACATATATCAAATGCTTACCTGTATAATACTGTAGTTGATTAAAAATCTGTAGCACCAACAAACTGTAAAATAACGATCAAATAGTAGACGTCATGCAGGCAGTGTCCAGTCCCTATTTGAAGATGGATGACTAATGAAACTCGACACAAAGAAAATGTATTGCGCATGCCCAGATCGCTTCCAAACATTCACGCCACCTACCTGGGAAACAAGCAATGTTATTTTAGATAGACCTTTAAGTACCGTCAGGATTCGTGATCAGATTGTAAAAATATAGCCATTTGAAGTGAGTGGTACTTAAAAGTACCGTCAGTAAAGAAAAGGTTAAACCCAGCAGGAGTAAAGTTATGTTCCGACCAGTACGGCTGTAGGTACCAGACAACAATCTGAGCTGTATGGTATGTAGCAGGGGAGGAAATCAACTATCATCCCGATAGTGTGTGTGGGTATGTTTGTGTGTGTATGTTTGTGTGTGTTTGTGTGTATGTGTGTGTGCTTTCACTCGCTTTGAACGTAAGAGTAGTCCATAGAAGTGCTGCTAATTCTAGTAGCACTGTACTGATTTCTAGTTGTCGATTAGCATTCCCTATTATCGGTATCCCTCGCCTTCAGACGAACCCACTCCGACTTCATATGTACTTGCCATTTACATCCCCCAGTCAAGAACAATTAGTCACCATTTTAATCAAAATAACCAGTGTAGGGGTTGAACCCGCTACTTCGCCATCAGCACGCCAGAGGTTTAAGAGTGAGATCTCTAATCCATTCCGCCATGCTGACCCTCATTCCGCCTTGTAATGCCATGGCCTTGGTTACTTTGAACTTTGAATTATAAATACCCACGAATTGGCAACCATACGGTTGTGATGCTTGGTTTATTTTAAGGACGTTGTTTTTCTGTGTAAGGAAATGCAGTTTTTGGTGTGAATATGTTATTTATGCGATCTAATAACAGACGTTGGATCCGTCGTGGCACAGTAATTAACACGCTTGCCGACCAACTCGGTTGTTGTGTGTTTAATTCCTCATCGTGGTGATCTTAACTGATTCAGTGCCAAACAGAATGGATAGACAGCATTCAGAAGTCGCGCCTCACATCACACACCAGGATGTACACGCCCCGGCATCACTCACCAGGATGTGCACACGCTGACATCACCTGGATGTACACACCCGGACATCACTCACCTGGATGTACACACCCGGACATCACCCACTTTGATGTACACACCCGGTCATCACTCACCTGGATGTACACACCCGGACATCACTAACCAGAATGTACACACCCGTACATCACATGGATGTACACATCCCGACATCACTCACCAGAATGTACACACCCGGACATCACTCACCTGGATGTACATATCCAGACATCACTCATCTTGATGTGCACAGTTGTAAATCACTCACCAGAATGTACACACACCGACACCACTCACCAGGATGTACACACCCGGACATCACTCACCAGCATGTACACACCCCGACATCACTCACCAGAATGTACACACCCAGACATCACTCACCAGGATGTACACACCACGACATCACTCACCTGGATGTACACACCCCGACATCACTCACAAGGATGTACACACCCGGACATGCCGGAGTAAAGGACAACAAACGCGTAGACCAGCTGGCAAAAAAATTCACCAACGCATACAGAACGAAGCATGGGCTGGGCAGGGCTGAGATCATCAGTGCAGCACAGGCTCATTTGGCGGATACTGGCGAGACATCGACTCTAGCCCGACTGTTCGAGCTGGGGGTAAAGCCTGGTCAAACACGTCCATGCAGTCTTCGTGGGAAAGAGTGGAGACAACATAACCAACTCCTTAACGGAACAGTGAGCAGAAGCACTTCGGGATGGCTGCTGCATGAGGAACTGAACCCGCATGAGAATGTCCAATTTGCAGTGACGTCGTTTGACATAACATAACAAAATATAACATAATATAACATCCTCAACGTTTTTTTTTTTTTGTCCCTCTAGATCAGTTGTTCTCAACCTTTTTTGGCCCGTGCCCCCCTTCACCATATTTTCAGAACGTCATCCCCCCCCCCCCCCTTCGTATTTCCTACCTAAATATTCCCCCCTCCCACCCCTGCACATTATACGTAATAATGGAAGCACATACTAAAACAAGTCTAGACGTCCACATAAAACGTGATTTATGGGTCTACTTACCTTATAAAATGAATTTTAGAAGGGTGAGACGTACAGAACCGTAAAGTATGAAGGGAAAAGCAAGATCAAGTAATCGGTTCTTGTATTAACGCAATCTTGAAATAATCTTCATTCCCTTCCCCCCCCCCCCCCCTCTCTCCCTTGGAAACCCCAAAAGAATTCCCCACCGGTTGAGAACCACTGCTCTAGATTCTGTGGCACTTGTTTGGTTCTTTCTATTTGCTCTACCCTGGTGACTATATTACATTTCTATTATGTGTAGTCACCTGTCATTTACAATCAGTAGTCTATAAGTAACTGGTTTAGTCCAGTGGTTCCAAAACCACGGTCCGCGGGGCACTTGTGGCCCACCAGCTGTCAGAAAGTGGCACGCGAGGTCTCGTTATTTAATTTAATATATTTAATAATTTCAAAAATGCACTCGCAGCAACCCCGTCGGCGTGCGATAATTTACTCTGCACGCAGTTGTTATGCTCAGATATTATCGAAAGCGCCTGTTCAGTTCGCAACGAACCGTTATGAAGACACTGACTGCCTTTAAAGTTTTATAATTTTGTTGACGAAAGTTAAGAAAGGAAAGAATGATATTGCACGACTTTTATAATTGTATAACGTTGTGGTCCGCTTAACTACTGAAATTAGTAGATATGGTCCTCTGGTTGAAATGCTTGGGAACTACAGGTTTAGTACAGCTCCATGTTTGTGATCTATACAGAATAAGAGCCTGCTCCGTGACGAAGAGGTTGCGGACACAATTCGTAATCCCGCATACCACGTTCGAAACACAGCTGCGGGCGATTTGGCAGCAGATTGCATTGCGTTGGTTTCCATAGAAAGGCATGAGTGATTGTCGTTCAGAAATGCAATGGTAAACTACTTAACGAAAACAAGCACAGGAATCACAAGCAGCCAAAAAATGCTGGGGTTGACCTCTACGTCATGTAAAGGATACGCAACTAACTTTTAAGCAGTACAAGACATGTTAAAGTTAGTTGCATATCCTTATTTTTACAGGACCTCGCAGTCAACCGCAGAATTTATGGGCTGTTAGTGATTGTTTGACAAGTTTACGTGCAATAATTTGCCATTGCTTTCCGAACGCCCGGAACGTATACCAGTGTATGACAATACAACGCAAGGCGGTCTGCTGAGAAATATCCCGCAGCTGTGTTACGAACTCGGTATGCGGGATTACGAATCGCTTTCACAACACCTTCGCCACGGCGAGGAGATATAAAGTTTGAATTTTAAATAAATGATCTATTTAGAAAATAGTACAACAAAATATTCTTTTTAGAGTTAAGCTTAATTTCCTTTCGTCCATACATTTCCTAGTTCTCCAGTTGCCTTTTGTAGAAGAAAGACAGACAGACAGACAGACAGACAGACAGACAGACAGACAGACAGACAGACAGACAGAGAAGACAGACAGACAGACAGACAGACAGACAGACAGACAGACAGACAGACAGACAGACAGACAGACAGACAGACAGACAGACAGACAGAATGAAAGAAAGAAGAGTTCGTACTGTAACATTCCACCTCACTGTAAGTACAAGGTACGTGAACCTGCCTCCTCCTTATGACGCCTATAACTTTCGTTATATTTTATTGAAACAAATTCATCATCATCATCATCATCATCATCATCATCATCATCATCATCATTGGCCATACTGACAAGCGTGGGCTGTCTTGTTTCGCCATCTCGCCCTGTGACCAAGCAATCTAGATATCCTCTCCGCCTTCCCTTTGTTCTTTTCCTCTCAGTCTTGCCAGTTATCACTATACTCTCTAGTGTATTCCTTCCCATACCGTGCCCAAAAGACGTTATCGTCCACGTCTATTTTTCTAATCAGTTTACGATGTTCATTTGTTTCTTGTTTGGGGTTGAGTGGTCTCGAGGTATGGTGTCCGCCTCGGGTGCTGGAGATCGCGGTTTCAAGCCCCAGTGAGGGCCGCGATTTTTTCACGTGGACTTCTAGTAATAAAATGTCCCCTGGTCTCTGGGTAGTGAGATCGGACGCCCGTGTGTATTGTTGAGCACGTAAAAATTCCCTTGGCAGTTGGAAATCTAAAAAGAGTAGCCTAACGGAGTTGCTCTGCCAAAATTTCGAGTTGAAAATCTACCCAAAGTATTTCAGGATCTTCGCCGGTGCTACGGAGTTCGTGCACTGAGCTGAGATTCTCCGGACTCAGGTCTGAGTTAGGAGTAGAACGGAACACTTATGGGTTACACGGATGTTGATCCGTCGACTAAACTAAACTAAACTATTTGTTTGTTTTAGGATGTGCTTATTGATTTTTCAGTCTGTCCGTGGTATTCTTTGCATTTTCCTCAGACATTTCAACTGCCATTAGATGTTGTGCAGGTTGTCTGCTCATTGTCCACGTTTCACATCCACACAAAAGTACAGGCTATATGTAGCACTTCAACCAATTACAGCCGTTATTAATGTTGAACATCAGGAGCAGGGCGGGGAGTCTTCAAAAAGAAATATTTCTTTAAATGCGTTATAATGATGTCGCTTATTAACAATAACACAGTTGTTAATAAGCGGATTACCCAACACGGACAGGCAGTCGCCAATGGGGTGCGCTAATTTTAGAAACAAAAGCCCCAGATTGTTATCGATCGTGATGAGACAGAAAATTTCCCCAGCGGTAATTAGGGAAAAACCCCCACTTAGTGGGTTTATGGCTAACTATAGTTTCTGATTAAATTCTTGAAAAATTACAGAAATTCCAACTACCAAGAACGTGGTGTGAATTCATTAACGCTGGTTGTACCGGCATGTTATTTTTTTTTTTTTTAAAACGCATTGACAATTATGTTTGGTAATTATTACAGAATAACTGAACAACAGTTTTGCATTTTATTTTTTGCTTTTAAAGAAATACGAAAACACTGGGACACTTGATTCAGTTCAAATATTAAAAAATGTTCGAAGGTATTGATGAACACTTATAGACGACATGGGTAAAAAATGTGGCAATGAGTAGAAGCGCGTGTTTTTTTTTTCCGTGAGATCTAGCACTAATTGTGGAAGAAATTATCAATAATAACAAATATTAATGCAGAGAGAGAGAGAGAGAGAGATAGAGAGAGAGAGAGAGAGAGAGAGAGAGAGAGAGAGAGGGGGGGGGGGGGAGAGAGGCCGAGAGAGTGGTCTTGAGGTATGGTGTCCGCCTCGTGTGCAGTAGGTACCAGGTTCAAGCCCATGTGGGTGGGGGGGGGGTGGGGGTGACGATATCGTACGCCCGTGTGTATTGTTGCGCACGTAAAATATCCCTTGGCAGTTGGAAATCGAAAAAGAGTAGCCTAACGACGCTGCCCGGGCGAAATTTCGAAGTAAAATCTACCCAAGGTATTTCAGGATCGTCGCCCGTGCTACGGAGTTCGTGCACTGAGATGAGATTCTTCGGGCTCAAGGTAGAACGTCGACTAAACTAAGCTGAAGCAGGGAAATATTAATGTAGGTTAATCTACACTTCTGTTTTAATGACGGCGCGAAGACCCAGAAACATACGGAAAAGAGAAACACAGACATAAATTAATAATGTAAGGAGAACATGTACAGAGCTGTTTCGGATAGCCAAGGATATGGTGGTTTGGGGTGAGTTGGTTGGAGGATATGCCTCAGTTTGAGATAAAGGACTATAAATGCAGTAATATAAGCAGAGTAAGTAAAGTAAATAAAGAAAGTAAAGTAAGTAAAGTTGGTAAAGTGAGTAAAGTAAGTAAAGTAAGCAAAGTGAGTAAAGTAAGTAAAGTGAGTAAAACAAAGCAAAGTAAGTAAAGTAAGTAAAGTGAGTAAAGTGGATAAAATAAGTAAAGTGAGTAAAGAAAGTAAAATAAGTAAGATATGCTTATGATCGAGAGGTTTACCGCGTGGTTGTTATGGAAGCGAGATTCCGCAAAGGACATGCTACTGAATGAATTAATGGATGTGGATAATACAGTATTGATTGCAGATAATGAGGAGTATCTGCAACATTTAGTAGATGCGGTTGTTGCACTCAGTGAACAACTGGGGTTAGAATTAAATTGTAAAAAGACACAGATTATGGTCGTCACTTGGAAGAAGGAAATACCACAAAGTAATATACAAGTAAATGGGAATGAATATTCTTAAACTAGTGAATCGGTGCCGGTGTCCTTGGTCTAGGGGTTACACGACTTTCTCCGTAATCACGTATACTCTCGTGAGTAACGTGACGTGCGCGAGAATCAGTAGCGGTTCTCTCCGTGTCGGTAACTTAGGGGTATGTGAGCTGGTCGCTCAGAAAGCAATGGATAGTAAATACCTGGATGGCTTGACCACATGGCATGGTCGGAACAAGAACACAGAGTTGATCCACGACTCTGGTGATCTAGTGAGATGGCGAAACATGACCGTCCACGCTTACCGGTATGGTACATGATGATGCAGATATCTGTCCGTATTAATCATAACGTTTTTTCCAGAATTTTCTCATCAAAATGAAAGCGAAACAAGTCTTCAATTAATAATTCAACAAGTGTCAATAGGCAATTAATGTGTGTTAGAAGAAATCAAACACTGAGACGAAATGTCACTTTAATATAATTTTCTTCCGCTAACATCACCTGACAGGAAGATGAGCTCACGCCGTGGTGTCTTGAACTCTGGCGGACGTGAGTCGGGTCTTTTCCCTGGGCTTTATTTAACTTGAATGAGTTAGCAGAAGACGCCAGATCTGACAAGTGAGTTTATAACAGTGACCGTGTTTGGTAGCCACTGGTTTTCTTGTGAGAGTGATATTGCCAATTCTAGGTGATTTTTAACAAACTGTATCAATGTTAGCTTGAGTGGGGTGTAGTCTTCATTATGGATTCAAATTTAACTAAATATTTAAACTAGTATGTATCTATTTATGTATTATATACGTATGTACGTAGGCACGTGTTTTACGCGCATGCGCGCGCGCGTGTGTGTGCATGTGTGTATTTTAAATCTACTCTAACAACCTAGGGAATACAAAAACAATCGTTATGCAATACTAGAGGTTTAGACCAGAAGATTTTATTATTATTATTATTATTATTATTATTATTATTATTATTATTATTATTATTATTATTAAGACGCCAACTACTATTACTGCGGCAGTTGATGCCGCTGCTACTATTACTATTACTGCTGCTGCTACTGCTATTACTATGTCTTCTACCGCTACTACTATTATTGCTACTCCTACTACTACTAATATTGTTACTCCAATTACTACTTCTACTGTTACCGCTGATGATACTACTACTACTACTACTACTACTACTACTACTACTACTACTACTACTACTACTACTACTACTACTACTACTACTACTACTACTACTACTACTACTACTACTATTACTACTACTACTACTACTACTACTACTACAGTTACTACTACTACTATTCCTACTACTATCGCTGTTATACAGGGTGTATTTTTAATGACTGTGGGGTTTTTGAAAATTATTGCCGTTCCAAGTTTTGTATTTACTTTTTTATGTTGCATGAACTCCAGAGAGGGTAAATACACAATTTGGAACGGCAATATTTTCTAAATCCCCACAGTCATTAAAAGTACACCCTATACTACCATAACTACTGCTACTGCTAATATTACTCAAAACGTTTTCTTTCAGGTGGCATTTGTTATTTTCCCATAATGTTCTATTCCACCAACTCTAAATTTAACGACAGTCATTAAACCACGTATTACTGCAAGGAAAATTATGAATCTATAGACAAAAGTCTGTAAAAAAATCACAGACAGGGAGTCTCCGTGGCGAAGTGGTAAAGCCATCTGCCTCGAGCTCCGAAGGTTGTGGGTTCGATTCCGGGCTACATCTTTCGTTTCACGAGTGCATTTTTCTCTTAGACTCCTGGGTGTCGTCGCTGGAGCTACGGAGTTTGTGCTTTGTGCGACGCTTTCGGAGGGCCGCCCTGCGGAAAGAGACTGAGCCATATGGGATAAAAACCCGGTGCAAAGAAGTCGATCCTCTCGACTTTTAATACTTTTTTTTTTAAATCAAAAGACAAGACTTATTATTAGCGCCATTTCTTATTTCCGGGAATTCCTTGCACGGACTACTTGTCTGTTAACTCGGGACAGTCACGTGAACATGCATGTCAAAAGGATTCCGGGAAAGTTACAGGCAACGTACGTGGTACTCACCACACCGATCTTCCAGTGAGGGTTCGTGAAACGGACGGAGCTAGCATCATCTCAACATCGTGCCACATTAAATAATAGATGAGTCTTTTACTTTAACAAACTAATACATACTTTTAATAACAACAGCACAATCAATAGATAGGTATAGATCCCATATCTGGCACTGTGGAGAGCGGCCAAACCGACTGTTTCGCGCTACGAACGAAGCCCGTGGGTCGCTTCCTCCAATCTGATCACAAGGGCTATTTTTGGGGAGGAGAATCTCGGTTGGGGGCGGGGGGAGGCAATGTAGCTAGATAGTTCGTGCTCAGAGAGACTCTTTTGACAGGCTACTGTACCGAGAGACACCAGGCAATACATGATACATCTCGTTACAACATAATTGACCCACCTGCCTTTAGCGTCATTTTATGAAAGGCATTAAATCAAGTAACCTATTGTGTGTTTTCGTTATTCTGATGTATTCTCAGTCCATTGTCAATAATCTTTCATCGATCGCCCCATTGAGGAATCAGTTATTACCTACATGATCTTGCTGTTTCAGAGCCACTTATCCTTCTTCTGTCTTCTATTGAAGTACCAGTTATTACTTACATCATCTTGCTGTTGCGGTGCCAGTTATCATCCACCTGCTGACACATACTCCAGTGACTACTGTTACTCAAGAGATAATTATCACAGAAGCTGTTGCTGCATCCTCATTGATTCCCACTTGTGCGCTCTTCGTATTCGACCAAACATTGATGCCCTAATTTAATTACTCCTGAGCTTTAACAAGAAAAGTGTGGATTGAAGATAAGAAACCTCAATGGCAGATTCGAGGATGACCGCTTACATTGGACTTCCTGTTTGTTTCTTGTTGGCTGTGATGACTTCTGCATCTTTTCAAGGTAAGGGACAATGTGGCCTTAAGATTAGATGTGTTTAAATTATTAATTGTTATTACAAGTTTGTCAACTTATGTATGATTATGATTCTTTCCATTTCTTTTCCTTATATGTTTACAATATCTTCTTCTTCTTCTTCTTCTTCTTCTTCTTCTTCTTCTTCTTCTTCTTCTTCTTCTTTTCCTTCTTCTTCTTCTTCTTCTTCTTCTTCTTCTTCTTCTTCTTCTTCTTCTTCTTCTTCTTATCCTGTCCTCTTCCTCCTCCTATTTCTTCTTCGTTCACCTTCAAACATCAATATGAATAAATACACAGAAAGCAGCAGCCAACTTATGCTTGGTGATATCCCCATAGAGTTTGTCCAGAAACGAAGCGGGGATATGCCATAATACATTTTTTTTTCGTTGTGTATATGTTGGACACTTCTGTTTGTTCTAATAATGTTTAGTCACTTTGTCTTGAACGCTGACTTCTACGAGTACTCATTAAGCTCCAAAATATAAACAACAACAATAACAACAACAGCACAAATAGAAACAAGTCCCGCAGCAGGAACCTTTGTGAGTAAATAAGTCTTAGGTTCATCACTTTATTGTTGTTGACTGCAACGTCCTGTAACTGTAAGGGATATGCAAAAAATTGTGCATGGAGGAAAAATGTAGCCAGTCTTTCCCTCACGTAGCCAACGACTAGAGAAGACACAGAAATCTTGTCTTACTATGCTTACACTATTGTCAGCATAAGGTTCTAATCGCTACCCACCCCACCACCGCCCTGAAACGACTACTACAACTACTACTAAATAACATGTGCTACAATTAATCGTTTGGACTTTAACCAACTAATGCATTGTTTGAATAATACCATCACAATCAATAGGTACAGATCCCACATCTGGCTCAAGATGGCCTACTACTAAACGCTACGAAGGTCATAGATCGTTTCCTGATCGCCTGATTAGTTTGAATATGCAGCGGGCAATGTTTGCCAAATTGTTAAAGCGATCGTCACCCTCTTCGCCTATCCGGTTTGCTAAAGGAACATTTCACGCCGTTTCCTGCCAGATCGCCTGGAAATGTTGAAAGGTGGCAGGTCTTTGACACCTCTGATTTACCCTCCCTTGACCACTGCAAGTGTCAGAACTGTTTACTCTCCACAAATTGGGTTAATTGGTAATCGTGCCTGGTGTACTTGCCCGGGTTGGTAATCGTTGGCCGTTACGCCTCAACACGGCTCTTTGTGTTGTCCGTGGGAATGGGTATTTGAAATGTAATGTGCGTATTGTTTCATAATACGGAATATCAAAATATTCATTACAAAAACCCAGTGGATTTGTCTGTGGAATGGGTAATTGAAATGTAACGTGCGTATTGCTCCATAATGATATAAACATATTCATTACAAAAACCAGGTGGTTTTGTTTGTGGAATGTGTGTTTGATATGTAACGTTCGCATTGTCCCTTAATAATATAAACATATTCATTACAAAACAAATTGATTATGTCTGTGGATTGGGTATTTGAAATGATACGTGCGTATTGTTCCATATTGTCAAACTGTCATTTAATGTCAATATACTGTAGTACCTTGCGGTGTGTGGTATGGGGATCTTGAACCTGAGGTATTAAGGCCGCCTGGCTAGCGCAGTCGCCGCTAACCGTGAAGGTTACAGAGTTTCCTTTTTGCCCCCGACAGAAACAACTCCAAACCTTACCGAGGATTCGAATCCGGATCTCCAGAAGGAGAATCCGGCATTCTAGCCACTCGTTGAAATGTAATGTGCGTATTGTCCCATAATAATATAAGCATATTCATTACAAAACCCAAGTGGTTTTTGTAGTTCAAGATCCTCGCCGGTGCTACGGAGTTCGTGCACTGAGCTGAGTGTCTCCAAACTCAGGTTTGAGTTAGGAGGAGAACGGAGCACTTATAGGTTACACCCGTGTGCCGTGATGTTGATCCATTGACTAAACTAAACTAAACTAAACTAAAACCAAGCGGTTTTGTCTGTGGAATGGTTATTAGAAACGTAACGTGCGTATTGCTCCATAATAATATAAACATATTCATTACAAAAACCAAGTGGTTTAGCCCGTGGAATGGGTATTTGAAATATAACGTGCGTTTTATCCCATAATACATTTACATATTCATTAACTGATTCAGTGCCAAATGATAATATATCGCCAAATGTGACATCCCATTTGGTAGGAAGAACGACAAATCGCCATTATAGGGCCATTGTGTTATTATTAAATATTTGTCATGTTTCGTGATATCTTCCACAATTTCACTGCTTGGTGAATGGAAATTTACATTATAATATTTGTGCATTTGATTGTGTACGTTGTGGTCGAAACGTAAGTTTTGTTTGGCATTGAATCAGTTTTTTTTTCTTTTAAAGTGCTTCTGTAGGATGCTCTCCTGTATAACCCCAAAGAGAAGCCGCCTTATATGGAAAAAAATGAACCGTCCTATCACAACGATTAAAGCAAATTACGATTGTACATTTTCGTGGTCCCGAAACCCCGCATGTCTGAAATTAACAAGCATCTTTTATCTATTATGAAAAACAAATAAAGTGTATACGGAAAAATCAAAATTGCTTGGATACGTTATGAGACGAAATAAACTAGGTGGCAACGTTCTTCAATGGTAGGCACTATTGAGGGGACAAAATCAAGGGGAAGGCATGTAAGTAAATATTTGGATGACTTGGTCACGTGGTATGGTCGCGACAAGAACACGGAGCTGATCCATGTTTCTGGTGATTGTGTGAGATGGCAAAACATGACCGTCCATGCTTACCGGCATGGCACATGAAGGAAAAAACATCCAATATGGAATATCAGGAGGATGTTAAAGAAGATTTATGAAGAACAGTGTGAACCTAAACTGTCACAATATCATAGACAAGAACAATGTCGTTGTAAATAAATGGATGCTGAAACAGACCAAAACGAACCTCTAAATCAGGGGTGGCCAACACGAGGCTCGCGGGCCGCATGCGGCCAGCCGGTAGTCATGTTGCGGCCCGCGGAGTGGGAAACGACGATGTGGTTGAAACTGTAGCACGCTGGCTTGTTTACTTTAATTTAACAAAACAATTCGGTGCGTGGCCCGGCAGGAAATATTATTTCTGAAATTTGGCCCGCCTGCTGAAAAGGCTAGCCACCCCTGCTATAACAGCTGAAGTCGAAGATGAATCTAGTGAGTCTTGCTCGCACTTCACATATTTCTCACTGGACACTAGGTCGGAGAATGTTGACAATGACAATGCAATATCACTAGGCCTGATCTCAGCATGCCTGTGGGTGTTGTTCTGAATCAACCCCTGGTTACAGCCAATGTCCCTCCGGCGATGTGAAGCTCCTGAACTGATCTTGCACACTCTGTTGATTTAAGAACTTCACACCCAGGTCGTGATTATGACGGACTCACAAAGTATGATGAGAAAGTTGAAGACATGCATGTCGTGATTGTGACGGACTCTCAAAGTATGATGAGACAGGTCAAGACACTTATGTCGTGATTGTAACGGACTCACAGAGCATGATGAGAAAGGTGAAGACAGGCATGTAGTGATTCTGACGGACTCACAAAGTATGATGAGACAGGTCAAGACACTTATGTCGTGATTGTAACGGACTCACAAAGTATTACGAGAAAGGTGAAGACAGGCTTGCTTCGGACATAGTGGCAGGATTCCATTCAACAATCAATGATAGAGAGCATAAATTGGATTTTCCACCAGGACATGGTGGCTGGTGGATAACGAACAGATTGGCTGGGTCTGTACCATTTGGTCGGATATTGCTAGCAGAACAGATAGATCATCACAGCACGGGGAGAATGGCGCTGCAGGGAGTGACCAGAGGGTCTGGCCGACACTCAGAACTCCGAGGAAAGGCCAGATGGACACATAATCAGAGTGCTACTGGTTCCATTACTATTGGAACTCTTCGCTGGCTGTTGCACATGAGAGCGGAGCACGTATGAGAATGTCCCGATTACTGTTAATTCGATTCTTGGCTCAACTCAACAACTCTCTCTGTACTGAAGTTTGATGCATGTTCTCTGCCCTGAACCATGCGTTTATTAGATTTGTCCTTACCCGAGCCTGAAGTTATTACTGCAGATTCCACTTAGCAGCTGTAATTTTTTTTTTTTTTTTTTGCCATATCCTTTACAGGACTTAGCTGTCAACACCAGCATCTTTCAGCTGTATGTTGATTTCTTGGCAAGATTACGCTCAGTAGTTTGCCATTGCTTTGTGAGCGGCCGGCTCACATACCCCGTAAGTTACCGATGCGATTCGAACCACTGCTGATTTGAACCGTCATCACGTTACCGACGAGAGTATACGAGATTACGGAGAAAAGTCATAACCTCTAAGCCACGAAGCCGGCTCAGCTGTAATTACAAAGGAGAATAAAGTGGGCAATTATGATCAGATAAAGCACGGAGTAAGACTATGGTTTGTCATCGGATGTCTTTGATATCTATCTATGATGATAATGATAATGATGAGGATGATGATGACGATGATGTTCTTTAATTAGTCAAATAGCCAGAAAAACAATAACTCCATTAGCTGAGGTTTTCGACTGCTGAAAGTACCAAACTGCAAACACAAGATAACAGTTCCCCGCGAGGCAGATAACACTCGGCAAGTTCCTTGTTAATAGAGCAATGCACAGATAACATCGCCTAGCCGATATCAGATGTGTGTTTATGGGAGAGGATGGGGTCGTTATCACTGGACGCCTGAGTCATTGTCTCACAGTATTTGAATTACACATTAATGTGTAGCACATGTGAATGTAGGGGGCTGCATGGTCTCGAGGTATGGTGTCCTCCTTGAGTGCTGGAGGTCCCGGGTTCAAGCTCCGGTGAGGACCGGGATTGTTTTTTTCACGTGGACTTCTAGTAATAACATTTCCCCTGGTCTCTGGGTAGTGAGATCGGACGTCCGTGTGTATTGTTGCGCACGTAAAACATCCCTTGGCAGTTGGAAATCGAAAAAGAGTGGCCCAACGGCGATGCCCGGGCAAAATTTCACGTTAAAAATCTACCCAAAGTATTTCACGATCCTCGCCAGTGCTACGGAGTTCGTGCACTGAGCTGAGTTTCTCTAGACTCAGGTTTGAGTTAGGAGTAGAACGGAGCACTTATGGGTTACATCCGTGTGCAGTGATGTTGATCCGTCGACTAACCTAAACTAAACTAAACATGTGAATGTAGAATACTATCACGGATCTTTACAAATAAGAGACAGAAATAAACTTGATCAACCGCCCAAATTATTTTTTCATTTGAAAAAGGGAAATTTTCCTGCAAACAGTAATATAACAGTTTAAATTATAGTAATCGTGACATATGGCAAATCGCGGATGGTTAACAAATTGGTGAGGAATTATGTGAAAGTCCAATCCAATCCAATAATTATAACAACAATAAAATTCAACCTCGTTCAACCTGCTTTTTTCAGTATGTGGAAGCTGCTGAGATGTGGTTTTTGTAGAACAATGATGAGAGCACCCTAGACAGATAGAAAGAGTAACGAAGATGTCCTGGAAGAAGTTAACTCACAAAGAGAACAGGTTGCTCGCGCCAGAAGAAGACAGTCTCCACGCTTTGGGAATGCCATGAGAAGATGGGAGCTGGGGTACGTCGTGGCAACGACGAGTAGAAGGGAAGGCAGGCAAGACAAGGCCGAGACAGAAGATACTGGACAGTTGGACATGATGACATGGAGGAAGTTGGGTGTCAGAAATTATTGGCTGTGCAAGAGACAGAAGACCATGGACGCAATAAAAAGCAAATGACGCTGTTTTTCAAGGAGGATTGAAATATGTACTCTAAATGTGAGAAATATAAAGTTAGGAGTGTTTGCACATGCTATGGTCAGCCTGAAAACTTCATGACAACTAGAGGGCATGGAGGACAAAGATTAGAAATCAAATCAAAGACGAAGGAGACCATTATTGTAAATAGGTCACACAATGAGCGTGTGAGACGTAAGATAGTGCCTGATGGTGGAAATGACCATGTGTTCACATGCATCCATTATGGACGAACATTTACTGCGCGAATTAGACTGTTCAGTCACTTTCGCTGCTGCCATGGATTGTAGTTATTATGCCTTTTTGAAGCACAATGTAATAAACTATCGTCTGTCAAGGCGGCAAGGTCTTAGTATCAGCGCGACGGCCAGTATAGCTAGGTGGCTAGTACATTGCCTACCGCCATGGTGGGTTCATGTTTGCATCTCCTTCGAGGCTAGGATTGTGTTTCAGTGACTTGTGCTACTAAGTCGACCCACCCTAAAATGGGCACCAGGACATTTCATGGACGTAAAGGCGGCCAGGGTAATATTGATCACATCACTCCTCGACTGCCGATCAGTCTAACACTTATTGGGCTCGCACCATATATCCAATAGGACTCGTGGCATTGAAAGAGCTCATTTACTACTTGAGCTTGACTCTAGTCCGACTTTGTGAAGACACATGAAGGGTGTAGCATGGGTGGGAGTGCACGCGCAATTGAAATACCACTACTTTTATCCTTTCTTTACTTATTCAGTCTTCAGTGGAGATTCGTTCGCAACAGACGAGCAATATCTCCGGCTGGCCGATTCTCGCTGGTCGCGGGATACGCACAGTGTCAGGCGGGGGAATCTGACGGTAGTACACGCTTTTATGGGTTCAGACACTTACGATGACAGATGACAGATGTATGCTCATACTAGTGCAGACACTTGGTATAAGGCACTCAGCTGAGGGAAATGGATGAACGTCTCTAAGTCACATCCCTCGGATGTGAGGGCCTGGCCGGAACCCATCTCCTGCTCTTGGAGGTTTGATGCCGAGCCGGCAGCATCTGCAGTCTGCCTTGTTCCAGACGTACCGGTTATCCTTTCCTATGGAGTACACAAGGCAAGGCCGAGAGAGGGAACATGCTGCATGGGCAACACATATTGTCTGAATCCATGCCCAGGCAGTGTGCGATGGAATTCTGGCCTAATTCCAATCCACATACTTTTGTCTGTCAAGACGGCAAGGTGCCACTCACAGCGGGAGACAATTCCTGACAGAATTGTGTCATGGTACGGAAGGGAGTCAACATATGAATAAATCTATGCCGTCAGAGATGGCAGTCTGTGAAGAAACATTATCGCCCAGGCCAGTCGGCAAGGCGCCTGATGATGACGCTACCGCTGTTTATCTGTACAGGTGATGTGCCGCCTCACATACACTTACCGACCTCCCAGGCTTCCGTGATTGTTGACATCGAAGAACGACTGGGTTTTAGCTTCACCTGTTCCGCGAGCGGGCATCCTGCACCCAGGTGAGTTTGTGTTTGTATTATTTGGTTCGATTTCATCATCATAATCATCATCATCATCATCATCATCATCATCATCATCATCATCATCATCATCTTCATTATCATCATCTTCATCATCATCATCATCATCATCATCATCATCATCATCATCATCATCTTCATTATCATCATCTTCATCATCATCATCATCATCATCATCATCATCATCATCACCATCATCATCATCTTCATGTGCCATGTCAACAAATGTGGGCAGTCATGTTTAGCCGTCTCACCAGATCACCAGAGTCGTGGAGCAGCTCTGTATTGTAGTCTCGATTACACAACGTGGCTAAGACATCTAGATATTTACTTCCCTGTCTTTCTATTGTTCGTTTCCCCTGAATCTTCCCAGTTGTCACCAAGTTCTCCAGTTTATTTCTTATCGTGCCTAAAAAACATCGTGAGTGTCTACGTCTAATTTCTCTAATCAGTTTAGGGTTTTCATTTCTTCCTTGTAGGTCTTGCTCATTGGTTTGTCATTGGTCAGTCCATGGTATTCTTTGCATTTCGTGTCTATTTATTTGTATCCTAAGTCCATATACATGTAGAATATGAAGTATGTCTCTGTGAAGGTTAACCCGATCAACAAATACCTTAACAAGTCGGATCTGTCGGTCGAAAGGCACTGGTATCGCAGCTCTGCTATGAAAAGGCGCAACGCATTTACCGTCCAAAATAAACGATTCGGACGAACGAAGAAGAGGATGAAATATGTCCCATATGATCTTATCCCGTAACACTAGGCGTGTGTCCTAGAGATGCCATGATGAAGGCATCAGTCTCCCACCGCTTTCTGCAACATGACTCCGGGGAGAAACCCCTAGAAATCCCTCAACAGGAACCTTGACTGAGGAAACGGAAGGGATTGATGATGATGATGATGATGATGATGATGATGATGATTGTGTTAATGATGATGATGATTAATATGATGTTAATGATGATGATGTTGATAATGATGATGATGATGATGATGATGATGATGATGATGATGATGATGATGATGATGATGATGATGATGATGATGATGATGATGATGATGATGATGACACACAAACACACACACAAGCACACATAAGCACACAGACAAGCACACACACACACACACACACACAACAAGCACACACTCAAGCACACAAGAACACACACAAGCACACACACAAGCACATACTCACACACATACACAAGCACATATACACATAAGCACACACATACAAGCACGCACATACACAAGCGTAAACACACAAGCACATGCACACAATAAAACACAATCACACATACACACACACAAACACACAGACAAGCTCACACATACAAGCGCGCGCACACAATCAAGCACACACACAAGCACAGACACACAAGCACACACATTAGCACACGCAAGCACACACAAGCACATACACACACACACATACATAAGCACACACAAGCACACACGCACAAGCACACACACAAGTAGAAACATACAAGAAGACACAAACAAGCACAAACACACAAGCACTCACACACACTCACACAGGCATACACACAAGGAAACACACACAAGCAGACACACATCAAGCACTCACACACACACACACACACACACACACACAAGAACACACACACTCACACACAAGCACACACACAAGGACACACACACAGGCACAAGCACACACAAACAAGCACCTTCACAAGTATACACAAAAACTCGCACACACAAGCACAAACAATCACATAAACACATATACACACAAGCGAAGACACACAGGCACACTTACACAACCACGCACACACAAGAACACACGCACACACACACGCACACAAGCACACACACAAGCACATACACACACACAAACACATACAAGCACGCACAGACAAGCACACACACATGGACGGACACAGAAGGACAGACACAATGACACACACGCACATACAAGCAAGCACACATGCTCACACACACACACACGCACATCACATAAAATACAGACAAGCACACACACACACACACACACACAAGCACATACACAATCCCTCACACACATACACGCAGGGCCGGATTTAGACTTGATAAGGCCCTAAGCTATTTGAAATATGGGGCCCTTTATAAGTCCAGATATTCTATGTCATATATACATATATGACGATTGCTCACTCGGACAATATTTTTTGGGGCCCCAAAGCTTATACGTAGCTTTATATGTGTAGCATATACGTAAATCCTGCACTGCATACACGCATACGCACGCACACAAACACAAGCACACGCACATACACATGCATATACACTTACACACACAAGCACATATACACACGCACACGCGCGCGCACACACACACCCAGAGAGAGAGAGGGCGAGAGAGAGACAGAGAGAACGAACGAACGAACAAACTTTATTTTCAAAGGGTTAAGAATTGGGCACGCAGAGAGAGAGAGAGAGAGAGAGAGAGAGAGAGAGAGAGAGAGAGAGAGAGAGAGAGAGAGAGAGAGAGAGAGCGTTGCGGCCGAACGTTATATTCCAAGCATTTATCAACGGATAAGAAAGATAAATTACTTTTGAAAAACTAAACAGAAATAACCTAGAATATTTCTCTCGGCATTTGAGTAGTCCGATCAACACAAACCGCTTTGTTCTTTGGTTATTATTTTTACTGTTATTATTATTATTATTATTATTATTATTATTATTATTATTATTATTATTATTATTATTATTATTATTATTATTATTATCACTGGGTTTATTGATCGTGTCGCGTTGGTTCCTTACGGGGGTATGTGAGCCAGTCGCTCAGAAAGCAATAGCAAACTACTGAGCGTAATCTTGCCAAGAAATCAACAACAGCTGTTTTATGTTGGTGTAGACAGCTATGTCCTGTAAATAGGATATGCAAAAAAAGTGGGTTTATTAATGTTACGCATATTCTCTCTCTCTCTCTCTCTCTCTCTCTCTCTCTCTCTCTCTCTCTCTCTCTCTCTCTCTCTCTCTCTCTCTCTTTCTTTCTTTCTTTCTTTTACCTTCTCCTTCTTCTCCTCCTCCTCCTTCTTCTTCTTCTTCTTCTTTTTCTTCTTCTTCTTCTTCTTCTTCTTCTTCTTCTTCTTCTTCTTCTTCTTCTTCTTCTTCTTCTTCTTCTTCTTCTTCTTCTTCTTCTTCTTCTTCTTCGTACTACTAGATGCTAATACTCATATTGTTTTCGACCATGTTATTCTGTTCCATCAGCTATCAATGGAAGAGAAATGGCAAACTGTTAAGCAACAACGATGAATCCATCACACCATTCCCGAACGGCACCCTGTATTTCAAGAACTTCACCGACAATGAGAATGGCGTCTACCAGTGCGTGGCTACGAACCATTTGGGAACCTCTCTGTCTGTGAACGTCCCACTTTGGAACGTAAATCCACCAACAAGATGTGAGTTATTATTACATATTAGTCGTTCTAAAACATTCTGTTGCCAGAGCCTCATTCTCGTAATACAAATACTATTTGTGTTTTCCAAAATACACTCCATTTCAATATTCCAGGGCCCACCATGAACTGACCTTGTATCTTCAAATGCAAAACTGGCAGCCTGCCGTCTTGATGGACTAGTGGTTCTCAACCTTGTTTAGCCCATGCCCCCAACCTTTACCATATGTTCTGAACTTCATTCTCCCCCCTCCCCTTTCGAATTTCCTCCCTATACACCCCCCCCCCCAACCCTTACACAATATACATAGAAATGGAGGCTGAATTTAATAACACATACTAGAACAAGTCTGGACATCTACATAAAACGTGATTTGCGTGTCTACTTACGTTATAAAACGAATTTTATTAGGGCGAGAAGTACAGAACCGTAAAATTTAGAGGGAAAAACAATATAAAGTAACTGTTACTTGTATTAATGCGATCTTGAAATAATCTTAATTCCCCCCCCCCCTCCGGAAACCCTAAAATTCCCCACTGGGGGAGGGGGGAATTCCCCACCGGTTGAGAACTACTGTGAAAGACACTAGTTTGTAACACGATGCTTCAAACAGGCACAATAACTACAACCCATAAACAGCGGAAGAGTGCCCGTTTATGAGTTATCCAGATTCCCATGGACTCCGTTATTCTCTCTGTCCATCGCTTACATGGTCAGTCTCTTCTTCTGGTTCCAATTGCTCTGTACATCATTGTGGTATACTGTTAGTTGGTAGCCTAGTCATTTTCTGCATCATTACGCAAGGGTGCAGTCATATGTGAGGCAACCAGGACTGCAAGAGCTGTGAAGAAAAGGCAGGACAGAAAAACCACTGCAGGAAATCCTCCTCCAGAAACGTCAAGCATTCTTTGCCCACGTTGTCAAAGAACATTTCGAACCAAAATAGGCCTTATCAGCCATCAACCCACGGCTCCATACCTTCAACCCCACTGGATGAAATGAATGGTCATCATCATTCTTGATGGACAAACAACAACACAACAGCCTAGTTATATGATTGAGCCATTTAACTTGTGTTTTCTAACTAAATCTGGCGCGGATATAACCTACACTTTAGTCCTGATTTCTTCATTTCTGATTTTCTCTCTTCTTGATACATTGAGTATTCTCAGGAATCTCATTTCTGTTGCTGTGATTTATCTGTTCTATTTTCTGTCATTATCCAGGCTTGTAGCATAGAGTTGTAGCAAGATTGTGTTTTAGAGTGCTTTCTTAGTAACTTTTGATACGTGTTTGTTCTATAGTATCGGTGCCATTGTTTCCAATGAGTGTTTTCGCTTATTGCATCTATTTTCTATCTCGTCTTCTGGGTAATTATCGGTTATGCCAGATTTTATTGTTTAATCCTTAATCAAAGCTATTCCCTTAGCAGATAATGTCGCCGGGGTGTGACGTGTTAGTGTTTCACATATTCAAGGCCAGGACGCAGGAGGTGGGGTGGACAGTCCTCATTTTTCGTCGCTTTCCCATCCAGACAAATCCCAGTAAATTTTTGCATTTGTCTGGTGTCTTTATTTAGGCTGGGTCGACAGCGGGGTCATACTGGTAGGGGGTAATAGTGCCTGTGCTGGGGGTTGAACCCGGATGACACATGATTTGACAGGCAAGCACACTAACCACTACGCCACTGCGACTCTACTGATTCTTAACTGGTTTTGTGCCGTGGGATCTTTAATCGTCTTAAACGACTTCCTGTATCTGTCATGGGATGTTTAATCGTCTTAAACGTCTTCCCGTATCTGTCATTGGATGTTTAATCGTCTTAAGCGACTTCCCGTATCTGCCTTGGGATGATTAGTCGTCTGAAACGACTTCCCGTATCTGTCATGGGATGTTAAATCGTCTTAAACGACTTCCTGTATCTGTCATGTGATGTTTAATCGTCTTAAACGACTTCCCATATCTGCCATGGCTTACATATTGCCGAAATGTTGTCCGCTACCATGTTAAAAACTCTGAAGTCATAACTATAACACACCACTACTTCCCATTTTCCACCACCCAATTTTGTTTGCTCCAAACCTACTGTTTGTTTGTCCCTGAATCTGTTAATAATAAAGCAAAACATTATCCCGAGCCAGTTTCCTGCTTTGGGATCTGTGATGTGATAGGACCATCACATCGTGAAAGCCTGAGAGCATGGAAGAATAGGTGCTCAGTCTTGTTCCTCACTTAGACTGAAACTCACGCGGACGTCGAATCCTCGTCCGACTGTGCTCGTCACATTATCAACAAAATTCTCTGTTAAGAGGGGAGGAAGAGGAAGAGGAAGACGCAACAGAGGCAGCAATTATATTTGATCATCATCATCATCATCATCATCATCATCATCATCATCATCATCACAATCCACTTTTGCCATCAAGCGACGTGGGGAGGAATAATTGGCGCTCCAGCGTCCGATGAGCGGCACTGGATAGTGTCAATCCGTGAGATTATACGATGTCTTTCGTGTAATTCTACTTTCTTCTCGAGCGTCCTCTTGCTTTTGTAGCAGATCGTCTTCGACGTAAGGCCAATGCTAGTAGTTATATTTGATAACAGGTTTAAAGTAATGACAAACGAAATACGCTGTCAAACCTACACTCATATTGTTACCACCTTCACCGTTATAATAACATATACGAGGGAAAGTCAATGAGTAAGTCACAAATGGCTGTAGAAAAATAACTAAATATGATAACAACTTGAAACCAGTTTATTTTTATCCATACATTGTCCGTTTATTTCTCAACATAATTTTCACCAACATTAATGCACTTATCCCATCGTTTTATCAGTCCTCCCAAACCGTCTGCATAGAACTGCTTGCTCTGTTTTCTAAACCAAGTTTTCACTTCACATTCATCTTCGGCGTCATCCACGAAATGTCTCCCGCTAAGGTGGGTTTTCAGTGGACCAAAAAGGTGGAAATCGCTAGGGCCTAAGTCGGGACTGTAAGGTGGATGTTCCAGAACTTCCCACCTTAGTTGGTTAATTTTCTCCTGAGTTAATCAAGCCGTATGTGGTCTGGCATTGTCATGAAGAAGCAACACTCCTCTAGTCAGCAGTCCGGGCAATTTCAATCGATCATGCATTATTGTGACTTGTTTTCCCGGGAGGAACGTGGAATGAACAAGCACACCTTATTACTTCTTCTTCTTTGGGATTATTGACTGACTTCTGTCTACACTCCTCCCTTCTGTCTTCCCTTCCATATATCTATTCCTTTCTCTCTCTCTATTATTCCTCCATCACATACTCCGACAACAGTTTCCTTCAACAATAATAAAATATTTATTAATAAAAACTATGTCTGGTGTATGTATGGACTGTGTAGGTGTAGTAGGTAGTGTATTCTATTGTTGGTGCAAGAATGAACTCGGAATGTCTAGTCTTGGTATCACCTCTCGCCCATTCAATCGGCCAAACCACAGGACATCACATAAAACAGGACAGGTCTCACCCTGGATGTTCCGTAGGCTTGAGTCTGAAGGTAAATCCGTTATTGAACGAAACAAAACTGTTCACCACTGGATCACCGTAAAGTAATAATATTCCAGTAAGTCTATGACTTCGCCAGAGTCCGTTTCATGACATTCATAATCCAACACCGGAAAAACCACATTACTACAGTCCTGCCTATTGTCTCTAACGACTAGCACTGTTCTGACTTGTCTATTGGTTCTTCACTATGAGTCTACAGTATAAACGTATGTAGTTTTATTTGGTTTTGCTTTCCGCCAGATTATCTTCCTTTTTCATTGTTACTTTGGTTATCTGGATATCCTTTGCTTCTTTTTCAAAGTTCATTGAAGGCAATCTTTTATTTCCTCTCCCTATTTGACCTTGTCTATGTTCGTCCTTGGTTTATTGAGGTATTTGCTCTCCCCTCAAATGAAATGCCTCGAGTTTATCAACAAAGCTTTTCTGTACACAAGACTTATGTGTCTATCTTCTCTGATATGTCAGTATGAGAACTGGAACCTGTGAGATGGATGGTAAATCAAGTGATATGCGTCTGCCACTTAATACTACTTATGTAAGTGTCCTTCTCCAGCCGTGATGAAAAGGCTTTCGAAGGATACACCGACATAAGACATATAAATTCACCAAAGTCGAAACTATTCACTAATAGAAAGCAATGGTAAACGCTATGCACACACATCTATTTCCCTATGCTTAAACTATTACGCCAAGGATATAATACCGTATATATTCACTTATCATCCTGGAATTGAAATACACTAGCGAATAAAACACTAATATCCCATATTCTTTCAACCATTAGGGACGTGTATTTCTTTCCCCACTCAGGATGCATAGATAATTCAGCCCAGTTTGTAACACGCACTCAACAGAAAACCCAGTCTCTACTATTTATAGTGGGCCTCCTGTTCTTCCGTTATTGTTTGATGTTCATACCTCAACACTCGTCTCTTGACGTATCCTGTACATCAAAAGGCGGTGAAATCACGTAGTGGCCAGTTGCTCGGTTCGTTCCGTGGTTACGATGTTTCCCTGGTTCCCCTTACGCTAATACTTCAAAGCATCCGAACCCGTTGATCGCTTCCTCCGTTCATTTTTCCCCACCGCGATCTCCCCTTTTCCCCCTGTCCGTCCGATCAGATCGTCTGGCAATGACCTATGCGAACACCTGTATCCAATTTTTATATCTGTCGGTCAATGATCTTTAATTTATCCTTCTCTCAGATTGAACGACTAGATTTAACCCTTCTCCTTCATTGTATTTACTCTTACTAGGTTATCAGGGAATCATTAACTCACAGTATCCCGTGACAATTATGCTGTATGCTGAACCATGTGAGCACCCTATTTCAGATGCTACAGAGTCTATCGTTACTCGCCTGTCACCTCTAATCATCTCCTCCACCCGCTGCACGGATGCTTCTGTAGCAATCTCAACAGGACGACCAGATCGCATTTCATCAACAATTTTAGAGCGTCCTTGAGAAAATTGTTCTACTCAGCTATGCACCGCTTTACGGGAAAAAAACATTTGTCAACATAAACAGGAAGCATTTCGTTGTGAATGTCTTTTGCAGGCAGTCCTTTTGCCCACACACACACACACACACACACACACACACACACACACACACACACACACACAATGCACAACAGCACGTTGCTCTTCGGTTGTACACTCCGTAAGTACAGTCACCATTTTGTTTATGCGCCGCGCATGCGCGTGAGACACCTAGCGCCACCTGACGAACGGGAATATAAAGTTCGATGTTGTTGTCACCTAATGACACCTGTAGAAAACACCAATTACATTTACCTGCCATCCCACAGGACTGTGTGACTTACTTATTGACTCGCCCTTGTATATCACGTCTTAGGAGTAATGAGCTTTTCATCTTTTCTAGTGAGATTTGTTGCTACAGAAACCGAAGTGCGGACGGTTCAGGAAGGAGATGCCTTGACGCTACTATGTGGCAACACGCCGGACACAGTTCCCAAGTGGAACAGACGATGGTATCTAACCATTGGATCAAAGGAAGTCTTGCCTGATGATCGAATTGGCACGGATTCTGAAGGTAAACCATTATCGCCTGGTTAGGCAACGGAAATATTTTATTTCACATAAACTACAATTGTGATTGATGTAATGGTTAAGAAGTCGCGCAGACAAAGCCATCAGCAAGACTGGACGAGAGAGAGAGAGAGAGAGAGAGAGAGAGAGAGAGAGAGAGAGAGAGAGAGAGAGAGAGAGTTCGATGTCAGCTCTCAACGTTCGCTATAGGAAGGAAAGAATGGTCAACTACTCCTCCGTGCACCTGGCCTACGATATGTGATGGTTTTAACACTTCACACGCCCACAGCCGGCTACTGCTATTATTATTATTATTATTATTATTATTATTATTATTATTATTATTATTATTATTATTATTATTATTATTATTATTATTATTATTATTATTATTATATTATTATTATTAGAGGAATGTGATATTGGAGGAACATCCAAGCTGCTTGGTTATGCAGATGATATAGATATTATAGGGGAAGATGAACAAAAGACATTAAAAATATTGACTAACTTAAAGGAAAAAGCCCAAAAGATGGGGCTGGTTATCAACCAAGATAAGACAGAATATATGGTAATTTCAAGAGAAGGAATGGCTAAAACCTCTGGCCACATACAAATAGATGATATGACCATTAAAAGAACGGAAACATACAAATACCTGGGTACAATCTTCAACTGCTCCAACATCATAAGGGAATAAATACAAACTAGAATCAATTCTGGAAATAAGATATACTATGCACTACAACATCTACTAAAATCAAATGCGCTATCTCGTAACACCAAAATCACAATATACAAAACACTGATACAGTTGTGCTGTATGGCTCTGATACCTGGAGTAAAACGAAAGGAGACGAAGCCTTGTTACAAACCTTTGAAAACAAAGTTTTGAGACGCATCTTTGGACCCATTAGGGATACACAAAGTGGAGAGTGGAAAAGAAGAAGTAACAAAGACATTTATTATCTGTTTAAGTCCCCGCTAATCACTGGTAACATGAAGGCTAATAGACTACAATGGCTGGGGCATACAGAAAGAATGGAAGATAATAGGGAAACAAAACTCGCTTACACTCAGGAAATAAATGACCGTAGACCCCGAGGTAGACCAAGAAGACGGTGGAGAGATAATATATATATATATATATATATATATATATATATATATATATATATATATATATATATATATATATATACAGACCTACAAGCACTTGGAATCAACGACTGGCAAGAGAAGGTCAACCAGAGAGACGAATGGAGACGGATTGTATCTGCAAAACAGAACCTTAATGGCTCGGAACGCTGAAGTAGATTATTATTATTATTATTATTATTATTATTATTATTATTATTATTATTATTATTATTATTATTATATACGTATATATATAGACAGACCTACCATGTAGCAGTTGACGGTACTGCATGTTTTCTGTTAATTCTGTTAGAGCCGAATGTTGGGCGGTGCTCACCAAATCAGACCCCCGCATTGTGCCAACGGCTTCGAGCGGAGGAGCAAAATCGGACGCAAGACTTATCCCAGTGCGAGGAAATGCAACTTAAAGATTAAATGACATGGCAGAGCAGATCAAGCCCTAAGCCTTGATCGGCAACTGGTCTAGGATCGAAGCTCCGAAATGCGGACAGTTTGAGCATTGTTTTTGGCGATCCAGCAGCTTCTGCAGCTTATCCTGTTCCAGACACAAGGCAGACGTGGTTGCGGCCTTGTGGGAGCACGTGTACACCTCGGAGGAGCAAATGGATCACCATAGTCTGGCAAGAATGAGGCAGCGAGAAGTGACGAGGGGATCTGGCCGACACTCGACGCTCAGAGGAAAGGCGAGACGGACATATAATCAGATTGCTACTGGAACTATTGGTGTTGGAACTCTTCTCTGGCTACTGAGGATGGGGACGGAGCGCTTATGGGAATGCCCCGAATGCTGTGATGTGATGTCGGTTCCTAAATCAATCAATCAATCAATCCTGTTCCAGACATTTTGGAGTAGACTAGGCAGTCGAGGGAGGGATCATGCTGCATGGGCAACTCGTGGTCTCTACAATTCAGCCCAGGTTTTGTGCTATGGAGAGGTGTAACAAATTCCTGGCCATGGGCTGTAGTTATTGTGTATTTTTTGGCACAATGTAACTGCTATCGTCTGTCAATACGGCAAGGTACCAGTGAGCGATTATTATTATTATTATTATTATTTTGTTGTTGTTGTTGTTGTTGTTGTTGTTGGTGTTGTTGTTGTTGTTGTTGTTGTTGTTGTTGTTGTTGTTGTTGTTGTTGTTGTTGTTGTTGTTGTTGTTGTTGTTGTTGTTGTTGTTGTTGTTGTTGTTGTTGTTGTTTATCAAGTGCCACGCCAAAAGGAATGGGACTTATCAGCTAATCGAACTGCAGAGAATATTCTCCGGGATTTACCCTTGTACAGCCAACTAAGACGGGAATGCTAGCCTAGTGAGACGGTACTGCATTCAAAACTATATGGACAAAAAGAGTAATTCCCAAAAGCTATTGATTGCATCATGAAACTCGCCTATCGGCAGTGACGTACTGGATCTAACAATTTGAACTGTAAGGCAACAAAGCTACTAAAAGAACACTAACATTTTAAACTTATTGTCTAATGTTTAAGATAGCCCACTTGCCATCTGGCAAGATGACGGCCTGGACAATCAGCCACTGTCTGTCAGTGTAACTGTGAAAGAACGAATGCCAGATAAAGGAGAATCGTATACCACAATAATAACAAAATGTTTGTTTGTGTTCGCTCGCTTTGGACTATTTTTGGTGCACATGACTTATTTCTGCGTGTGGGTTAGATTTCCCTATTACCAGTGTCCCTCGCCATCAGGCGAATCCAACTCCAAATTCTGAGGTACTTGTAATTTACGTTCACAAGTCAAGGACGAGACGTCAACACGTTAGTCCAACGTGTAGAGGTTGAACCCGCTACCTCGGCATCAGCACACCGGATGTTTAAGAACGAGATGTCTTATTCATTCGGCGACGCTGACCTACACTGCATGTTATAAACACGTTATTTATTCTACAGGCAATCTGAGATTTGCGTACACAAAACCAGAAGACGCAAGATCCTACAGCTGCGGCCTTGTGCCCCGAGTGCTTAAACCCCAGCAGGAAATCATCATGTTCAAAACAATAGACTTAATTGTTACACCAGGCAATATTGGTAAGGGCTGCAAATCTTAATATACGTTGTTGTTTTTTTTTTATTATTTCCCCTATGCCCATTTTTTAAAACTTAGGATACTGTTCATAGTGAGATGCGATAGCGTAGTGGTTGGACGCTCGCCTGCCAATCCGGTTGTCATGGATTCTATTCCGTTTCGGGGCGTTATTGACCTGGCTTCCCATGTGTATCCTGCCTAAAGCTGGTACCACAAAATGTTTGGGTGTAAAGGCGACAGACGTGGTACTGACTCATCCTCCACCGAGTGCTAATTAGTTAATTAAAATGAGCGTAGCACCATATAACAAATTACCTAAGGTGTTTAAAAGGGCCCTTTGTATTAATATATATATATATATATATATATATATATATATATATATATATATATATATATATATATATATATATATATATATATATAAAATTCTATATTTATTGCAATCCCAAAGAAGTTAGGAGCCTTGAAATGTGATCAACATCGAACAATTAGTATAATGAGACACATCATGAACATTTTGCTAAGAATCATCATGCAAAGAGTTAGGATGGAAATACAACCCGAAATAGGAGAACAATGTGGGTTTGTAGAAGCCAATGGTAAAGTAAATGCTGTGTTAGTTAGTTAGTTAGTTAGTTAGTTAGTTAGTTAGTTAGTTAGTTAGTTAGTTAGTTAGTTAGTCGACAGATCATCCTCATTGCACATCGAACCATTCAGTCCATAAGTGCTCGGATCCCCTCCTCAGCAAATCCCGCAACGTGTAGCGGCTAACGACGCCAGTTCTATGTTGATTTATCAATCTTCTTTGGCTTCCTGCGTAGTGTTCTTGTTTGGCCACCCCTCTTTTAATTTGCTGCTCTCGCAGTCTGGCCATTGTTGTAGATTCACAGTCATCACTTGGTTCTCGCAAAAGTCTCACTTCTCGTAGAGCATTCAGAATGTCAGCCTGGTCCATGGCGCGTCCGCCCTCCACAGTAACCTCACCTGCGAGCTTGTCAGCCCGCTCATTTCCTTGTACTCCCGCATGCCCTGGCACGAAGATGAAACTAATCTTTGCCAGCCGAGACCGCTTCAGAGGCAGCAACCATTCTCTTCGGATCGACCCCTCCTCTATCCTCTTGATCATGTTCATTGAGTCGCTAAGGAAACAAGCCCTAGTGAATGTCTGTGTCTCGTGCCATGTTATTGCTTTACTTACTGCCATGACTTCCATGGTCAGGCTACTTGTGGTTTCAGTGAAAGCACCAGAGTCCTCCTTCACAATTCTCCCTCCGGCCCGAGCTGTAAAGGCCCATGAGCTTCTCACATGTCGGACGACCGACCCATCTGTGTAGATGACCGCGTCATTGTCTAGCGAATTCTCGAAAATCAACGCTTGTACTTCGGCCTCAACAGCAGCCGGATTTTCTTGTCTGCATTTTCTATCTAGTTGGATGCAAACTGAAAAGGATGTGCAGAAGTCTGTTGGCACTTGCACCCACTCCTCGCCAGGTTCTAAGTCCTCAAGTGAACACACCTGTTGAAGAATGTCTTCGGCTTGACCCATCAACGACCGTCCTCTTTTTAACCTGCTGCCCTTCACCTTCCTAATTTCACTATGCAGTGGATGTTGTGTTCTGAGGTAGGCGCGTGCCCTGCAAACTTGTATTCTCTCTTCAATGGTTGGAAAATCAAGAAGGTAGCGCATCTCCCTGCATGCTTTATCTCTTGTATATCCAAGAATAATGCGCATAGCTTCATTCTGTATCCTTTCCATCCTTTCTATCTGCTTATGGCTGAGAGTCAGGATTGCCATTGCATACTCCAAAACAGACATGACCAACCCCTCGTACAGAAGACATAGATGGCGCTGCTCACAGTTTGCTGCCGCCATCACCCGCATCGCTGCCAAACCCCGCTTGGCCTTTGTTATCACCTGGTCTATGTGCACATTATAAGCAAGGCTTCGATCAAACCGTATCCCCAGGTAATTCATTGCCTGCGTTCTTACCACCGTCTCTGAACACAGCATTACAGTTGGTGTTGGATTGTTGACAATATGATTATTCAACGAGAACCAAGTCACTGTTGCCTTTGTTGGGTTGACCATTGCCCCAGCTTCATCACACCAAGTACTTATGCGATTTAGTTCGGTTTGTAGTTCCACAGCAACCTCCTCTCTATCCTTACCCTGACGATACACTAAAACATCATCGGCATATGACAATGTCCTGCCAGGTCCAGTGATCTGCTCACTGGTGATTCTCACTGTGTAGGCGTTGAACAGTACCGGAGATAATGGTGATTCCTGTGGTAGACCAGGATATATTGTTGTTGGTTCCGAAGTCCAACTGCCACGTCTAAAAACTACTTTCCGTTGGAAGAGGGCTGCAGCGATCCAACTAAGGAGGAATGGACTTACGTTTAGTTCAACAAGCTGAAACATTAAAAAATCCAGTGGTACTCTGTTGTATGCGTCCTCAAGATCAATCGCTGCAGCAACGGTTTCAGTGCCTGAGTGGAAACCTTCATAGACATCATGGGCAAAGACTGCTGCATTGGTCCAGGTTTCTCTTTTTGGACGGTACCGACCCAGGGTAGGTGGGAAAACACCTTGCCTCTCTAGTTGGCTTGATATTTTCCTGGCAATTACCTTCTCCAGCAGCTTGCCTATTGTATTCTGCATGGTTATAATTCGATATCCCTGAATTTTTGTGTGGTCTTTGTCAGGCTTTGGCAAGGGAATCAGATAGCTGTGTAACCATTCCTCCTTGATGCTAGCACTCCCTATACTGTTGTTGTACATGTCTGCTAGTTCCTCTAGCTCGTTGTCGGTACACCTATTTATGTCGTACTTTTTATTATGTCGTATTTATTTAGCTAGATTATGATAGGAATGAGGTAGTGAAGACAGAAATGAGGTAGTGTAGTGAAGACAGGAATGCGGTGGTGAAGACAGGAATGAGGTGGTGAAGACAGGAATGAGGTGGTGAAGACAGAAATGGGGTAATTGAGACAGGAATGAGATAGTGAAGACAGGAATGAGGTAGTGAGGACAGAAATGAGGCACTGAAGACAGGAATGAGGTAGTGAAGGCAGCAATGAGGTAGTGAAGAAGGGATGAGGTAGTGAAGAGAGGGATCTGGTAGTGAAGTCGAGAATGAGGTAGTGAAGACAGGAATGAGGTGGTGAAGACATGATTGATGTGTTGAAGGCTCTCTAACGAATACAAAGTGCATCAAAATAAATAAAGGACCCACATCTGGGGAGGTTACTTCAGCAGAGTGAGCAGAAGGTCTCTTCGACACTCAAACCCTGGAGGAAATGCAAGCGGACGCTCGGTAAGACTGACACTGGTACGACCAGCATGGGAACTTTTTCCTGGCTACCAAAAATATAGGAAGAAGCTCGCGTAAGAATGTACTGAATGCTATGATGCTGACTCTTGATTTCTTACTGTCATATTCATACCTAGGACTGGATCGACCACTGCAAATTGTTCACCCCAACGAGAGCGCGGTTAAAGGCATCATTGGTCACAAAATCACCCTGGAGTGTTTCTTCTCTGGACAGTAAGTCTGCTATTTATTTGATATTTTATTGTGATCTGATTATGCTTTCTAAAGGTCGACTAATCGCTAGCAAGTGTCATCTCCGTGATGAAGGTAGGCTGTGATAAGTAATGGTTGCTTTTTAGCGGAATCCAGGCTTGTCCATGGGAATGGGATTCCCTTGGGAATGGGATTCCCATGGGAATCCCATGGGAAACGTCTCATGGGATGGGATGGGACGGGACAGCAAACATTATAGCAAAATATCCCAGCGGTTCAATGCCTATTTAAAAAATTACTCGCATTACTTTAATGAAGATGATGAAGAATTCTTAAACCACATTCCGAATATTGTTCATGTTCAAATTAAAGGAATGCTGTACATACAAGAAGATTTTGCTAAGAATTATCATGCAAAGAGTTAGGAGGAAAATACAACCTGAAATAGGAGAAGAACAATGTGGGTTTGTAGTAGGCAAGGGTACAGTAAATGCTGTGTATATACTGAGAACCGTAATCGAACGTTCTATAGAAGTAAACAAAGATCTACACCTTTGCTTCATTGACTACACAAAGGCTTTTGATAAAGTGAGACATGTCAACATGATAAGGATGCTTGAAGATCTACAAATTGATGGGAAAGACCTTAGACTTGTAAAAAACATATATTGGAAACAACAAGCTGCCATAAGAGTTGATAATGAAGTAAGCCAATATCAGCCTATTAAGAGAGGTGTGAGACAGGGATGTGTAATGTCTCCAGATCTGTTTTCCCTGTACAGTGAAAATATTTTCAGAAATATTGAAAATATGGAAGGAATCAACATTGGGGGACGATGCATCAATAACATTAGATATGCAGATGATACAGTCTTGATTGCAGACAATGAACAGGACCTGCAAAATTTAGTAGATGCGGTTGTTACACATAGTGAACAACAAGGGTTAGAATTAAATTGTAAAAAGACACAGATTATGGTCGTCACTAAGAAGAACGAAATACCACAGTGTAATATACAAGTAAGTGGGAATACTCTTCAACAAGTGAATAGGTACAATTACCTCAGAACAGTAATAACATCTGATGGGAGATGCCTTGAAGAGATTAGAACAAGAATCGCCATGGCAAAAGTAGCCTTTAGCAAGATGAAAAACATACTGACCAATAAAAAGATGTCAATTGAAACGAGAAAAAGAGTGTTGAGATGCTACATAGAACCTGTACTTTTATATGGATGTGAAGCTTGGACAATGAGCAGCCAGGCTGAAAAATATCTGATGGCTGTAGAAATGTGGTTTCTGAGGAAAATGCAAAGAATACCATGGACAGCCAGAAAGACCAATGAACAAGTCCTTCAAGAAACAAATGAAGATCGTAAACTGATCAGAGACATTAGACGTAGACAGTCACAATTTTTTGGGCATGTTATGAGAAGAAATGATTTGGAGAACTTGGTGACAACTGGTAAGATCGAGGGGAACAGACCAAGGGGAAGACCTAGAAACAAGTATCTGGATGGCTTGGCCTTGTGGCATGGTCGAGACAAAAACACGGAACTGATCCACGACTCTGTTGATCGAGTGAGATGGCAGAACATGACCGCCCACGCTTACCGGCATGGCACATGATGATGATGATGTACATACATGAGAAATTCAAAACTTTTTTTTTGGACAAACTAGAAATTGATGGTGCTACATCTCATTTAATTTTGCTGTTATACTTCCTCCTAGACTATCAGTTGTACAAAGTTATTGTTGATATTGACGAAGAAACTTCCAGCAGCGTGGTGAATATTGTCAGAACTTTCAGAAAATTATTGGAGAAAAACTTTGGCCATATTGCGACAGATTTTGGCAGTTACTGCAGCACTCCTTACTGGAGTTGACATTAAAGCCAAAATAGAAGACATAGTCAAGTCAGTTGCTACTAAGAAGAAAGGGAATGTGGACACCAATAAATGGGCCACTGATTGGATCGCTTTTTCTAAGTATGTTATTCCAACTGTTATTTCATTCATCAAATATTTAAATCTTTCTTCTGAATCATCTGCTGTATGTGAAGTAGCAGGAATTGTAGAACAAAAGCCGAAAAGTGATTTTTGACTTAATTTTTGACCCTCCACCAAACAAAGCACTTAAGTTCGATGACCCCCAGCATTGAGGATGAAGTCACTATGTTTCAAAAATTACGGCAACCAACTTCACAACCATTAAATTATTGGAAAAATGAATATAGGTTTCCACTGCCAAGAGCAAGTGCAAAAATTGTTTTAGCCATACCAGTGTCCTCAGCGGAAGTAGAGCACTTATTTAGTGCAGCTGGATTGTTGTTGAGTAAGTTACGAAAACGTATGTTACCAGCTCTCGTTATAAACTCTGTGTATATCAGATTTGCATGTAAGATGAAAATAGTGGAAATGGTTCAGGGACAACCTGGATTAACTGAATTATTAGAAACAGCCGATCAGCAGGAAATTGATAATGTGCTGAATGAGCAGATTGACTCAGAAACAGAATGAGAATGTCAGAGTGACACTGAATTTAGATTAAGCTTTGTTTCAATAAAATACTCTTGAATATTAAAATTAATAAATTATGTTGTTTTACGTGTCTCTTTGTACATGAGTAGTACTACTATTTAGTAGACACTAACCCTAAACTTTCATAAATTTCATAATTTTATTTGAACTGTATTCCATATTAGTATTATCATGGGAATCCCATGGGATGGGACAGACAAAATTACCGTTGGATGGGATGGGAATGGGACTGAAAAATGTGTCCCATGGACAAGCCTGAAATGCCTGTCTTCACCTTTCCCATCATACTTTGTGAGTCCATTACAATCACGATATGCCTATACTGTTAATATACAGAGATCGACATTTAAAAATGTGTCGACAACTGAAAAATTGTTGCCATATTAAATGTGGCAGTGTTTTAGCAAGTATATTTGGTCGAAGGAGTGTCCCTTGAAGAAGGACCATAGGTCGACCAGTACGAAGTTATACACGGGATATTTAAGATATTTGAGCATGAACATGCGCAAGGTAAAGGACAGAGAATATCCTAAGCTGCCGTAATGAAAACGACATTCTGCAATGGACCTGCAGCAAGACGCTGATGATTAAACTTATCTGATGCATGCCGAAGGATAATATATCGTCAAATGTGACCTCACATTTGGAGAGAAGGGCAATATATCGCCATACTAGGGTCATCGTGTTTGTTTGTTTCGGTATCTTCCGAATTTAATGCTTAGTGAATGGAAATGTGAAGGTTAACCCGGTCAACAAATGCCCGCAGAAGTCGGATGTGTCGGCCTAACGGCGCAAGAACGCAGCTCTGCTGTAAACAGGCACAATGCAATCACGCCCGAAACAAAATCTCCGGATGAACGCAGAAGAAGTAGAAATGTACATTCTAGTACTTGTTCGTTTGACTGTGTGCCATGTTTTTTCCAAACCAACATTTTTGCTTGGCACTGAATCAGTTAAAATAAGTGTCTCAATTGTATAGTGGCAAGAGCATTTGTCTGTGGGACGAACGCTCCAGAATTCAAAATTCATTTGAGACAAAACTGTTAGCGAGCACATGCCCCTGGGCTCGACCCATTCTAATAAATTGGGTACTAACAATATCTTCTATAAGAAGATTGGCAGTACTTGAGACAGAAGGTTGTAGACAGACATGATCACCAACGCTACACGGCATGGACTATAAGAAGAAGAAGATAAAGACGAAATTACTACTATTACTGACTTCCAGCGCAGTAAATTATGTCATTGTAATATCCAACTGTAATATCCCCATAACAGCCCTCTAGCTACCATTACCTGGAAACGAGGCAACAGTCCGGTCACAGCTCTAGCCAGTGAGAGGTTTATTGTGACTGACTCAGGCAGGCGGCTGAGAATATTAAAACTGGAGGAAGGGGACGAGGGTGAATACGTCTGCGAGGGAAGCAATGGGCTCGATACAAAGCGGCACATCATATTTGTCAATGTCACATGTAAGTATGATTACGCCTTTTGGTATAGTTAGTTGCATGCCCTTTAGATACAATTGTGATCAATCCCATCAAATACTGATTGTTTGTAATGTACTTTTTTTTGCATATCCTTTTTTACAGGACATCGCTGTCAACTCCAGCATTTTACTGCTGTTGTTGATTTCTTGGCAAGTTTACGTTCAGTAGCTTCCCATTGATTTCTGAACGACCAGCTCCCATACCAACTCGTTAAAACCCAGCGCAACGCTGTCTCCTGCCAAACCGATCGCAGCTGTGATTCGAACGTGGGTAACCGGACTTACGAATCGCGTCCGTAATACCTACGCCATGGAGACCGGCTGTCATTTACTAGACAGTTGTATATTAAGTAGTTTACCATTTCCTTTCTGAATGGCCAATATCATCGAAATCAATGCAAAGCTATCTGCTTCCAAATAGTCCACGGCTGATTTCGAAGCCGCAACTCGGTGTAAAGTTAATTATACCAATTTACATGTTTTGTTATATTTAATGGTTGTACATTTTTCATTTGTCTTGTTGGCCGCCTTTGCTTTCCCCAAAAATACACGATGATCTCCGAGCCGTATGAATCGGAATTATGCACCCGTGCAACTAATGAGGATGAAAATAAGGATTACTCTTAAAGCGAGTGCACTATCTACTAAGGCGATCCAGACCTCCAGCCATCTTGACAGAAATCAGCTGTAGAATAATAAGATGCTAAGATGTCTAAACCTGACTCCGTGGAGAAGGTGTTACGGACGCGATTCATAATTCCGTATACCCAGGTTCGAAACACAGCGGTGCTGGTTTTTTTTTCGTAAAAGGTATAGGTGCCGGTCATTCAGAAAGCAATGGCAATCTACTGAACGTAAAACTTGCCCTGGAACCACAAACAGCCAAAATGATGGGGTTGACTGCTACGTCCTGTGAAGGACATGCAACTAAATTTAAACAGATGGCTGAAAGATATCAGCTAATGGGTCATCATCATCACCATCTTCCACTTTTGCCGTCAAGCGTCGTGGGGAGAAACGTACTTTAGCTGTTGCTGTTCGCTTGTTCTGTGTGTTTCCGATGTGAACGCTGATTGAGTCACGCTTTTCTTCCCCATTTCCTCCATATTTTTTTGTTTAGCAATAGTACGAGAACAAATATATTTCCGACCGGTTTGCTGGACCTGGCGTAGTACAGTAAAGACAGGCTTTCGGTATTTTCAGCACTTCGATGTAACAGTTGTTCATATGGGTAAGGGCGTGCGTTGCACCGTGTTGTATCCCTCTAACAGCCCCGGGATAGGACTTCAAGTGGCATTTATTGCAGCCTGCTTCCCTTTGGAGTCCATTAAAATTATCTAGACTTTCTTATAAAGCAACAGTTTAGTTTCAACAAAATGGTGATGTTATATGGCTGGCAGCATGACCGAATGGATAAGAGAACTCGTTCATAAACACCCGGTGTGCTGATGCCGAGGTAGCGGGATCAACCCCTACACCGGTCAGCTGGACTACAATGCTGACTTCTCGTCCTGGATCTCGGGGACGTTATTTACAAGTACCTCAGAATTCGGAGTGGGTTCGCCTGATGGTGAGGGACACTGGTAATAGGGAAAGCTAATCCACACGCAAATATCAGTCCATTCACTAGAAGTAGTAGCACACGTATGGACTAAGCTTGAGTTCATGGGGAGCGAGCACAACAGTAAAAAAAATATGGCTGTAAACTTCCAAAATTGGTAGCGAAATTGAACATGAATCAATGGCTGTAGTCGGCATCTTATCAGCCGCGAATTTAGTTTAATATAGGCTCATGGGGTATTTCTATGTATGGCAATAACACAATTAAGGAAAACACAAGACGTTGAGACTATTCTTCATCAGCAAACAAATACATACATAAAACACATCATTTAAACACAGGAAAGACACTACAGACAGTAACTACATTAAGGCATAAGAAGGGGATGAGAAGAATGGACAGATGGGAAAAAAATGAGAACAATAACAAGACAAAGAAAAAAGTGTTTTACTTATCTCAGAATCCCAATGTAAGCAGCAATGACATTCGTCAACTTCATTCCAACCAACAACAAAAAAAATTTAATGTTTTTATTAGATAAGCTTACATGAAAGTCTTAGAGTTTGCTGTAGTTAATTCCTCAAGTCTATCACTCTATAATGCGAAAAAAAGTAAGTTAAAAGAGGTGTGACCAAATAAGGACACTATGCAGGAAGCCACAGAAGATTAATTATTAAGCCAGCACAGAACCGGTGTCGTGAGCCGCTACACACTGCCGGATTTACTGAGCAGGGGAACCGAGCACTTATAGACTGCATGGTTTGATGTGCAATGAGGATGATCTGTCCACTAACTAACTAACTAACTAACTAACTAACTAACTAACTTAACTAAACTAAACTAAGTAACCAACTAACTCTATAAATCGTGCCCATACAATCGTGACTGTCCACGACCAACCTCTCCAATTAACCAACAACTTTACCCACTTTCCATAATGGACTGCCTCATTGGCATATCCGTCCCTCAACGGCACCGCTTCACGTGCCACAATTTATGCTCTTCTCAGTCTGCAACACTATCAACACTCTTCTGCTTCTGGCAGTCTAATCTAACAAGCCAAATCTTCGGCGGGGTACCCAACTTGCATCATATTGTTCAAAACTATATGTCCACATATATCCACAGCGGCCCCAAAGAAAGTGCCGTACTCTGGACTAATCAGCACGACGACCCCTGACCATAAGAGCGTCGTTCTTAGATGTGTTGCCAGAGCTTCCCATGGAGAGAACCTGGACACTCCTGCTTGGTTCAGAAATGGACAACCACTGAACAAAGGTCGGTGAATCGTTTGTTTGACTCTTTATGTACCCATCAATTGACCATATGTTGACCAATACCTCCATATCTGACCATTATTATTGTATAATGAATAAGAAAGATCATAACTGCAACAAGGTTCTGATGAGCAACAATAAGCACAAGCGTGTTACTGTACATAATTGCATATCCTCAACAGGCTGTCGCAGTCAACCCCAGCATTTGAAATTTTACGTTCACTAGTTTGTCGTTGCTTTAATGAACGACCGCCACTCATACCATTGTATGAAAATCAACGCAAGGCGGTCTGTTGCCAAACTGCCCGCATCTCTGTTTTGAACGCGGTATGCGGAATTACGAATTGCGTCTGTAACGCCTTCGCCACACAGCGGACGTAAATAAGCAAACAACAAACAACAATAACGAGAAAACGATAACGAAACGGCTGACACATAACATCTGATGGGAGATGCCTTGAGAAACATAACATCAGATGGTAGATGCCTTGAGAAACATAACATCTGATGGGAGATGCCTTGAGAAACATAACATCAGATGGGACATGCCTTGAGAAACATAACAACTGATGGGAGATGCCTTGAGAAACATAACATCAGATGGGAGATGCCTTGAGAAACATAACATCTGATGGGAGATGCCTTGAGAAACATAACATCAGATGGGAGATGCCTTGAGAAACATAACATCTGATGGGAGATGCCCTGAGAAACATAACATCAGATGGGAAATGCCTTGAGAAACATAACATCTGATGGGAGATGCCTTGAGAAACATAACATCAGATGGGAGATGCCTTGAGAAACATAACATCTGATGGGAGATGCCTTGAGAAACATAACATCAGATGGGAAATGCCTTGCGAAACATAACATCTGATGGGAGATGCCTTGAGAAACGTAACATCAGATGGGAAATGCCTTGAGAAACATAACATCTGATGGGAAATGCCTTGAGAAACATAACATCTGATGGGAGATGCCTTGAGAAACATAACATCTGATGGGAGATGCCTTGAGAAACATAACATCTGATGGGAGATGCCTTGAGAAACATAACATCTGATGGGAGATGCCTTGAGAAACATAACATCTGATGGGAGATGCCTTGAGAAACATAACATCTGATGAGAGATGATTTGAGAAACATAACATCTGATGGGAGATGCCTTGAGAAACATAACATCTGATGGGAGATGCCTTGAGAAACATAACATCTGATGGGAGATGCCTTGAGAAACATAACATCTGATGGGAGATGCCTTGAAGAGATTAGAACAAGAATTGCCATGGCTGAGGTAGCCTTTTACCAGATGGAAAACATACAGACCAATAAAAAGATGTCAACTGAAACGAGAAAAAGAGTGTTGAGGGGATGCATAGAACCTGTACTTTTATATGAGTGTAAAGCATGGACAATGAGCAGACAAGCTGACAAACATCTGATGGCTGTGGAAATGTGATTTCTGATGAAAATACCATCGACAGACAGAAACACCAATGACTAAGTCCCACAAGAAACAAATGAAAATCATAAACTGATTCGAGAAATTAGACGTAATAAGTCACTATTTTGTGGTCACGTTATGAGAAGAAATAAATTGGAGAACTAGGTGCAACTGGCAAGATCGAGGGAAAAACTGGCAAGATCGAAGGAAAGAGAGCAATGGGCAAGGCAGAGAAGTAAATACCTGGATGGCTTGGGCCACGTGGTATGGTCGAGACAAGAACGCTGAGCTGACCCCCGACACCGGTGATCGTATGAGCTTGCGAAACATAACCGCCCACGCTTATCGGCATGGCACATGATGATGAAGGGTTAAAGGAGAGAGGATGGATGTCATTACACCGGATACGTTTCCATATGGCTCGGTCTCCCCCCCCCCTCCCCCTCCCCCGCAAAGCTGCCTGTTGACATCGTCGCACAGAACACGAACTCCGTAGCCGAAATAACACTTATAAACCGAATGATGTAATTCGAAAAGGAGCCCAAGACCTTTCTAGCGTAAGGTAGGTATGTAACTTGTTCACTTGTCCACGGATGTCTTTAATGAAACAGAGCTGCAACCTAAAACACTGTTACCTTTATTCAAGTTTTCAGGTTTTCACGGTGTCTGTTTAGCTCTGTGATCGGTCTACTTTTGAGGTCTTTACGGTGTCTGTGTAGCTCTGTCATCGGTCTACTTTTGAGGTTTTCGCGGTGTCTGTTTAGCTCTGTGATCGGCCTACTTGTGATGTCTTTGAGAGCCCAGCATTCAGGGTGCCGTTAGGTTTGGCTACTGACACTCGACAGGTAGGATCCACCTAATTTCGCCTAATTATCATAAAACTATACGATCTACAGTTGAGCCCGCGTGTTCCTATAGTAAACAGTCTCGGTGATGAGGATGTTAATATTCATGCCACTTTTGCTGACTATACTGCTAACTGTAGTATAGATAAAACTATCACAAATATGTAGAGGTGTTGCCTTTAGTTTGTAGAGGTAGATAGATGAAAAGACTCAGTTGGTGACACCATAATTATTACCACCACCGCCGACATTATAACTACTACTACTACTACTACTACTACTACTACTACTACTACTACTACTACTACTACTACTACTACTACTACTACTACTACTACTACTACTACTACTACTACTACTGCTGCTGCTGCTGCTGCTGCTACTACTACTACTACATGTACTTTTACTACTACGACTTATGCAACTACTACTACTACTACTACCACCACCACCACACCACCACCACCACCACCACATCTACAACTATTGCCACTACTACTCCTTCGACTACTCCGACTACAATTGCATGTATGACTACTACTACTACTACTAAAACTACTATTTATACTATTGCTACTTCAATTACTACTACTCCTACAACAATTACTTCTAATACTATACTACAACTAACAGCTTCTACAACCACTACTACTACAATTACTAGTTCTATGACTATTACTTGAACTACTACTACTCCAACTACAATTACTACAAGTACGACTACCGTGTTTCCCTGAAATTAAGACATACTCCTAAAAAACTACTGCTACTACTAATACTTTCTACTACTGCTAAGAATACTCTTATCATAAATACTAGTACTTCTGCTACTACCGCTACTGCAACTAATACCACTAGTCTAGCATCATTACTACTAATATAAAAACTACTTCGACTATTACTACAATGATATTACTGCTACCACTACCATTGTTGTTTGTCCATCAAGAATGATGATGACCATTAATTTCATCCAGTGGGGTTAAAAGTATGGAGACGTGAGTTTTAAGATGGCTGAAAAGGCCTATTTTGGCTCGAAATGTTCTTTGACAAAAACCACTACTATTACTACTGCTGAGACCACTACGCCCACCACTATTAATATTGATTTTAATACCATATCTACAATAATTACTACTGTAACATCTGCTAGTGCAACTAAAACTACTACGACAATTGCTACTACTACAACACTAACAACAGCTACTGCTACAATTATAAATGCAGTTACATCAAGAACGACAGTTACAGCAAGTACTACTACTAGTAACACAACTACTGCTCCTCCTCCTACTACTACTACTACTACTACTACTACTACTACTACTACTACTACTACTACTACTACTACTACTACTATTAGTACTATTACTACTACTACTACTACTACTACTACTACTACTACTACTACTACTACTACTACTACTACTACTACTACTACTACAAGTAATACAGCCACCACTAATACAACGGCTATTAACACTACATCTGCCACCACAGCTACTACTGCTGCTACTACTTCTACTAATACAACAACTACTAGTATTACTTGAACTACTACTGCAATTACAACAACTGCTGCTACTATAACAGTTACTAAAACTACGACTATTATAACGACAACTACAACTACTACTAAGTACACTACTACCAAACCCGATTATTAAGAACACAATAATAACAATACACAATTCAATTCAACAGGTAATCTGCCGGACCCGACACGCTATAGATTCAGCGACGACTACACCGAGCTGCACATCCGCCAGCTGAACAAGACTACAGATACGGCCTGCTTCCAGTGTAACGTGTCCAACAGCGAGGGGTATACATTTTATGATGCATATCTACACGTTTTAGGTATGTCCAGCGAACGAACAAATAAACGAATGTAGGATCTAATGAATGGACGAATGTAAGAACTAACTAATGAACGAATGTAGGAACTAATGAAAGAACGAATGCAGGAACTAAATTATGAACGAACGAACGAACGTAAGTATGTTTTTTTTTCGAATGGTCAAGACTTGAGAGTCCACGGAAATCTCAATATATGAAGCCCATAAACAGGCACTCTCCCGCTGTTTATGCTTCACCTCGACACAGCAAGGTGCAAAAGGAACAAGATGTGATGAGTTGAAGAACTTAGCCAGCAAGCCTGACAGAGAATCTGCCCTTCTCATTTCTCTCCTTTCATACATAACTTCATTCATACATCACTTATTATATTCACCTTAATTAACAGCAACAATATGGGCATGTAAACACATGGGAATGTGCAAGCACCACAAATCTTCACTACATAACTATGTAACGCTAACATTGAGCAAGTACCACAAATCTTCACTACATGACTATGTAACGCTAACATCGAGCAAGCACCACAAATCTTCATTATATGACTATGTAACGCTAACATCGAGCAAGTACCACAAATCTTCACTACATGACTATGTAACGCTAACATCGAGCAAGCACCACAAATCTTCACTACATGACTATGTAACGCTAACATCGAGCAAGCACCACAAATCTTCACTACATGACTAAGTAACACTAATATCGAGGTGGCAAACAGAGTACTTCTAGCAAACCAATCCTTGTGTACGGAAACGAATCTTGGACAATTAGCAGAATAGTGAGGAATTGTGTGGGAGTTCAATTCAATTCAATATTTGCGAGAAAACAAATTCTACATAGTTCAACCTGCTTGTGCAAAGTAGTTTATAATCATGGTCCGTGTTGATTTTTTTTTTTTTTTTTTTTTTTTGGTGGGGGGGGGGGGGGATAAATTTTGATATTCTTTCTTTCCTGTGTTCTCTTTCGAGTTAGTCCTAAACAGGACTGGCTATATTTCTCCTCTCTGCTCTTCGTGTTCGATTGAGCCTTATGAGGCTCACTCTGACCGGCATTTTCTTTGTTGTGTTGAGCTGGTCCTGATGAGGATCAGAAGTGTGGAGGACCTGCCAGATTCAGCAGCTTGCCAGTTGTTCGTTGATGTGAGCTTCATGGATGTGGTGTTAGAGAATAAAGATGAGATTGCCACTGGCAGATAAAAAGAGTAATGAAGATATCTTGAAAGAAGTAAACTCACAAGGGGCATTGACTCGGCTTAACTCTTATTGTCCTGTGGATTCAAGACAAAGTCCTTTCTAATTATATTATTCTCATGTTTTAAAAATGTAAGCCCTCTCCAGCGCCAGAGAGATAATTTCTGAAGACCTAATTCTTGGTTCTTGAGTTAACAATCGATGTAACAGCACTCCTGATACAGCTTTAGATCAGGGGTGGCCAATCTTTCCAGCAGGCGGGCCAAATTTCAGAAATAATATTTCCTGCCGGGCCACGCACTTAATTTTTTTTTTTAAATTAAATTAAACAAACAAGCGTGCTACAGCTTCGACCACATCGTCGTTTCCCACTCCGCAGGCCGCAACATGACTACCGGCGGGCCGCATGCGGCGCGCGGGCCTCGTGTTGGCCACCCCTGCTTTAAATGATCAGTCTCGCTTAGCAAATATAAGGTATAGATGCTGATATTTTCAGTAAAACACTGGTCGTAAACATAGGACATTTATCTCCTGTATACGACCTTCCGAAATGGAAATGCATCTAAGTCCAAACTCAAGAACCCGTATATATGTTATTTCATCTATTATTATGCTTTCAATTAGCAGTCGTTCATATATAGACTAATTACATTTTTAAACAGCTCCAGGAGGTTTTTCTTTTATTTCAGAGTCCATCAAGATCACGAAGCGCCCAGAACCTGTAAATGAGATCTATAGGAATGATGTTGTTGACATGAGTGTGTTGGCAGTTGGGGACAGCTGCTGCACATTGAGCCATGCCTGGTTTCTCAACGGTGTCCGCTTACTTCATTCTGAATTTGAGAGACCCCCGTTTAGGTTAGTGCTCGTGTGGATCTTAGCAACTGTTTATTTATTAGTCACTGTCATCAAAACCATCATGGTGATAGCGCTCATGTCTCTCCAAGATATCAGTCTTTGATGTTTTGGGTTAGTTCTATTGACAATATTTCTCCATGCAACCGTCTGTGATGATCCAGCTTCAATTATTTCTATCTGCTTCTACCTTTTTTATGGTTGATTTTTTTTGTCGCTACAAGGTGAGTTTACCGTTGAGTAAATGATCAACATCATAGTAATCGGGATAATCCCATGCGTGCCTATCTCCAAGAGTCCCAGTACTATTGGTATAAGCAGCAGTCTGGTTATGCGTCCGTCTGACCTTTTCTCTGAGTCCTGAATGTCGGCCAGATCCCCTATGGTCACTCCCATTAACACCATTCTCTCCAAGCCTATCCATTCTTTCGCACTATACTCACGATCCCAAAGAGCGCCGACGACGTCTGCCTTATCATTATGTATGTCGCCGTACAAACGCCTGCGGTTTGGGAACGGAGAATGAGGCTGCCCATGCAAAGTTGGATGGCTTTCAAATATTTCAGTAATCAAAGTGATTGCCTCTAACTCTCAGGCCATGTTTTATGGCAGTCCAGAGTGTGTGACTACGGTATGAGTGGCTGCCACTAACGGATACTTCAAAATAAATGGAATGTGTGTGGACTACAGCAATTCAGTGGTTCCATGAAACAAGAAATGGTTCAACACTAACATCCGTATGTTGCCACCGAAAACATGCATGTTTTAAAAAGCTGTACTGGAATGTTGCGAATTCCTTGGACTGCCAGAGTAACCAGCGACGATTGCCTGAAAGAGGCTAACGAAACTAGAACATTATATACAACAATAAGAAATAAACAGCTTTCATTGGTCATGTGGTGAGTAGAGAGGTATTGGAGAACATTGTCACGACTGGAAATGTCGAGGGAAAGAGAGGCAGAGGCCAAACAAGAGAAATTGTGCTGGATGGACTGAGATGGTGGCATTGAGGAATATCAGCAGCAAAGTTGATTCAGAAATCAAAGATATGTGGAGAGACATGAATGCCATACGCCACTGGCAGGGCACTTGATGACGATGATTACTGGCATGTGCTTGCGTGTGTATGTGTGTCCAACACACAGGTGCTTATCACTGAGTGTGAATGTGGACAGAGAGGAGATACCATGGGCTGTAAATGATAGCACGCTGCACTGTGGACACACCACTTGATGAGTATTCTCGTTTACAGCTGCTGGGGTGAGAAACAGGATTTGACGACCTGAATATATAACTGCTCGCAATAACATCAATGACAATGAGCAGACAAGCTGAAAAACATCTAATGGCTGTGGATATGTGGTTACTGAGGAAAATGCAAAGAATACCATGGACAGATGAAAAAACCAATGAACAAGTCCTTCAAGAAACAAATGAAGATCGTAAACTGATTAGAAACATTAGACGTAGACAGTCAATTTTTTGGGGGGCATGTTATGAGAAGAAATGAATTGGAGAACTTGGTGACAACTGGCAAGATCGAAGGGAAGAGATCAAGGGGAAGACCAAGAATTAAATACCAGGATGGCTTGGCCACATGGCATGGTCGAGTCAGAAACACGGAGCTGATCCACGACTCTGGTGATCGAGTAAGATGGCAGAACATGACTGCCCACGCTTATCGGCGTGGCACATGATGGATGGATGGATGGAATAACCTCAGGCGATGATGGTTCCAGCATGCAATCGTCCAGTCAGCAACAGCAGCAACATGCATCGACAAACTCCGACTTATGCTGTGGGAGACTGCGCAACAGATTTATTGTTCTGAGTTCATTGACGTCCGTTCTTCAGGCACATTACTGTCAGCCTATATCGAAATTGTATAGACAACAGTCCACAATTTGTGTCTGCTGTCGGCATTTATGGATGCCAACAATCGTGATCATTGTCCAGACACTATTTTATTTCTTTATCTCATCATGATCAACCGTAACGATTCTCCATCCCTGGCTAGTTCTCCTTCCACATTCATCTTCACGCCGATGTCTGCAATGTGCGATCTTCACGCTGGTCGACCAATGCTCTTTATTCTGGGTACATCCCCTTCCCTCAGAATGTCAGACAGGCCTGTGTTCCCAATTCTTAACCCTTTGAAAATAAAGTTCTCTCATTTGTGCGTCCGTTCCCGGCTCTTCCCAAACACCTACGACGTATAATATGTTTTCTGGTCATTATACTCTTATTGAGGCAGTTTGTATAGATGTTCATTTCTTGTAGATGTTATTATATCTTGTAGAACCAGTATTTTTTTAAAATTATTATTAGTTCATGATATTATAAAAACGTGTCTGTAACATTTAAGTTACAAAACCCCGATTTGCTTCTTTATTGAAGGGTGAAATGGCCCAAGACTAACATCTGTATGTTGCGACTGGAGACATGCCTGTTATCAACAACCGTGCTTTAATTTGGTTGTTGCGTTGAGCTATAAGTTGTTAATTTTGTTTTGCTAGCAATGTGCGATAGGTTGTTATCACTGTCATGCTAGCGTTATGTCATACGTTGTTAACTTTGTTTTGCTAGCGGTGTGCGATAGGTTGTTAACACTGTCATGCTAGCGTTGTGTCATACGTTGTTAACTTTGTTTTGCTAGCGATGTGCGATAGGTTGTTAATACGGTATTGCTAGCATAAGTTGTTAAAATTGTGTTGCTGGCGTTGTGTCATAGGTTGTTAATACTGTTTAGATTATACATTGAATAAGGCCAGTCTACTATAGCTAACATTTCATATATGGTTTACCCCTACCAGAAGGGACCAGAATGGGTGGTTGTGGTTTGATCCCAGGAACGTTTCGGACGAGATTCTGACCACCCGAACCGGACGCTACCAGGTCAATGTGTCCAGTATTCACGACTTCCGGGAAGTTGAGTTTAATATTTCAATTAAAGGTTTGTTTATTTGTCTGCCTGCCTGCCTGCCTGCCTGCATGTCTGCCTGCATGTCTGTCTGTCTGTCTGTCTGTCTGTCTCATGCATGCCTGCTCGTCTGTCTGTCTGTCTGTCTGTCTGTCTGTGTGTCTGTCTGTCTTTCTGTCTGTCTGTCTGTCTGCATGTCTGTCTGTCTGTCTGTCTGTCTGTCTCATGCATGCCTGCTCGTCTGTCTGTCTGTCTGTCTGTCTGTCTGTCTGTCTGTCTGTCTGTCTGTCTCATACATGCCTGCTCGTCTGTCTGTCTGTCTGTCTGTCTGTCTGTCTGTCTGTCTATGTATGGTTGCATGCATGCATTCCTGCATGACAGACTGTCTGTCTGTCTGCCTTTCTGTCTGTTTATCTATATATCTGTCTCTCTGTCCGTGTCTCTCTGTTTGTCTGTGTGCGAGCTTGCTTTGGTGCGCGTTTGTGTGTCCGTGTGTATATGTTCCAGTGTGTATGTGTGTGTGTGTGTGTGTGATTGTTGCACGAGTGTAGGCATGTATATGTGTGTGCACATATGTGTGTGCACTTTGAGTGTCTGCTCGCATATTATTACATATGTGTGACCGTGTTTGTGTCTTGGCTGAGCGTGTGCGTGCGTGCGTGCGTGCATGTGCGTATGAGATTATGTATGTGTCTTTTGTTTTATACGTTCGTTCTCTTTGAACTCAAGCGTAGTCTATACAGTTTCTACTACTTCTAGTGCACAGGACAGATTTTTGAGTGTGAATTAACTTTCCCTATTACCAGTGTTCCTTGCCATCAGGCGAACCCACTCCGACTTCAGTGGTACTTGTAATTTGCGTTCCCAAGCCAAGGACCAGAAGTCTTTGTATGTTTATGTGTAGATGAATGTAAAAATCCATACTAAATGGCGAAACATTGCCTGATATGCTTTCAATTTATCCCACATCTGTGCAGCAGAAACGATGTCATTGGTTAGGAAAGCCATAGGTGTAATGTTGCCCGGTTATAAATCTTCTTCAAACCCGCGACTGGTTATAAGCCTTCTTCAAACCCGCGACTGGTTATAAACCTTCTTCAAACCCGCGACTGGTTATAAACCTTCTTTAAGACAGCGAGACTTCAATCTTGCATCTAGTGCGTGGACGCTCAAGTCGTGTTACTCTTGACAAGTTCTTGTATCTGTTGAAGTGAGGTTAGCTTAGAGACTATCCTAGATCCGGTTCCCAAGTGTCATCTATACAGGACTATGGTGCAATGCTCTCCGACCCATCTCCAAGCTCAGAAATAAACACTGTGTACAGCCGGAAACTGGCATCTCACATCTGCAGGGAGAAATCCTTCGAAAATTAGCCCTACCGGAGCGCCGGTCTTTGAATAGGTCACATCATGAAGAGGTCATTTCTCCAGTGTGAGACCTATCGATCCTCTGTCATGCATATGATTCAACCCAACTTAAAACCATATGTGGGTAACTAAACTAAAGGACCCATATCGCATGCCTTGAGACGTATAAGTTCATGGTGCTACTCCCATTTTCATTTCCTTCTTTACAGAAACCACACTAGACTATCATTATTTTTATAAAGAGATTCTCTACCTACCACAGCAAGCGTAAGACCATAACCAACAAATGGATTCCGCGTCACCCGAGTGTTACCAGAGCCCATCAGGGAATCAAAGAATGAAAAAAGCTTTAGCCTACAAATGCATGTCGTAAGAGATGACTAGGGCAGGTTGTGGAAGAATTGCTACCTCATCCGGTAGAAAATTGTAGCTGCGAACTGTAGCCAAACATGAACAAGTCCACACCGGGTTGGGGTGGGTTGTTTGAGGATCTGTACTTCATGAACATGTCCACACCGGGTTGGGGTGGGTTGTTTGAGGATCTGTACTTCATGAACATGTCCACACCGGGTTGGAGTGGGTTGTTTGAGGATCTATACTTCATGAACAAGTCCACACCGGGTTGGGGTGGGTTGTTTGAGGATCTGTACTTCATGAACATGTCCACACCGGGTTGGAGTGGGTTGTTTGAGTATCTATACTTCATGAACATGTCCACACCGGGTTGGGGTGGGTTGTTTGAGGATCTATACTTCATGAACATGTCCACACCGGGTTGGAGTGAGCTGTATGAGGATCTATACTTCATGAACAAGTCCACACCGGGTTGGGGTGGGTTGTTTGAGGATCTATACTTCATGAACAAGTCCACACCGGGTTGGGGTGGGTTGTTTGAGGATCAATACTTCATGAACAAGTCCACACCGGGTTGGGGTGGGTTGTTTGAGGGTCTATACTTCATTTTGTGATGAAAGGTAGAAGCCAAGCAGCCCTATCTTTTGCTATCTCCCACTGTCTCTTGTATGTGTGTGTTTTTTTTTTAAATCCTATTTACTGGACATCGCTGTCAACACCAGCATTTTACTGCTGTTGTTGATGTTTTGGCAAGTTTACGTTCAGTAGTTTGCCATTGCTTTCTGTACGACCGGCTCCCAAACCAACACGTTAAAACCCCAGCGCGACGCGGTCTGCTGCCATATCGGTCGCTGCTGTATTTTGAACGAGTGGTAAGTGGTTCACTAATCGCGTTCCCTAGCATTTAGCCACGGAGACCGGCCTCCTGTATGTACTCTCCATATTATTAATCTCTGTCCCAGTTCTCTTCTCTGTATTTTAAGCCCCTTTCTATTTCGTTGCTCCAGAAGATGGGCTTTCTAGACGCAACAAGCGGCAGACTACGACTGGTTTAGGAGACCCGTCAGCTGCCCTCATTTGGTTTATCTCGCCATGCCGGAATCAGGTTGTGGCCAATAACACATGTTAACAGCTGCACGTATGAGTGGTGTCGCTAACACACGCTTGCATTTGTAGGTCGGCGTGTGGCCGCTAACACGTGCTTGCAGATGTGGGGTGGGGTATCGCCGTTAACACATGCTAGCAGCTGTATATTGGGGTATTACCGCTAACACATGCTAGCAGATGTAGATTGGGGTACTCTAGCTAACACATGCTAGCAGATGTAGATTGGGGTACTCTAGCTAACACATGCTAGCAGCTGTAGATTGGGGTACTCTAGCTAACACATGCTAGCAGCTGTAGGTCGAGGTGTGGCTATAACATGCTAGCAGCTGTAGGTCGAGGTGTGGCTATAACACATGCCAGCAGCTGTAGGTTGAGATGTGGCTATAACACACGGTAACAGCTGTAGGAAGAGGTGTGGCTATAACACACGGTAACACCTGTAGGTCGAGGTGTGGCTATAACACATGCTAGCAGCTGTAGGTTGAGATGTGGCTATAACACACGGTAACAGCTGTAGGAAGAGGTGTGGCTATAACACACGGTAACAGCTGTAGGTTGAGATGTGGCTATAACACACGGTAACAGCTGTAGGAAGAGGTGTGGCTATAACACATGCTAGCAGCTGTAGGTTGAGATGTGGCTATAACACACGGTAACAGCTGTAGGAAGAGGTGTGGCTATAACACACGGTAACAGCTGTAGGTTGAGATGTGGCTATAACACACGGTAACAGCTGTAGGTTGAGATGTGGCTATAACACACGGTAACAGCTGTAGGTCGAGGTGTGGCTATAACACATGCTAGCAGCTATAGGTCGTGGTGTGGCCGCTAACACACGCTAGCAGCTGTAGGTCGGATATTACCGCTAACACATTCTAGCAGCTGTTGTCAGAGGAGTACAGTTTTCCCGTTGAATCCCCAGACAACACACCTGTGGCAGAATCACTAGTGGCAGCCAAGGGAGGATTAGAACTATGGTGGATAATACTCATCTGTGGACTTATGTTGATCATCGTCGCAGTCATCATTTTGGTTGTCGTCAAGAGGAACTATCCAGGAGAGACTTATCAATGTAAGTAATGTCTGTGTGCGTGTGCGTGCGCGCGTGTGTGCGTGTGTGTGCGTGTGTGTGTGCGCGCGAGTGCGCGCAGTTGACTGCCTACCTGCTTACCTTAAATATAAGACCAGCATGAAGTTGTGTGAACTCAGTAATAAGTACAGCTTCTTCTTTTGCATTTTCTTCTTTCCTGTTGCCGTCTATCCCACATTATGACATAGGCCCTCAATCTGTTTTGCTGTGTCCTATATATCCCATTGGAATGTAGGCTCTCAACCTTAGCATTTCAAGCAGTCCTATCTTTTGCTATCACCCGCAGTCTAATCTACATCCTTCCCATATTTTTCATCTCTGTCTCTAATTCTGTGCTCCGTGTGTTTCAAGTTCCCCTGTATTTCATTTACCTCGTGCTCTCCAGAAGAAGGACTTTCTACTGTAACTACTATCAGGGTTTCTCCGCGTGTGTCCTATCCAGCGATAACGTAATTTCCTCACCTCTTGATTCGGTGAGATCTTTCTAGTTTTCAATCATATCTCTGTATGAGTGTTTCTGTCATATAATTTGAGGCCTTCCATTGTGCACAGACAACAGTTAATAACTGTTTGTATCCCATAATGGTGTCTCAGTGGTGAAGTGGATAGGCCGCCTGGCTCGCCCTCCAGAGGTCGTGGTTTGGACTCTAGGCTAAGACGCTCAGTTCACGCGTCGGTTTTGTCGGTCTAACGTGGTTCGTTGCTGGAGCTATGGAGTCCGACGCTTTGACAGGCCGCCCTAAAGAAGCAGACCGAGTCACAACAGATAAAACTCGTTGTGATGAAGTCGACCCTCTAGCCTGTTAAACCTGTTTAAACCCTTTTCTAATCAATAAACTGAATTTTTGTCGGGAAAATAGATTTTGATATCCTTTTCACGGCGGGAAAATAGTTTTTGACATCCTTTTCGTGTACACAAACAGTCTTCCTTAGAGGAAACAACAAAGAACTAAGGTTGGATAACGGAAGACATTCTAAGCAGAAAAAAGCAATGAATGAATCACCAAACAACGAGAAGTAGACAGTGAGCTTTATTAAAACACGATTACATGAAACAATATTGACGTTGCAGCTAAAACCTTCGTCAGCACAGAACAAACAAACACAAACCGACACAGCTAAATAAAAATCACTACATGAAAATACAAAGGTTACTTATCTGTAACCTTGTTTTGGCTGAACGCGTTTGATGACTATCGGCTATTCTAGTGTTAAGTACAAAAAGGAAAAAGCATGATAAATACTCCTTACGTAAAACCTTATGGGCCGCCTGGGAGGTCAACATGACCAAATAGATAAGAGCGCTTGCTCTTAAACTTCCGGTGTGCTGATGCCGAGGTAGTCGGTGTAACCTCTACACCGGTCAGTTGGACTAAAATGTTGACTTCTCGTCCTTGACTTGGAGACGTAAATTACAAGTACCTCAGAAGTCGGGATGGATTCGCCGGCTAGCAAAGGACACTAGTAATAGGGAAAGCTAATCCACACACAAAAATCAGTTCAGTGCATTAGAAGAACACTGTACTAGTACCTAAATTGACAACCCTTACGTTGAAAGCTAGCGAACGCAAATAAAACTGTGCCGTCTTTATATAATGATTAATGCCCTTGCTTGCAATGAGACAATAGCCAGGGTTAAGTCCCCCAAAGAGACGGAATTATTTTTTCAGAACAGAACAGCTTTGTGGTCGACCAAGACTCATATAAAAATTGGCACCAGACCGTGTTCATAATTTTCTGAGAATTTTATGGACATTTTTAGTTTAGTTTAGTCGACGGATCAACATCACGGCACACGGGTGTAGCCCATAAGTGCTTCGTTCTACTCCTAACTCAAGCCTGAGTCCGGAGAATCTTAACTCAGTGCACGAACTCCATAGCACCGGCGAGGCTCCTGAAATACTTTGGGTAGATTTTTAACTCGAAATTGGTATGTAACAGTATGTGTAGTTTGGGTTATAATTAGGATCTAGTGGGGAATTAGAGATACAGCACGATTGAGCATTATGAGTGAAAGCGGAGAGAGATGCTCAATCGTGACGTATTGTTGTTGTGAAGGGCAGTCAACATCCGATAGTCCAGCTGAGAAGACACGGCTTGTCATCTTGAGAATAAAGTATAAAGTTTTAGTACAGATCAAGTCTTGTTACTTCATTTGACACTACTACAGAAGTAATAAATGGTGCCGTGGACCGAGAATCTGAGGTTGATCCAGGCCGGCCAACAACAACTATCCACTGGCGGCATGCTGTAAGACAAATTATGAAGATAATGGCCTACCACGCGAAGTACTAAAGAATCCAGACAAAACTGCCAGGACAAGAAGGGTTTCCTGGAGCCGTGGCTGAACATTTGAATCGTATCATTTATAAGGGGCCTAACCTGGCCGTTGCCTGAACCTTGCCACTTTCAAGATTTTATCGGAAGTCAGAACTCGTTCAAGGTCAGCTCATCACTAGCCGTTGGCTGATTGATACTAATCCATTTTTTGGCCTTGTCATTCCTATGACCCAAACACCCCTAATCCATTTTTGGGCCTTGTCATTCCTATGACCCAAACACCCCTAATCCATTTTTGGGCCTCGTTATATTCCTATGACCCATTCCATACGACGATGAAGTACCCACTTGAGATCAAGGAAGGGACCCAACCAGGGGGTCGAAGATTGTCTGGCAGCCCATGAGATGTGACCCAACCAGGGGTTGAAAATTTTCTGGCAGCCCACGAGAAGGACGAAATTACCTGAGGGAAGAGAAGTGATATCTGAACTCCACCACCTGAATTCCGAGACTTTCACTTGATGCGGGCTCTGGTTGGTTGAACTGAATCCGTAAGTTGGTAAAAGAAGATGACGGATTAATTAAGGAAATAAACTCGGAGTAAAAGTTGTGTATTTCGAGGTCTCCCGTGAGCTTCCGAATTTATTAATTAGAGTGGAGTACAGGACATTATTGTGGTTTAAGAAACAAATATCTACAAGGAACCTTCTGATTGCCACAAATTTGAGTTTTTTATTGAGGACAGGGTTCATTCTTCCTATGCTCAGACAGGATATTGTTGATGCTTCCTCTGATTAATGTAATATCTTACAATATTATAACCAACTGAATTGTGCTGTTTGGGATTTGGGAAATTGTAATTGTGTGTTTTTTTGTTCTTTGCTTGCTTTCTTTCGGTATTTTCAGCATGACGGAACCGGACACCTTGGCACAGCAGTGGGCCGGCTTAATATGGTGATTAAACAACAAGGGATGGCAACAGAATAATATTAGAGTAATTAATTGAACATATTAAGTATTGCTGCTGAATTTGAAGTTAATATTGTTTGAAATATTTGTATATTGCTTGATAATTTCCAGTACAGATTTTAGGATGCAACCCCAAGATTTTTCACAGGTACTGACTGGAGTTAGTGGGGCAATAGCAAGGTTGGATGCAGTATTAAGACAACGTAGTAGAGGTTTCCAATCGAATGGCCAGTATGATACCATTACGCCAAGGCCACATCAAAGCTCAACCTGCTTTAGAAAACAACCGCTTTATAACAACGACAGAAACTGTCACAGATGGAATGTAAACGACGTAACGAGAACACGAAGGTATGAAGAGAGACGACATTTTTATAAGAAAAGATGGAACTGGCCATCTAATAGTGAGGAGCAGAAAACATTACGAAATCAATGGTTTGAAATCAGAAGATTGAGATATGCACTCGCAAAGTCAAACAAGGGAGAAAATCAGCATCAGACTAATAGAACCTTAGCTGATGATCGACAGGTGTTTTCAATTTGTAGGGGTAGACAGGAAAGAGAGACACAGACGCAGATGATTGAAGTGGTAGAACGGAACACACAGACACAAGTTGATATAGTGGGAAAGAAAACCCAGATACAACCAAACAACAAGATAACGAAGGGAAGTCAAACCGAGTTGGTAGAAACTCAATCAAAGCCAATTGACTTGAAAGTGACGAAGAGAAACACCGTTGCATTAAAGAGAGACACAGGTACAAAAGTTAGACAACCCAAGACAGAAGACAGCAGAAAGAAAATTAGAAAGAGTGTTAGAGTTAGAAATGAAAAAACTTTGCTCATGTATAATCGTGGATGTGGAACCGAGGAATCTTATGAATCAGAATCTTCAGACCTCACAGATTTTGGTATAGAATGTACACCAGACAGAGATTTAAAAGGAATGAATAGGAACGATCCTGACTCGAAGCGAGATGTTTCCTCGTGCGGTATGGTTAGTGGTAGACAAGCAGGCAAATTTTTAGTTAGTGACTCTTCGGAACAAGATAACAGTATATATGGCAGAAAAGTAGCAAAAGCCAAGAGACGAATTCCAAGGATGGGAGCAAATGATACTTTTAAAAAGAAAGAGGTTTATCTATTGGAAAGTAGAACACAAAAACAACAAAAGACTGAAGCAGCGCTGGACAAAACTAGAAGTCTCATGAAGGCATTAAGACCATGGTTATATGGAAATAACTAATACGTGCAGGTTTGAATATTTTGTAACTGAGATATTGTTCAGAAGAAATATTGTCAGGTGGACAGATTGTCAGACAATCGGTTTATCCAATACCTATAGAGAATGGGAAACAAGTGACAACAGCATCTACTACAGCTGAACAAGAAGAAACAGTACCAAAAACAGTCAGAATCACTGAATTACAAGAGGAAATAATTGATGAGCCTGGTTTGGAAGTTCCGGATGGAATAATAGCGTTAGATAAACACTTAACCTTTCCAGTTATGGTGATTAACAACACAGGTAGAGAAATTAAATTATACAGAGGGTGTGTAGTAGCAAAAATTGAACAGAACGTTAGTGAAATATTGGCAACGGATAGAGTAGAAATGCCGGGAACTAATTATTCACAGTCTTCTAGTGAAAGAAGTAATAACAGACGCGGACGCGGAAGTAGAGGAAACACACGAATGAATGAATTGATCCATCCATTCAAAAGAAATACAGCACAAATACATTCACTAGATAAACAGACAAGAGAACAGGAATTGTTGGCACAGTTAAAGACTTCACCAGAAAATAAAGAAGTATTGGAACAGTTTATAAAGGAGAATCAGGATGTGTTTGCAATTAGTGATTTAGAGTTGGGTAAGACAAAAACGGTAACAATGGAGATAGATACAGGAGACCATCCGCCGATTAGCTTAAAACCATATAGAACTCCCTTAAGAAATAGAAGAAAAGTTGAATGAGACTCATTATGATAGTATGGAGGAGGAAATAAGTGCTCCGTTTAGGAACACTAGACAGGCAACGAAAAGGAGAATGGATAGACAAAGAGATAGAGAAGTGAAAAGACAGAGGAGAATTAGGGATTATTCAACGAGCGGGGAGGATATGCCGTTACTAGAAAGATCCTTGAGGAATAGTGATCGACAAATTAGATGGGATATTGAACAAAAGAGATTAGCGGCAGCTAAAGAGAGACATACAGACGAAGAAGAAGAAATGGATGAAAAGTCAGAGTCAAGTAGTAGTAGTATGGAGGAAACAAATGGATTGTACGAAGAAGAAGACATTGATGTAGAATTAGCATTGGTTCAAAGAAATTTGGAGTTATTGAAGAAGTGGAACCGTAGGAAGTAGATAAGTAGAGAATATTGCAGATAGCAATTTATAAGTGTTAGAATTCGAAAATGAAGAAGATGACTCTTGGTATTTTTATAATCAATATGGAGGTAGTTTTGAATGAAGTATATGTATATATTTGGTTGGAATTGATGGTTGATTTTTTAGTAGCTTGGACAAATTGAAGGGAAATAATTGGCAGGTAGGGCCACAAGTAAATAGATGAGTGGATGGTGAATACTACATTAGTATAGATAAGAGGACTTGTACTGTAGTTTACAGTGAATAATTAAGAGGATTTTCCGGGTAGTATGATGTGTTTGGAGTTAGGCTAGAAAAAGGAGGAATTAATGTTTGTACTGTTTGTTATCATTGATATCGGCAGATATGCTTATAAGATTTGGATATTGGTCTGTAAGTAACAGATACACATATATAGCATTGAATTGATGGGTTTACTTGGAATGGTAAACTTGAAATTGACGAGAGGAATGAAGAAAAAAAAAAAAGAAAAGCTAGTAGTGTTGAATCAATGTTTTTTTTGATAATAACAATTATTATTGACGGAAACTGAAGATAAATTTTGAAACTTTATTCATAAAGTATGTATGGAAAGAGAAGTGTGATTACTTCTTACTTTTTCCTTTCTTTTTCTTATTTTCCTAAGTGCGCACTAACTCAATCTAACATATCTTTTCTGTGAGAATGTGAAATGGGGGATAAGGGAAATATCTTCGGTTTTGTCAATCATAATTTTAATGAACAATTTAAATTTAAAAGCGGTTCGCTTACAGAGAGTTGTAGGAAGTTTTATAGAGAATTTGGTGGGGAGTTTTTGGTATTATTGATATACTGGGAAGTATGTCTCTGGTTAGCAATTGGCTATGATGAGGTAGGAAAATGAGAATGGAGTTAGGAAATATATAAATGGAATGGCCTGAATAAATAGAGATGTGGTACATTATTAGTATGGTTGTTGGGGCCACTATACGTAATAATTTTAAGAAAGTTTACTTGGAAAATCTTTGTTTATTCACTTGGAGTTTTATTTTCGTGTAACTGGGCAATGATGGTTGTTAATTGATTATTTTATTGAGACTATGTTTCAATGCTATATGTATATGTATTATGTTTTATTTCATGCTTGGTTTGGTTTTATAAAAAGTTAGTTTAAGTAAGTTAGGATCGTTGAGTTTATAGTGCTTTGAGTAAAACACTATTGGACCGTAAAAGTGTCTAATAATGATATAATATTTGCTTTTGGATTGATAAAATGCATGCCATATTAATTTTGAAAATGTGTTTTAATTGGATAATTGTGACGCCTTGTTTTGATTTAGTTTTGCGTAAACAGTTGGATTGATAGATTAAGTGATGTGGTTAATGAATTGGTTTTAAGTTTGGTTAGAATATTAGTTAACTTTTCAAATACAGGGGGCTTTATAAAAAAAAAAAAAAAAAGCCCTTTCGTTCAGAAAGGAATTATAAAATTATTGAGGGAGAGTATGGAGACATAGGCTGTTGGGAAGGTTAGGTTGCTTGAAAAGCTTCGAATATATAAGTAGAGTATAAGTAGATAGAAGTTTAAGGGAAAAACTGTGAATAGCAGCATATAGAAGAAATACATAGGGGGATAAAGGGCAGATCATGGGACATGAAGGGGGCAAGAAATAGGTGCTGTGAAAAACCAGCTTTAATTATATTAAAGGTGTTCATAAAAATTGAACATGATCTCATGCTAAAAGGTGAGATAACGCAATTTGGACAAGATTGTAGTTGGAAATTTTAAATGTTGAAGATATAAGGCTTGAAACTTACGTAAAAAGGTCTATTTCATAAAGGGTTGTATATATAAAGCTTGTAAAACATTATATCAACTTGGTTTATAGAAAACAAAGATCTATTTTTGTATGACGTATTTATAAGAAAAAATTTGATTGTACAAATTTTTTTATTGGCAAAGGAGGTAAATGTGGTTGTGTGGAATATGCGTTTCTTTGTGCTTATCTTGACTATTTATTCCTTTTACTGGGTGCACCCCTTCTTTACTTCTTCTAAATACGTTGTTCTCGTTGTTCGGGTTGTCTTGTATTGAGAAATGCGAGTGATTTCCTAATGCCAGTTGTACAAATACGATTTTACGAGCCATTTTGTTTATAATATGCATATTTTATATAGGAACTTGAGGAGCCAAGGAATATATAGTGGATTGCTATATAGTTTGGGGAAATGAAAGAAGAGTAGAAATGGTAAGTTAAAAAAGGGTTACAGTACATGGTACGAGGTATAGAGGTAAAATGGAAGAAGAAGTGGGTTGATTATATAGCTGGGGAAAGAGTTAAAGAAATAGAATGTTTAATTAAATTGGAGTTGGTTTGGGGAGGATTAGAAGAACTATGGAAGATTAGAGGAAAAAGAGGGAATAGAGTAAGGGGATTAGGAGTAAAGATTTTTCCTTTATAAGGAAAATTCTTTAATAAACATGGGGAGGTGTAACAGTATGTGTAGTTTGGGTTATAATTAGGATCTAGTGGGGAATTAGAGATACAGCACGATTGAGCATTATGAGTGAAAGCGGAGAGAGATGCTCAATCGTGACGTATTGTTGTTGTGAAGGGCAGTCAACATCCGATAGTCCAGCTGAGAAGACACGGCTTGTCATCTTGAGAATAAAGTATAAAGTTTTAGTACAGATCAAGTCTTGTTACTTCATTTGACACTACTACAGGTACTTCAATTTTAATTCACCGCAAACAAACAAGTATTAACAAGTATCCCTTAGAGCCTCATTTGCATCGGTCCGGCAATCACTTTCCGGTTTAGTGTTCGGTGGACTGCTGGACCGATCGATGGATGTTTTTTAAGTTTTTGGGCCCGCAGGGCCCTCACTGTCGACGATTCTGTCGACGACAGTGATGGCCCTATGGGCCCAAAAACTTAAAAAACATCCATCGATCGGTCCAGCAGTCCACCGAACACTAAACTGGAAAGTGAATGCCGGACCGATGCAAATGAGGCTCTAAGGGATACTTCTTGTTTGCGGTGAATTAAAATTGAAG